>JAPMUY010008943.1:0-17500 GCA_026901105.3 Galaxias olidus
TCCCCCCCCCCCCCCCCCCCCTCTGCATTCACTCTTTTCTATTCATCCTCATAACCCCCCTCTTTTTTTTTCTCTCTCACCATGTTCTTTGACAGGCGCAGATGTTGCAAACGAGTGCATGGTGGCGGTGGCTTGGCAGGCTAAGTCTCCGTGGAAACCGAGAAGGGGGTCTGGCTCTGGTCTCCCGTCCTCCAAACATGGCCGCCATAAATCAGAGCCCGGTTAATGGCCCGGGCGTTTATGAATGATTGGAGAAAGAGTTGATTCACTCCGAGAGCTTTACACCTCCTTTGTGGATGTCGAGGAGAGAGGGAGGAGAGAAAGAGGGGGAGAAGGAGCGAAGAAGTCTAGAAGCAGGGGAGAAGCATGGGGAGACGGAGGAGAGAAGGATGGGAGGAGGAGGGTGAGAAGAAGGAGAGAAGGGGTAAAGAAGGAGGGGAGATGAAGGAGGGAAGGAGGAGGAGGGAGAATAAGGGAGGGAGGAATGGTGTGTGAATGTAAAGTTCATACAAAGTACTGTAGATTAGCTGATTAGTGCAGTGGACTGCACCCACACAGACTGCTAAAAAAAGCCATCTCTTGTGATGACAATAGTTAAGGCAATCACCTTTTAGACAATAACAAAATGAATTATTACTGTATTATCTATGCTATAAATCACAGTTTTGAAAACGTTTCATTATGTGTTTTAAAAACTGAAAAAGCATATTAACACAGTAAACCAAACCTGAAAAAAAAATAACTTTCTTAATGTTCTTAATGTAACGTTCTTGGCTTCTACCTTGGTGATACTAATCAACAAGCTACATTACCTGCTATCACCATAACCATACAATCAAACCAACTAAGACTCACACCTCTTTGGTCCTATCTCCCTCCCCCTTGCAGTAGCATCCGCCAGACAGCCACTGCAAGCTAGCCAGCCAGCGCCTTGCTCTTTTTCCTGTGCGATGATGCTATCTGGGGCCCCTTGGCTGTCTTCTTGGCAGCTGTGCTCCTCGGGCAGCCCCAGTCCACGAGCACACAGAGCGGATAGGCGGGTGCAGGAGGGAGGGAGGGAGGGGGGTGGGGGTGGGGGGTGGGGGAAGTGGTGAGAAACGGTTGAGGCCGTGGTTTAGGGGGTAGGCTGCTGCGGCTGATGATGGGAAACAGTTGTTTGAGCCTGGTAAGGGGGGAGGGAGGGAGGGAGGGGGGGAGGGAGAGAGAGAGAGAGAGAAGATAAAGAGAGAAAAGAGAAGAGTTTCTCAATAACAAAGAAGAAAATGAAGGTGGTGAACGCTGGTGAAAGTCTTTGTCTTTACGTTATCGTCCTTAGATTAACTGTTCCTTTGACTTTTGGGTGTTTGGTTCAAATTGATCCCCGCCAAATGTGACGCCTGCTCATTTGTCGAGGTGCAAAGGTGACCGTATATTATTGTTATTATAGGATGTAGTACATTTTGATGTCTCCTGGCCATCCGTACCGTAATAAGCACGCCGCTGTATGACACTCTGGTGTACAGACCGCAGCTCATTTCAAACCATAGTTACTCGTGACCCACAACTGTGCTCTGGGAGAGTTAGGTAAAGCACGGCAAGACAAGAGTCAAGAGTCATCGCTCGGCTGCGTTACTTTAAAACATCATTTATTTATTTAACTTTAAATCTAAGGCATTTTTCACCACATCAGGTGCTTCAATCCTTTAGTTTTACACCGCAGGGGGATTATGTGGATATGAATATGGATGTTAGAACGGCGACGGTGGGACACACTACCTGGAGATAAGCGCTAATCCGATTCCCGGTCCGCGCAGGAACCAGGCGGAAAGTAGGCCAGCCGCATAATGTGAACGTGGGGAGGATCAGAGGAGCGGGAGGCCTTGAAGAAGTTGCTCAGAGAGAACCTGATCTCCACGGGGGGTTATCACACTGCACCTAATCCCAAACTAGGGATTGATCTTTGACCCAACCCCCCGCCCCCCCACCCACTCCGTCTCCCTACAGCCTCACTACAGCCCTCACCGCTGGATTCCTCCAACCACCCCCTCTTCTCCAGAATGTCAGATTCCTTTAGAAGGATGACAGTGGATGCTGACGAGGCAGAGGGATGATGATGTGTGTAGCTAGCCTCTTTGTACACTCTCATCCGTGTTGGGATTCAAACCTACCGTAACTTTACCTCACCATGCCTTGTCACAGACACAGAACGCCTCTTTCACCTTCTGTTTCAGTTTGGAAGGTCACAGTCGCTTAGCAACAACAGCTCCCTCTAAATAACGTCCTCACAATTTCATTCATTTGCTGTTGGTTCCATCACAAGTATTTTATAAAGGCGAGGTCTGTGTCGGGGGGCCTTTGGTTGACCTTGGAATCATTCACAGGGAAACCGTAGTGCTAGTGTTAGCAGAGGTTTGTAATTAGCTGGGAAGTCCACAGGTTCCATGAGCCATGGCTTTCACTTTCTAAGGACAAAACATTGTCATCACATATATTATCAATCATATATTATCAATCCTATTTTAGCATTGCACATAAAAAAAACAAAGACAAAAACAAGCAAGACAATTCTTAAGAATAGAAATGATCCCATAGTGGCTGTTTTTTTTAAATTTGTTTCTGATTGTGTTTTTCTTTTGAGCATGAGATTCTGTGCTGATATAAGACTGTTTTATTCAGCTGGGGTCAATGTGAGCTCGACACCCCACCGAGGCAGTGTGTGTGTGTGTGTGTGTGTGTGTGTGTGTGTGTGTTAGTGTGTGTGTGTGTGTGTGTGGGGTGGGGGGGTTGTGTCACAGCGATGCACTGAAGCTTACTTGACGTGCATATAAAAAAAGCAGCTCTGCTCTCCTCACCTCCGGGTGTACGCTGCATCCATGGTGGATGGCCTACATGCCCACCCAAGCATGAGGCAAAGCAGCCTCGGCCCCGTTCCACTCTGCAACGGATGTCGTTTAGAAACGCGGATTTAATGCCGGAAAAACAGGCTATGTTATAATACTGCCGCGTTTCATCATTTGGGGAGGAAACGCAGCGTGTGAAGTCATTATGCTGTTCATTTGAGTTATGGACGTGTGGATTTGTAGCTAATGCAAGACTTCTCTTAGGAAGGAATTCAATCTAAAACATGTATATTAATCTGAATTTTTGTTTTACAATTTCCTTTGATTGGTTCTTCATAAAAGGTGTACACAAGGGGCAATCAGGTTAATTACAGCCTATTTGATTATTTGTGTTTGAATGAGCTGAGTGACTTGTACTGGATCTGTGAGTATGTCACATGCTTTTATTGGTAAGGTCCAAAACAAATCACATTCACAGTGATTCAGAAACAATTTCGTCTGCAGATTAGTTCTGATGTATTTTGTTCCCACTCCACATTAGAAATCATAAAACCTTTATTGCGTTTATTCCAGCCATTTGTTATGCCAGACCACATCGAAAGACAGATACAATACCCATTTGCCTCTCTACTACGATGTAACCGTTGAGTGCAGCAAACCACGGGATTATAACTCTATGGAAATACGGCCTGCCTAACAAAGAGGGTCACTGGGAGCGACCCTACATGACAGGGAGGATGTCAGGGTCGATCCCAGTCAGTGGTGAGTGAGTGAGTGACACGGCTGACATTTCATTGTCTAAAGTCATTCTTGTTGAAAGAATGCCTTGTTTCAGGGCTGACCTATCACATCGTGCTAACTCTTTTCTTGATGTTCCATCACTGCACATGCTCTGTTGCCTTAAGCCCACTGGGGGGGGGGCAGTTCCAGCAGTAACCGTTTCCATGACATTAACATGTTCATCCTTCTAAAACATCAATACATAAGGGGACAAAGGCATATCCTTTTTGTTGACTTTGATTAGGCGTTGAATCAACGTGAAAAAGAATCACAAAATGGCCTTGTTGTGGTCCACCTTTTTCTTTGACACGTTACATAAAGGTCATCTTAACAAATTCAGAAGTACTTCTTGACGCTTCCTCATTCTCATTACAGCCTAGAGGGTCATGACCCGGACAGTGACGAGACCCTCATTCAATAACGCCTAACGGAGGAGCGATGATCACAAATTCATTTTCAGCTGACTTGCCAGGTCTCCCTATGGATCACAGGATAATCGCTGCTGCCAATTATTTTTGATGGATTGCTCAAGACGAGAGCGATGATGATGCCTCAGAAAAACCTCCGTCTAAATCAACACGGTTTTGTCAACTGCCTACATGCAGCCAAGCGCCGCGACATGTTATTCCCCGCCTTAAATCACAGACGTTTTTCAATATTTGTTGTCTGAAATTAGATGAGTGCGCTGGCCTATGCTAAAACCGCCCCGACCCCAAGAAGGCAATAAGCTTAGCATGACAAGCAATGCCAAGCCTTCAGTCAGCATTAGAGACTGAACCACTGCTCCTCTTTATCCTGCAATTTCCCCCAAAATATGCAACACATTTACTTGTGCTGATGCTGCTCAATCTTCCAGTTCAATATGGTGGGCCACACTTGGTAGAGTTACTGTTTAGGGCATGTAACTCTGAAGGCAGCAGTTTAAAAGATGCATTTTGCAACATAACTCAATAGTCCTTGTGTGAGCTTTGCAGTGACACGACATACAAAAGGCCTGCACACTTGTAACATTACACACACACACACACGCACACACACACACACACACGCACACACACACACACAAATGACCGACACATGTACACACACACACACACACACACACACACACACAACCGACACATGTGTGCGTACACACACACACACACACACACACACACACACACACACACACACACACACACACACACACACACACACACACACACTCCGTATCCTGGGGTGGGTATTTCTAATGGGTCTAGAGAGAGGAGTAGCTCTGGAGTGAACCTAATGGAGTGTGTCTTCCCTCTGTCTCTTCAGAAGGACCCCCCGCCGGAAACGGAGAAGCCCGGCTCTCACACTGCGACTCTGAGTGCAGGGGACTCATTCTCTGCAGTCACTTAACACAAGCAGTGGATTGTCATTATGCATCTGGTGCATTGAATCAGAGAGATAACCGAGTCATTCTGTGTTTATGATCGTATTTCTCGGTCATTTTGGCGCCATGGTGTATTAAAGGGATTTGGGTCGGGCTGGGTTTTTTTTATGCAACCTTTTTCTGCAATAGAATTGCATACGATATTTTACCAAAATACGGAAAATTACATTTTGCAGTGAAGGACTAGTTTCCATGTGATGAAAAGTCAAAATTCCTGTTAAAAGGAATTCAGAGGATAAAACACAGTTCGATTACATTTTCAAATGGATTTCTTTTAAATAGTAAAGCTGTCTAAAAACTTCCACACCCTCCATTTCAACATTATCGAATATTCACACGACAAGCCTGAACTATTTAGAAGCTGGACTAAGCCTTGACATCAACTTTTATAGATATTTTGAAAGTAGTAGTCTCACTGGCCCTCCCCTAGCTTTACTCCAGCTGGTGTTTTGGGGATACAATTACCCTCCCTGTTCCCGTGGTAAGGTTACACCTGAAACGACATCAGTTCAGTAAGAGTAAGACTGGTATATCTTTATAAAAGAAAGCTGTCTCCTGCCTTAAGGACAGCGTCAGCCTCAACATTAAAGACAGCCTGGGTCTCGGAAGACCTCTGGCCCCATTCTAAGCCAAACGTCTCAGATCTCTTGTTGTCTCTCCGATACGTTTCAGAGTTGATTCTAGGACACGGTACATGCGTACGGGCTGTAACCGATAGAGAAAATACAATTCGAACCACTTGTCTCATTTCATCCTGTCCCGACACACTGGCAGGGCAAAGTCAACCAGGCCTAGGGGAAAGGGTCTAGGGACCTATTTGGAACTGGGCCCAACATACCCTTGTGTCTCCTTTGGCAAGGAAAACTCCCCCCCCAGCCTTCGAGTCAGGAGCTGCCCTTTCCTTTTCCCTAGCGATGATGATGCTGTGTTTTGTGTTTGTGCGGGTCGGGTGCATGTGACTACAGACAGCAGTAATTAAGGCTTGCCAGAGAGACGGATGAGGAGGGCGGTGATGCAGGGAGGGATGAGAACACGACCCCTCGGAGCGCGGACGACTCCCGAGTCAGAGGTTCGGAGTCGTCCGCGGAGGCAGCGTAGCAGATGAACCTGTTAGCCATGCGCTGGGCTAAGTTGAACAAGTAGGACACTTCTCATTAGCATTTGTGTTTATTCCACGCACACAGGATTCATTATAATGATTTTTTTTTTGTCTTCCAATTTAGACTTCTTTCAGAACTGGGGCAAGAGGAGGAGAAGAATAGACATGGCCAGAGTTCACAATTAGAGAACATCCATTTAGCAGTTGATGGTGGTGAACAATGGGGCGCTGGTGGAACTGGAAGCACTGTAATATTGTTCAGCTCTTTCATATTCCTATATTCTTATATATTCATATGCATAACTGAAAGAAAACAGAAAGGCCGTGTTTTTTGTTTTTCTTTAGAGGAATTTGAATTATTATAGTGAAAGGTAAACAATAACGATTTGTAATAAATATCAATAATGTGCTAATCAATCAATTATCGGCATGCTTTCAACAGCCACTCTTGGTTTCTGTACAGGGAGAGTAGAGCTCCTGTGCTCTTTCTGATCCCCGGTCATCCCTGTGTTCCCTGGTCAAACCGCAACATCCCAGCCTGAAGAGGTCACTAGCACAGTGTTCCCCAACCTTTCCCAACCTTCCCCAACCTTCCCCAACCTTTCCCAACCTTTCCCAACCTTTCCCAACCCACGGCACACTTGCAGAAAAGTTTTTTATGACGGAAAACTGAATCAAATACAACACAAAAGATTTGTTTATCTTTCCCAAATGTGACTTTCTCAAAATTCCACGGATGGCTGACGGCCCACCAGAGTGCCACGGGTCCACAGCACACCGGT
Organism: Galaxias olidus; assembly: GCA_026901105.3. Taxonomy (NCBI): domain Eukaryota; kingdom Metazoa; phylum Chordata; class Actinopteri; order Galaxiiformes; family Galaxiidae; genus Galaxias; species Galaxias olidus. The sequence goes on from JAPMUY010008943.1 coordinate 6,901, forward strand.
TGGGGGGGGGGGGGGGGGGGGGGGGGGGGGGGGGGGGGGGGGGTGGGGGGGGGGGGGGGGGGGGGGGGGGGGGGGGGGGGGGGGGGGGGGGGGGGGGGGGGGGGGGGGGGGGGGGGGGGGGGGGGGGGGGGGGGGGGGGGGGGGGGGGACACCGGTTGGGGGTGGGGGGGTGGGGGGGTGGGGGGTTGGGCCACGGGTCCACAGCACACCGGTTGGGGGTGGGGGGGTGGGGGGTTGGGCCACGGGTCCACAGCACACCGGCTGGTTTGGAAACGCTGCCGTAGACGACTTCCTGTAGTTCAGGGCGGTGATTAACCAGACGACTGCTTTATGCTCCCAGGCTGCACTGCTTCTGTAGTCCGCACGCCTCCCGCCCCTGCTATGCTCCCAGGCTGCACTGCTTCTGTAGTCCGTACGCCTCCCGCCCCTGCTATGCTCCCAGGCTGCACTGCTTCTGTAGTCCGTACGCCTCCCGCCCCTGCTATGCTCCCAGGCTGCACTGCTTCTGTAGTCCGTACGCCTCCCGCCCCTGCTATGCTCCCAGGCTGCACTGCTTCTGTAGTCCGTACGCCTCCCGCCCCTGCTATGCTCCCAGGCTGCACTGCTTCTGTAGTCCGTACGCCTCCCGCCCCTGCTATGCTCCCAGGCTGCACTGCTTCTGTAGTCCGTACGCCTCCCGCCCCTGCTATGCTCCCAGGCTGCACTGCTTCTGTAGTCCGTACGCCTCCCCGCCCCTGCTATGCTCCCAGGCTGCACTGCTTCTGTAGTCCGTACGCCTCCCGCCCCTGCTATGCTCCCAGGCTGCACTGCTTCTGTAGTCCGTACGCCTCCCCCCTGCTATGCTCCCAGGCTGCACTGCTTCTGTAGTCCGTACGCCTCCCGCCCCTGCTATGCTCCCAGGCTGCACTGCTTCTGTAGTCCGCACGCCTCCCGCCCCTGCTATGCTCCCAGGCTGCACTGCTTCTGTAGTCCGTACGCCTCCCACCCCTGCTATGCTCCCAGGCTGCACTGCTTCTGTAGTCCGTACGCCTCCCGCCCCTGCACCCCACCCTGTCTGGGAGAGCAGAGCAAAGACAACAAAGGGGATTCACACACTCGTACTCAAACAGACAAGCGCAATAATGTCCCTGCCATTGTCTTTTTTCCCCCCGATCCGTCGTGGTTTAAGCAGGGTAGCAGTGGGGTTTGTGTGTGTGTGTGTGTGTGTGTGTGTAAGTGTGAGTGTGTGTGTGTGTGTGTGTGTGTGGGGGGGGGGGGGGGTAGGAGGTTGTACGAGGGGTGTAGAACCTGATCGTAATAAAACTCTCAACATGGTTTGGGGGCGCAGCAGCCCCTTTCTGGGTCGGGAGCGTTTCCTCCAATTACGTTGCCATTGAGACCCCCTCGTCTGTAATTACAATTTCCCCCCCTCTTCCTCACGGGCCTCTCCACGATCTCCGTTTAACATTAGAATCCCTCGGCTTTGTGGTGACACGTAGCTTTTGTTTAGCTACCTGAAGCGCAGAGGGCCCGAGACGGTGGCGTTCGTTCTAAATTCAAAATGGAGAAATAACTGATTTTACAATTTTAATCCAAATCCATTTTGGTTTTCTGTGACACGGCAACTCACCACCTGAAGGGCTTGGAGAACATGCAAAAAAAAAAAAAAAAGTTCTCAGCCAACACACCTTGAGAAATTAGACGCTCCAATTATTTTTTCTAGAAATCCCCAATTAGATGGCATAGCTGTTTTCTCCAAGCAGGCAATCAGAACTAGCGTACAGACATGCTGTAAATATCAATGATTAAAGCAGGTGTGAATTGACCATCCCAGCAATTATAGCAAATGGTATTTTCATCTTGGTGTGCTGATTCTGACACTGTCGAGGCCTCATTTTAAACTGCTTTGTCTACCAAATAAACGTTGTCAGCAGGTAATATGCTTATATAAAATAAGAATCATGGCTATTTCAAATAAACTGCCCTATATTTATTAAAAAATCATTTGTTTTCAGGAAATAATTAATTGCCTTCAGAATGCCTGTCAGAACAGAGAAACAAGGCTTTCTTAATTATAACAATAATTATTCATTTTCTTTATGTGGGGCTTTTCCCACACCCAAAGACGCTTTAATTATGTCAGTGAATTGTAGAAAATGTCAACCTTCAAGGTCCTTGATGTTTTGTCAAGTAGACATCACAGTCTCGCTCCTCCTACCTATTTTTGTGAAACCCATTGTTGTTGATCACAGCTCAACCTACTGTCATAGGTCTACAGCCGGTGACGCAGTGGAGAGTCTTTTTCTGAACACTTGTCACCTTTCCAGTAGGTTATGTTTGAGTTTGAGTTTGCCATTTGGCGTGGGGGAAAGACTGAGGAAGCGTCATGGTTACTGGGGAAGCGTCATGGTTACGAGAACACTCAAGTGTAATCCCCAATGAGGTCACAGTCAAACAGGTGTGCTGCAAAATAAACTGCCATTCCACCTGTGACTGCTTAACCAACGCTGTCGGCACACATTTGCTTAGCATTTTAGGTCACCTCCTTTCCAGTTATTTTTCGAAATCATAAGATAGCCACTAATAAAAGTGTTTTCTGTATTACTGACAAAGCGTATGTGAAGAGGGTAAATATCCTTCACCCCATCCACTTTTGTAATACATTTGTAATACATTCACAAGGGCCTTTTATAAGGGGCCCCCCGATAAAGTACAAGTCCTCCTTTGCCAACAGCGCTGTAATGAAAGGGCATGGGCTGGACAAGGAGGTGGGTCTGACAAAGGGGTGGGGTGTGTGTGTGTGTGTGTGTGTGTGTGTGTGTGTGTGTGTGTGTGTGTGTGTGTGTGTGTGTGTGTGTGTGTGTGTGTGTGTGTGTGTGGGGAGGGGGGTCAGAGGGGAGAGCAGGGACTCCCCTCGCCTTGCACCTCTCTTTGTCTCTGGCTAATTCCACCATGTCTTTCGGAAAAAAGGACCCCCTTTCACAGTGATAACAAACGGCCCCTCAAACAGCGACACATCATTATGTGGAGACCCTCCCCTTACAACCCGAGTGGGCCCCTGGAGAACGCTTTTATAAACCCCCCCCACACACACACACACACAGAAAAACAACAACTCATTTGCACAGGATTCAATCATCCTATTTTGTATAACAGATGATCATCATTCTGCTTTACAGTGACACAGTATATGAATAAATGTAGTTTAATCTAGAGTATTTTTGTTAGTTGTAATAGATAAATAATAGAAGACAATGTAAAACCAGCCACAAGCATGCTACCTTGAATTTTGCATATCAGCGACCAAATAAAGTACGAAACTGTTGATTTTTTTTCTTTTTGCAAACACAGGCAGATTGTTCCTCGGGTGGGGTTTGCTGTGCGAAAGGTTGCTACCTTTCAGTTCCTGTCTGGTGTGTGTGTGTGTGTGTGTGTGTGTGTGTGTGTGTGTGTGTGTGTGTGTGTGTGTGTGTGTGTGTGTGTGCATGTGTGTGTGTGTGCGCGCGTGTGTGTGCGTGCATGTGTGTGTGCGTGTGTCTGCCTGTGTCTCCGTTTGTCCTATTTATCATTTCATGAGGTCCCCACTTGTCTGCTTTCTGAGATAAAGACACCACTATAGGAGCCTGGATCCTCTCGGCCCGTCTTCCGGGCCTGGCCCCAGAGCTGGCGCTAGGCTGGCGGGTTAAATATAATCCAGTCGGCCCTTTAAAGCAAACGCGATGTGAAAGGCAGGCAAAGGCGAGGGGACACAGCTGTCGGCGAAGCGTGTCTTTTTTTAAAGGCTGCCTCTAATCATTAGAGACAGTTGGCAATTACGTAAGGATCACGTTAAGGCCAGTGGGCCGTACACTGCCAGGCCCCTGGACCCTCACAGCAATGCAACGTGGGAGGAGGAGGAGGGGGAGGGGGAGGAGGGGGGAAGAGGCAGGATGGGGGAGGGACGGGAGGTTTACTGGGTACTGGCCAGCAACCCAACATGGTGCCAGGAGAAAACATGCCAGGAGAGGGAGAGAGAGAGAAAGAGGAGGAATGAGAGAGAGAGAGAGAAAGAGAAAGAGAGTTGGAGGGGTAATGAGAAGAGAAATGTTGGGAAAAAGAAGAATTGAGATGCAAAAACTAAAACACAGGAAAGTAGGCAACCAACAAAAGAAGGAATGTTTTGGGAAAGCGTCTTTATTTAAATCTAAAGGATGAACCCATTGCAATTAAGACGGGGATTTAAATTCACAAATTCACACACCATCATACAACACATTAGAAAATGAAATGGCTTGGTCTGATATCGATTGACCTATCTGGTCCTTATTCCTAACAAACACACTAAACAAAGCTCAGTAGTGAGTGTGACTTACAAAAAAAATTATTCTTAGATATGCTTATATATGTGTGTATGTGTGTGTGTGCGTGTGTCTAAATATGTGTGTTTGTGTCTATATATATGTGTGCGTGTGTGTCTAAATGTGTGTTTGTGCCTATATGTGTGTGTGTGTGTGTGTGTCTAAATACGTGTGTTTGTGTCTATATATGTGTGAGTGTGTGTGTGTGTGTGTGTGTGTGTGTGTCTAAATATGTGTGTTTGTGTCTATATATGTGTGTGCATACTCACTTGTTTGAGCAGAGTGGCAATTAGCAAGCGCTATGGAGTGAAGGTCCGTGCGCTGAAGACACTGAAAGGCCGCGCCCGCCGCCTGGCCACAGCTTATTAGCCAGCTCCTCCACACCGCATCGCCCTCAGTGTGGAACCCCACCGCGCCCACTCATCTGTTGTCAAATATTTAGAAATGTCAGCGAGCCAAAGCTGCCCAACATATGCCGCCAGAGTTACAAATCAAAATGCGACATTTTGGGCGCTGGACAAAGAACTCGTAACCACCTCCTAACCTCGCGTGTGTCACACATATTGTCGCTGACAGGAAGCGATTCAAATAACCGTAATTGTGTTCACTAAAAGATTAATACGCGGCGACTAAAACGCAAATAACAAGTGATTAAAATATACTTTGACTCAACACGTCGAGAAATGGTTTTAATTTGGTTCTAAGTGGGTGGTCACATGACATCATTAATTATACCCAACTAAGTTAATAATAATTTCTCCCTCTGACAGGTCAGCCATTTCTCATGTGTAGTCATAGCATTACAGTGGAGAAATATGAATAGGCATAATGAGTATCATAATCAGGTTCTCAGTAATTGTATGAGGCACTAGATGTGTCTGTTAGCTACATATAAAAGAGCTTGGCTGAATGTGTTTACCAAGCTGTCTCGAGCAGGAAAACAAAACACACAAGTTCGTGTTTATTTCTTCAGACACTTCCTTAGTTGTCTGAGGATGGAGATTAGTCACCATCTTGAGAGAGAGAGAAAGAGAGAAAGAGAGAGAGAGAGAGAGAGAGAGAGAGAGAGAGAGAGAGCTTGACGCAGGCTCCTATGAAAGTAAGAAAAGTACCAAGAAAATGTGACGGCTTTCACATAAATGTCACCACGCAGATGCTGCTGCACAATGGAAATGAGTCAGCGTCATGAGAAACGCCATCTTTAGGGATCCTAGCAGACATTTACACATCATCACGGGGAGTAATTCAGTGTGACCTAGACCGTTTTGAAATATGATTAGGCCTAGATTGATCTTACATCTAAAACGGTCTGCCCATAAAACACTTGTTAACACTCTAAGATAATGGTTTCTCACACAGCTAAGCCATTCTTGCCAGCTCTAGCCCTATATTGTGGGTAATATAAACTCCTGTTGCTGCGGGTTGAACTGCATCACATGTTTGTAGGTCAGTGGCCCTTCATGTTAATCCAGTGTGTCATATACTGGTAGCCTGGGGCCAATTCACATTCGTCCTTTGTCATTGTATTCCATGACAGTAGATGGGCCCGGTCATTAACATCCCATTGTAAAACCGTACTAGCTAGCTGTAGCTAATATTCTATTTGTTTCATGTTGATGGGCTGCTTGTGTAAGAGCTTTTCAACAGTAATCATAAACAATAGAAAAACCTGGCACTCAAGCTGGCGGTTGTCATGAGAGCTCCGGGCCTCATTTGCATTTGGGTGAATCATCGCCTCCCCGGCAACACGCGGCGGGCGGGTTAGCCCTCCCCCCCACCGTCCCCCCCTCGTCTCTGTCACTCGATTTCAAAATCAAGGCAGTAAATTCCAAACGGATTACCTTCCACTCCCGACGTGTTAAAAAGAAACTGATTTTCGGAAACTTGTGGGGAGCTTGTCTCTCGGTTTTTCTAATCTTTAAGGAGGATTTGAATAAGTCCTCAATCGTTTCCCCTTCTCCTCCTCCTCCTCCCCGTGTCTCGCTCTCCATCTCTCTGTCTCTCTCTCTCTCCTCTCCCCCTCTCTCTCTCCCTCTCTCTTGCTCATCCATCTCAGAGCGCCATGTTCGGCTTAGAAGGGCCTCTCAGAGAGCCCCTCACGCTAAGTGAGATTCATTCCGACATCATAAATAACTCGGTTCAGGTCCTCTTTGGGGGCCTCCAGCCTCTCTGGCATGTTGAAGAAACCCAACGTGTTTGACTGCGGTTTTACGGTTTCATCTTCAGACAAACCCGATCCTAATCCTACCTTGGTTTTTCCAGAGGATTGCTAAAGAGAACGGGAGCTATCATGATACGTTAAGACGTCGCTTCATTGTCTGCTAATATATGAAAGAGAATGAATGTAGACGTAGTTTTTGTTTTGTTTGTTTCTCCCCTCTGCTTTGACAGTCACCATTATTATCCCATGTCTCATTTCATGCCTGATATCTTGTTGAATAACATGTCTGTACAGTTGCTTTAATGTTTTAGAGCTGCCGGGCCAATCTGTCAAAGCATTGATCGATTGATAGTTTGCCAGTTTATTTACTTCTTTCAGTCATTCTGTTTACTGTTTACAATTTTTAATAGGTTGCCTGTTTCTAACTGGTACAATGGCTGGAAACATGCCATGTAGAGTAAAGCTGCCCCATTTACTGTAATACAGTCAGTGAATGGGGATTGTCCACATTATTGTAAACTAATATATACACATATTAACAAAAAAAAGATACAATAACTTGTCTTTCATAGTAGCTCAGATTTGCATTAAATATTGTAAGTAGCCACAGTGAGTTACAGTAAAAAGCAGTAATTTCCTGGACACTTCATCAAGTACTGTACATCATTACTGTAAATGTATGACACCACCTAATGTAATCTGATGGATTTCCCAAAATGCATTGGGAATTCCATCTTTATGGTATAAATTTAAGAAATTTACTACAATCATTTTACTGTAAAAAATTTTTTTACTGTAATCTAATGGATTTACCAGAATGCACTGCATTTATATATTTTTTATTTTCATGTAGTAATTTTAATACACAGTCATTTACTGCATGAATTTGCTGTAAAAAAAATATAGATTTTGTTTAAATGTTTTTGCTAATACTGAGTGCACACTGCTCTTTCACCTGACTATCTACTCGACAAAATATCAAGGAATTCAAACTCACACAAAAAGACTGATGAGACTGACAGTATTCAATTAAGGAACACTAGGCCTTTATAGTTGATGTGGTAAAATACATGTATTGATGTTTCTATGTTATACCAACATCCATCATCCCAGAACCAAAACAGGACGTCTCAGGGCGGTTGTTTCTATCAGATAAGTCAGATGACGTTTGTGTCTGACACTCCTAATGAAAGTTGCTTCGTTGAGTCTATGGCTCAGTTGCTTACTGTGAAGTTTTGCATCCTCAGTTGGCTTTCCCACCCCTTCATAAAATTGACGAGCTGTCAACACCTCTCTGCAAAAAGGCTAAATATGAGAGGCTACAATATGCTGCAATATGATTACAAGCATGACCCTCAGGAGACAACATTTCACGAGCAAAGGTCAATGTTTGCAAATGTTTAGTTGCTGACGAGGGAAGTTAGCTGGTGATCGGTTACAGGATTTAAAAATGCAACCGTTAATGTTAGTGTTTCCTATGCTGTTGTAACAGACCATTTTTTTTATTTCACATTTCAAATACTAGCACGGTAAATGAGCAAACATAATAACAGTCTGGAATTTATAATGCATCCAACAAAATCATGCATAAAAATAGCCATTTTTGGACTCCCAGTCATGGAAACAGTTCCAAGCATCGTTATTATCGCCCCACAGGGGAAAGAAATTATTATTTAAAATAATCTGTGACTTCCATTAAGGACTCAGTATCCCTTTTGGTACCATTGGGGCGCTAAGCAGCAACTCAGTCCCTCGGGGAGAGAGAGAGAGACAAGGAGCAGACAGCGAGGCGGAAAAGCAAAGTCCGCAGCAAACCTTGCAAACCAGCCGCCCAGCGCGCCAGTTTAGATTTATTACTGGTGCAGTTGCTCTGGACGTTTCCCAGCTGTGTTTGACTTGGCCAGGACTAGCTCGTATTAGGTGGCATATGTACGGCTACACGTGATTGACTGTTCACAGGTCAGCCACCTCTCAGTCCCACACCCTTAAAAAAGCTCCGTTTTTATACCTCCTTCGACGCTACTAATCAAAAATCCCAAACATGCCTTTCCCTCTGGGCGATAATTCATCGGCGTTTTTCAAAGTCTGCTATATTTGACTTTTTCTTTTTTAACTGCATGTCGTGAGGGCTCCCCAATTAGGTCGTCTTGGGGTAAAGTCGGCACTGCCAGAGCTCCCCAGCGTACTGTAAATATGGGAGTGGGTCCAAGCTGGTGGTTGGTTGGAAAAAACTACAGGGTTTCTAAAGTTTATGTAACGTTGGCATGGTATAGAGTGCCTTTTGTTTCCTCTGTGGGCCTAGTGTGGCTGTAACTGCCCGCTCAGGATTTACACTGTGCCAGCCATCTGCATGGCAGGGCATAATGGATAGAAGGATGCTGGAAATGCAGGTAAGTATTTAGGGTATATGCAGGGGTTAGGGCTGAGGCCTGCTACATTTTGAAGCACAGTATGTTGTAAACTAATCTACCCCAACAGTATAAACCAACTTAGTGGAAAGAAGATGTTATTGTATGAAATATTCACTATCATCTTGCTTCTGTGTATGTACACCGGCCTCATCACCTTTTTCATTATATTTCGGGGATGTTGTTACTGCACAATAAAGAGAAAAAAAGGAAAAAACTATTTTGTGTCTGTGTAATCATCTGTAGCAAGCGTTAATTTTAGGTAACAACCCACTTATTAAGAAGCCTGTTTACTCACTGTGGCCCGTTCACAGGTATATGCACATCAGACTTCTATAATGTATAATACGTCACATAGACTGCCTCTGAAATTAAAACAAACATTAAGTTGCGACTAAATCACAAACATTACGCTACCGTTTCCACACTTACAAATAAAGAGAAAAATAATGAATAAGGAGAGTGAGGGAGAGAGGGATGAGAGTGAGGGAGAGAGGGAGGTAAATGAGAGGACAAAGGGAGTCCTCCAGTAAAATAAATCTCAATAGGGAATAGATTTACAAAAAACACATATACATTTTGCATGTGAACACTGCATTTCTTGTTTCATATTATAATTGTTTCCTTATATATTTTTTAAATGTCTGTAATGTATGGGAAATAAAATGCCAGCACATCAAAAAGAAAGAAAAAAAGAGCCACTGCGAGCATTTCATCTAAGTAGGTTACCTTACCGCTGACGGGCTGAGAGAAAGTGTATGTCGAAGTGGCAACCGTGTATGGATGCTCTAAATCGTGAACGCATGTGCTGCCCTGTCGAACAGTATATTTACCGTGAATTCAAACCCGACTGAGCACGCGACCACTTCACCAATCACAGTGGCCATAAAACACATAGACAGACGTCCGGGAACCCTGCTTCTAAACATTTAATTCAATTGGCCTTTGCTGTTCAATAAAATCTGTTACAGGTCCCACTGTGAAGCAATGGAGTCAGTTCGAATTGACGGTAACAAGTTAACGAAACGGGCCTTTATGGAGGCTGAGCCAATGTTCCTGTGGATCCGGATGTATGCGTCAGAATGTCGCCGTTGTCGTTGCGCTTCGCCTGTTTTATTCACGCTCGGCTTCTCGTTAACTATCTAAATTATGTGTCAGTTCACATGCGCGGACATGCAGAATGCATGTGGGTGCAGTTTTACGTGCTAATGAGGTCACGTCAGAAAAGGTTGAAAACGCTACAATGGAGGAACAACTATAGGAGAAGCTGATTGGCGGGATAATTATGACTCCAGCTGGTCCAGGGAGTAGCTCATTTACATACTCGGGATTCTTACGAACCACCATTTAGAAACTGATGTATTTAAGACTCATCGACACAGAACAACATCAGTTGATGAGAATATTGACAAATAAGCAAGGGCAGTATGTACACTGCCTTTACACACACACACACACACACACACACACACACACACACACACACACACACACACACACACACACACACACACACACACACACAAACACACACCTATGGAACATGCCAAGTTTACAAACACGTTACAAACACAATACACAATACAACGTGCAAATTGTAAACAAGCATTTCAAACATCTGACTCTCTGTCTTCATTGAATCACAAAACATTCTACGTTAGAAAAAGGGCTGACGTTACTTAATTTGAGAAACGAACAAGTACAAAAAAAACAAA
>JAPMUY010008943.1:22500-40000 GCA_026901105.3 Galaxias olidus
GAGGAGGAGTAGTTAAAGGAGGGTGAGGACTATGAGGAGGAGTAGTTAAAGGAGGGTGAGGACTATGAGGAGGAGTAGTTAAAGGAGGGTGAGGACTATGAGGAGGAGTAGTTAAAGGAGGGTGAGGACTATGAGGAGGAGTAGTTAAAGGAGGGTGAGGACTATGAGGAGGAGTAGTTAAAGGAGGGTGAGGACTATGAGGAGGAGTAGTTAAAGGAGGGTGAGGACTATGAGGAGGAGTAGTTAAAGGAGGGTGAGGACTATGAGGAGAGTGTGAGGATAAGGGAAAGAGAAGAGGGGCATGAGGAAGAGGAAGAGGAGTACAGCGGTATTTAGTTTACTTTTTAAAGTCAACAGCATGCATTCATATTTGCAGGTGGGATTAAATGTTATACAGAACAAAATGGTGGACGCCTTCTCTGCTCCAGGACGGACACTTCTGTTCAAACCACAGGGACAAACAACGACTTCAGTAATAGCAGCAACCAGTATACCAGTCTCCAGAAAGTCCTGATAGGAAGGAACTCATTGAATGTTAATGTCCCACCACCAGCAGTATTAGTTGGGAAGGTCAATACGATCTAAGGGACTCTTGGCTGGTTACAGCCCAGAATAAAACTGGCCCTTCAGGTCACACATAAATGTATTCAATAACTTTTCATCAGTCAGAGTATTACAAGATAGCCAACTCAAGCTCACCACCACTATGAATATAGCTCATGTTGATTAGCGGTTTCCAAAAGTATGAACAAACTCTTGTTATTAGCTGGTTCTCTCATTCTAAAAGGGGTTGGTGGTTCATAGGAGGTCAGGGAGTTCTCTCTGCTGTGCTGATTACTGTAATAATGTGGGTGGGGACGTCAGTGCCCTCTAGTGGTGAAGGTTACGCAACACATGAACATTATTTTTACTATTATGCTTATTATAAAGTAGGCTTATTACCAAGCAACCTATGTGTATTGAATGTGCTATACAAATTAATTTGATTGGATTTAATGGAATCATATTTGTCTAATAGTTGTTTTTATTGAATTCTCAGATTCTTCCTTTCTTTGTATGAATGTCTGCTTGCCTTGTGTAAAGTCCTTTGAATTGCCTTTGTGTGTGAAATGTGTGGTACTGACTAGAGAACCGGGTACCGGGTGCAGCTCTGGTAACCGTGGAGATCGGTGTGCAGCCCGACTTGAGAACCAGGTACCGGGTGTAGCTCTGGTAACCGTGGAGATCGGTGTGCAGCCTGACTTGAGAACCAGGTACCAGGTTCAGCTCTGGTAACCGTGGAGATCGGTGTGCAGCCTGGCTTGAGAACCAGGTACCGGGTGTAGCTCTGGTAACCGTGGAGATCGGTGTGCAGCCTGGCTGGGCGGGTTCTGTTCCCCTCTCCTCTCGTTCAGCCGGGCAGGCGGCACATCAAAGTAATGGACGGTCCCGTGGACCGGCCGGCCGTGAGGGTGGACGGAGGTTTTTTACCCAGCATGCCATGGTCTCTGTGCCGGAGCGCCGGGGGGATGGAGAGAGAGAGAGAAAGAGAGAGAGAGGGAGAGAGAGAGAGAGAGAGAGAGAGAGAGAGAGAGAGAGAGAGAGAGAGAGAGAGAGAGAGAGAGAGAGAGAGAGAGAGAGAGAGAGAGAGAGAGAGAGAGAGAGAGAGAGAGAGAGGGAGAGGGTGGACAGAGGTTTTTACCCTGCCATGGTCTCTGTGCCGGGGGGCCCTCTGATGGACCTCCACTGTGGGGGGGCCTTCTATCCCCTGGCTGAAAACACTGTGACGGAGAGAGGGGGAGGGTGGGACTGAGGGACGGAGGGAGGGATGGATGAAGGGAGAGAGAGAGAGAGAGAGAGAGAGAGAGAGAGAGAGAGAGAGAGAGAGAGAGAGAGAGAGAGGAAGAAGCAATGCAAGAAGAAATGAGCATATAAAGTGAAAGCGAAAAAACAGAGTGAGAAGGACGGTGAGGAGAGAGAGAGAGAGAGAGAGAAGGAGAGAGTGAGAAGGCAGTGTGTTAGTCTGAGTGTCTGAGTATGTGAGTCATGCAGACATGGAGGTAGGTAGGAGGGTTCATGGTGCTACAGACAGTGGCTTCATGGTTACAGACACACACTCAGTTCTGTGAGATTACTCACAGGACTGTACTGACATCACTTCAGCTGCTGCACACTGAACTCACAATCAATCCCAGGAGGTTCACCACAACACCTTGGATTGCTACAAGGACCCTGCTCTGAACGTGTAATCAAACTTGGGGATGGATTTCTTGGAAAATGTGTATTCATCCCGCCTGGGAGAGGTTGTAGTAGGTCTAATGGCTGCCAGGGACAGTGAAGGAGGGAGATATGTTTAGTATGGAGGGAGGAAGAGAAAGAGGAATGGAGGGGTGTGGGGGGAGAGAGAGAGAAAGGATGGTAGTGTGTGGTTGACCTGCCTGTGACCCCCATCGCCAGGTCAGCCACGTCTCTTTTCTCATTTCATGCCGCTGGCGACAACGTGTGTGTGTGTGTGTGTGTGTGTGTGTGTGTGTGTGTGTCTACTGTGTGTTTGTGTGTGTGTGTGTGTGTGTGTGTGTGTGTGTGTGTGTGTGTGTGTGTGTGTGTGCTGTGTGTATGTGTGTGTGTGTGTATGTGTGTGGTGGTGTGGGGGGGGGTTGAGGACTGTGTGGACGTGTCTTGTTAGCAGCTAATGGAGCGCAGGACTGAGAGCGAGGGTGGAGGTTTAAGGAGTGGGGGGGGGGGGGGGGGGGGGGTATGTGGGAGAGACACGGGAGCAATCTGCTAGTTCCAAAATACTGAGTTCCACACCTGCATCCAGCCAGCCAGCCTGCCAGCCAGCCAGCCAGCCAACCCTCCAGCCAGCCACTCTGCCAACCCTCCAGCCAGCCAACCCTCCAGCCAGCCTGCCAACCCTCCAGCCAGCCAACCAACCAGCCAGCCAATCCTCCAGCCAGCCAGCCAGCCAGCCACTCTGCCAACCCTCCAGCCAGCCAACCAGCCAGCCAGCCTGCCAACCCTCCAGCCAGCCAACCAACCAGCCAGCCAATCCTCCAGCCAGCCAACCAGCCAGCCAGCCTGCCAACCCTCCAGCCAGCCAACCAACCAGCCAGCCAATCCTCCAGCCAGCCAACCTTCCAGCCAGCCTGCCAACCCTCCAGTCAACCAGCCAACCAGCCAGCCAACCCTCCAGCCAGCCAGCCAACCCTCCAGCCAGCCAACCCTCCAGCCAGCCAGCCAACCAGCCAGCCAGCCAACCAGCCAGCCAACCAGCCAACCAGCCAGCCATCTAACCAGCCAGCCAACCAACCAGCCAGCCAATCCTCCAGCCAGCCAACCAGCCAGCCAGCCTGCCAACCCTCCAGTCAACCAGCCAACCAGCCAGCCAACCCTCCAGCCAGCCAGCCAACCAGCCAGCCAGCCAACCAACCAGCCAGCCAGCCAACCAGCCAGCCAACCAGCCAACCAGCCAGCCATCTAACCAGCCAGCCAGCCAACCAGCCAGCCATCTAACCAGCCAGCCAACCCTCCAGCCAGCCAACCAACCAGCCAGCCAGCCAACCAGCCAGCCAACCATCCAACCAGCCAGCCAACCCTCCAGCCAGCCAACCAACCAGCCAGCCAACCAGTCAGGAGCACAGCCAACCCCCCGCCCCCAGATTTACGAGGCCAGTGGGGCCATTGAGGGGCGCTCATCCCTGAGAGATGGTCGTTCTCAGACCCCATCAGCCAGTCCTCTCCCTTTCCAGAGGACGACTGATAAGCAGGGTGGAGCCGGGGACTGAGGCTGGGGTTAGGGGAGCTGAGACTGGGGCTGGGGCTGGGGCTGGGGCTGGGGCTTGGGCTGGGGCTGGGGAGGGAGTGGGGCTGGGGCTGGGGAGGGAGTGGGGCTGGGGCTGGGGAGGGAGTGGGGCTGGGGCTGGGGAGGGAGTGGGTGTCGGGGGTCGCTGGTTGTTTGGGATGACACATGCCCTCCACTGATGAAACCTCCTGGTCTGCTGAATTTCAAATGTAATCAAATACAGGAAGGAGGGAGCCCTCTTGGTGGCTAGTGGCTCCCAGAGGGTGGATATATTTGAGGAAAAGTCCCATTTTCCCTGCTATTGGTCCTGAGGAAGTGTAAAAAACCGAGATCTGGAAATGGAACCACATGATGAGAGGAGGGCCGGGCCGTTTAAAGAGACACTCTGTGATGAAGTTAAACTTTACTAAGAACAAAATTATATCATCAGGATTTAAGATTCGATTTATATCCAGTAAAGTTATAAAAAACGCCTGTCTAAGAGAGTAAATGGTGTGTAGATGTAATAGTTAATGATCATTTGATTATTAATGAGTGCATTTACTGTACGGCAATATGTAAAGTTATCCTTTTAGCAAGTCAATACAGCAGCAGTCTCGTTCCTTGTAGAAGTATGATATTCCATCTGTGTTTCACTAGATGGCAGTAGAGTGTTTACAAGTAGCCTTTTGTTGGCGCACATACTTTCCAATGAAAACCTATATAGTAGAATAGTTCCTAGAGTCATTCAATACTTTGGCGAGAACATGTTCTTCACCATGGGATAAACAAGACTGTCCTGTCCTGAATCTATGAATCATCCCCCCCCCCCCCCCCCCCCCCACAGTCATCTTCAGCACGTGTTGAAAGTGTCTGTGTAATGTACGCCATGGATACGTGCAGCTCCGTGTATTTCATGGAGCCCTATTTTCCAGGGCCTGTCAGGCCAGTGTGTTGTTGTCTAAACTTAGGTCAGTTGAACACTCTGCCAACGACGAGGCTGTTGACACGCTGAAGTCTTCTTCGGCTTCTATCACCAGCTGGGAGTGTTCCTGGCTGCCGTGGAAACCTTTTCTGACGTGTAAATCGCTGTGTGATGCAAGCCCACACACTGGGCCCAGAGTGGACGGATAATATCCAATGTCCAAATGACCTCATCACCAAACGCTTTTCCTTTTAGTATACAGGACAGCTGCTTTTAATGCATTTCAAAATGCATCCATATTATGAACGTACGTTTTTATTTCAGTGCCATGTAGACACTGGGACTTTTGTAGACAAGGATTTCCAACTCACGTAAGAGGACACGTTTTGCGCGTCCCCGTTTTGGTGTAAATTCAGCGTAACCGTTTGAGGTTGGCGGATAACATTCACTTACACGGGGATTTACGTTTGGCGTAAAGGGCCCAGTAAACGGGGAGTCTCGGGGAGTCGTGACCGTTTTCAGCTCTCACACCGCTCGTTTATAGGTGTTTGCAACAGGTGTTGTTCTGCGGTTTTATTGGTCACACAGCATGTCCGTCACTGGTTCCCCTGACGACGCCCTAGAGTGCGAGGCACCAGGGGGCCAGGGTAGGACGGCCAGTCGTATATCTGTCTGCTTCAGCCTGCCTTCTGCTACGTCCCTGCGTTGGATGAGTGTGTTCGTGAGTTTACGCGTGTGGTTCAAACAGGAGAGAGAAAATTAAAACAGATTGGGAAAAACCTTAAGTAAGAATCATAATAAAACGTTCAAAAATGTGAACAAATAATTACTATTTATTCTTCTTATTCTTCTTATTAATTGTTATGAATAATAACATTATCATCTTCAACCAGCTACAGTGTTAATTCATTCAGATGGAACTATTTTCTCTAACTTGAACCAACACTTTTCCTAAAGTAAAAGATATTTTTGAGAATCTTACTAATTAATTCATGTTTTACTGTAAAAAAATATGAGTGCTTGAATGAATTACATCTTACAATAAAAAGCTCCAGGCTTTGAATGAATTCTGAATGATATTGTCAAATTTCCATAGTAAAAATCTCTGCACAGTGTACAGCGGAATCAGGAGTATATTTCTCATGCTACCACAGGCTTAAAAAATAATGTGTTTTATGAAAGTTACAGCTGACGTAATCTCCTCCGTGGCACGAAGGAGTCATTCCTCCCATTGTCTCTCAAAGCTAGTGACACAAAGAAAGAAAAAAGGCTCTAATCTCCTCCATGGCACAAGGTAGTCACTCCTCCTGCTGTCTCTCTGTAACATAGACCTCCCTTTAGGTGTCACTCCTCCTGGTGTCTCTCTGTAACATAGACCTCCCTTTAGGTGTCACTCCTCCTGCTCTCTCTCTCTGTGACATAGACCTACCTTTAGGTGTCACTCCTCCTGCTGTCTCTCTGTGACATAGACCTCCCTTTAGGTGTCACTCCTCCTGTTGTTTCTGTGTGACATAGACCTCCCTTTAGGTGTCACTCCTCCTGTCTCTCGGTGACATAGACCTCCCTTTAGGTGTCACTCCTCCTGTTGTTTCTCTGTAACATAGACCTCCCTTTGGGTGTCAATCCTCCTGTTGTTTCTCTGTGACATAGACCTCCCTTTGGGTGTCAATCCTCCTGTTGTTTCTCTGTGACATAGACCTCCCTTTGGGTGTCACTCCTCCTGTTGTGTCAATGACATAGACCTACCTTTAAGTGTCAATCCTCATGTTGTCTCTCTGTGACATAGACCTCCCTTTAGGTGTCACTCCTCCGGTTGTCTCTCTGTGACATAGACCTCCCTTTAGGTGTCACTCCTTCGGTTGTCTCTCTGTGACATAGACCTACCTTTAGGTGTCACTCCTCCTGCTGTCTCTCTCTGTGACATAGACCTCCCATAGTGTGTGTGTGTGTGTGTGTGTGTGTGTGTGTGTGTGTGTGTGTGTGTGTGTGTGTGTGTGTGTGTGTGTGTGTGTGTGTGTGTGTTGTTCTTACTTTCTGACACTACCAGTGGACAATAGAAACATGCTGCCGCTCTGTCCACTAACGTTGGACAGGGACAAACATGACCAGATACACAGACTGGCGGAGGTAGCATTCAAACAGACCAGATACACAGACTGGCGGAGGTAGCATTCAAACAGACCAGCTACACAGACTGGCGGAGGTAGCATTCAAACAGACCAGCTACACAGACTGGCGGAGGTAGCATTCAAACAGACCAGATACACAGACTGGTGGAGGTAGCATTCAAACAGACCAGATACACAGACTGGTGGAGGTAGCATTCAAACAGACGAGCTACACAGACTGGTGGAGGTAGCATTCAAACAGACCAGATACACAGACTGGTGGAGGTAGCATTCAAACAGACAAGCTACACAGGCAGGCAGAGGTAGCATTCAAACAGACCAGTGGCACTGACACTAAGCACACAGGCCATATGGGCCAGCCAGTGTCTTCTCATCTATTAATACCAGGCTTTCCACTGCTGCCACCCCCCCTCTCTCTCTCCCTCTTTTTCTCTCTCTCCGTCCCTCTCTCACTCTCTCTCTCTCTCTCTCTCTCTCGCTCTCTCTCTCTCTCCTGCATAGTTGTTTGTGGGCTCAGTGGTTTCCGTTTCAGCTGCGGAGGCATGGTGTGAATGAGTGCATCAACCGCTCCACAGAGCACTGACCAGACACACACACACACACACACACACACACACACACACACACACACACACACACACACACACACACACACACACACACACACACACACACACACACACACACACACACACACACACTGACCAGACACACACGCAAACTCACACACACTCACACACACACACTGACCAGACACACACAGACCCGATTCTCATACACACACAAACGAGATTCTCTCTCTCACACACCAGACACACACACAAACTCACACACACACACACACACACACACACACACACACACACAGACACAGAAAAACACATACAAAGACGAGACACACACTCATGAGCAGATACACACAGTGCTCAGGATTAGACTGGCACACCATGTCAAACACTGACACACAGAAGAAAACATCAAAGACAATGCACATCGACACATACTCGAACAGTTCACGTGACGGACATGGACAGCTTCTTGTGGAGGTTCTGTTGGCTCCAACGAGGCCTTTCCTGCCAGACTAGCCAACGTCAAAGCAACAGTTTCAAAGCATTCACACTTTATCAAACAACAGCAAAGATCACTTAGCTGAATTTTGAACTTTGAACCACTGGCATGGTCTGTGTGTGTGTGTGTGTGTGTGTGTGTGTGTGTGTGTGTGTGTGTGTGTGTGTGCTCTGCATTGTTCCGTTCCTCCAGCCCAGCATTTTAATGAGATATAGGATATGCGTGGTGCACGTCTGAGTTGAAAGAATCAGTCACCGGTGGCAACTGTGCTGATACATCAAGGATAGCACCTTTACCCTGAAGATTCTGCCAACTCAGGAGGGCAATTAACACCTCCGCAACGAGGGTCAGAAATGAGTTTAAGATTTCTCCCCAGTGGACGCTCGGCACGGCGCAGAGCAACGGCGGTCTTTGCTGATGCTGTGGCGTGTGTGTGTGCGCGCGTGTGTGGAGCGGGGATGGAGGGAGAGGCGCTCAGGTAAGGCCCTCCGCAGGGTAATTATACACCACCTCAGGAGAGTTCAAGCAAAGGCATTGTGGGTATTTTTGTTTGTTTTAGCCATTTCCGTTTTTTTTTTGCTCTCAGAGGTTCACATGAATGAAATATCAATTGTACCTCTGTGCCTGATGAGAGGAGCGTTCATCTGCATATTAGGATTGATGCTGGGAAATACGATTGAATCTCCGGACTCCAGACAGACATTTCTGAAATTAATATGCGCTTGATAGGCTCCGAGCGAGATAGCATGAATATTCATGAGGTTTTAATGTGCATGTCTGAAACCAATATCAATGTCCATCAAGATAAAACATTGTTAATGTGATGAATACATTAGATATCATTTTGTAAACAATAGACCTGAAGTCCTTAAACAACCTAATCTAACACACAAAACAAACTTTGATCATGACCTTACATATTAACTTCAAACCAAATTCAAATTCAAACCAAAGTTTTGTTAGGATGAAAACAAAGGCATGAGTCAATATTAATACATTAAAAAATAAATCTGTTTGCATTTAGCATAAATGCTAGAGGTTATTATATAATTAATGATTTTATTTATTCCCAATAGGCAATAACATTTGGTCTACTGATTACGAAAAAAAGTTAAAGTGATTTTAAAGGTGGAAAAATAACATTCTCGTTTGAGAACAATGGATTATAACAAGTGTTTCAGCTTAATTTAGAATTGTTTAAGTAGCGGAAAACTGAACTAAGTGGGTCAAAGAATGTCATTAACTGTTTCAGAATAAGATAACCTATACCCATACATTCTCTTGTTCGTCTTGGACGTCATAAATAAAAACCGGAATGTGTCGAGAGGGCGCGCGGCGGCTGCCGGGGTCACCATCCATCACATCTTGTACACGCGGTAAAGATGGTTGGTATCGGTCGGATCAAGAAACCCGAGCCACAGTAAGACAAACACATGCTCCTTCCAAAATAACAATGTGCTTCACTGACAGGCGCTGGCTGGCCGGCTTGGCTGCCCGCTTGCACATACAGCTTTAAACAGACGCGAGGCATTTTGACATTGTAATGCGCAGCGAGGGGATTGTGTTACGGATGAGGCTTGCAGTTTGAACTGACCGGGCTGTTCTTTAAAAAGATGGAAACGGAGGAGGGGGAGCGAACACTAAAGATAATCGCAAGTGACAACTTCAGGAGTTCTGCTGATGCTTTTGTCCGCTGTATGTCATAAAAGTGCTACAGACACGGGGACTAGACTGTAACCAACACCTGAAAATGTGGATGGTTATATTGTTAGCTGGCCCTGGGCGCGTCTTCAGAATGTCAAGCCATAGCCTACAGTCTTCTCTTGGCTGCTACTGGTCATCCATGTTTTTTTGTTGTTTTTAAAAAAGTGTTTAATGTTATTAAGGCTATATTTAATATGGCTTTTTGGTTTTTACTACCCAATTGTTTTTATTCAATGAGACAGAAATTCGTTTTTTTTTATGGTGTTAATAGTTCAACATTTGTATCCTATGGAAAGAGAGTGTTGTGAGAGAAAGGAAGTGTTATGTCATTCCTAAGCAGGTAAAGGCCTATCTGTCAGTGAGGTTTCTTTTTTGTGTAGCGGGCAGGAAGCAGCCCTTTGAAGGCCCGGTGCCCCTGCTGCAGCTATGTCCAGCTGCCAGACGTTGACACGGCAAAGCAGAGCTGGCCAGTAAGTCCAAACTCAGTCACACACACACACACACACACACACGCACGCACGCACGCACATACACACACACACACACACACACACACACACACACACACACACACACACACACACACACACACACACACACACACACACACACATTCATCTAACAGTGAATTAATGATTTGGTTTGTGCTCCTTTTTTGTCTTCTTAATTTAATTTACAATAGTAAACTGCATTAATGATAAACATTTTTAGATAATTAGCCGTTTAAACTACCATACTTGTATCTATTTGTCTTTGTTTTTCTTAGTGTGTCTGATCTGAGTAAATTTTTTTGTCAACATCTGTCTGTTTTTATGTTAACATAATTACTTTTCCATACTGGTCGGGGTGTGTTTGTGCTAGGATATATAGCTGATAATTTCAGCAGGAAGGTGTGTATGCTTTAGATATTACAGTCAGCAGTTTGGTATGCATGCATTCATAGCACATGTGTCTGTCTGTGTGTGTACTGTAATTATAAGTAATGTGTGTGTGTGTGTGTGTGTCTGTTTGTGTACGTGCACATAATGTGTGTATGTGTGTGTGTATGTGAACATTGTGCATGTGTGTGTCTGTGTGTGTACATAATGTGTGTACATAATGTGTGTGGGTGTGTGTGTGATGGTCTGTGTGTGTGTGTGTGTGTGTGTGTGTGTGTGTGTGTGTGTGTGTGTGTGTGTGTGTGTGTGCGCGTGCGAGTGTGTGTGTGTGTGTGTGTGTGTGTGTGTGTGTGTGTGTGTGTGTGTGTGTGTGTGTGTGTGTGTGTGTGCGTGTGTGTGTGTGTGTGTGTGTGTGTGTGTGTGTGCGTGTGTGTGTGCGTGGGCAGTACTGGGGCCAGTCGGTCCCCTGACGCCGTGCTGCTGAAGTCCGTCCCAGCTGCTCTCCTAGCCCGTAGATTTACAGGTGCCACTGACCTTCTCATCGGAGGAAGTCGACCCAGCTGGCTGGGCCCCCCGAACACCCCCCCCCCGAACCCCCGCCACCCCTACATGCCCCTCACAAACCTCCTCACAGGCACCCCCAAAACCCTCTGTGAGAGAGCCAGGGATCTTTTGATGACTCCATCTTGTCGTCCGGCAGGAAGAAGGGGAGCCAGACAGCAGCCACCAACCCATCCCTGTCCGTCTCCCGCTGGCATGGTAACGGCTGCCAGGATACTCAAACTGACCACTTACAGTTGCTAGGGGGGAACTCCAGAGACCCCAATGCCTTTAAAGTTGTGTTTTTGCTTATATAAACATATGTTTATATATGTATATGTACAGTATATGTAAAAAGAAACTCAGAGTATAGTATTAATATTCCACCTGGATGACAAATCATGATTTAAATTGATGTTTTCCAGGATTATGGCTACATAATTTAACGATACGTCATCATTATTCCGTTTAAAGTGACCCTCTAACCGATGACTAAGGTGGCATAATTACCCCGTCCTCAAAAGACACATTAATTCACGTCAAGGAAGAGGTTTCCTGCAATGACCGTTAACATCTTATCGCGCGGGGATTAGTGCAAATAGCCTCTTCTATGGTTAAAAGCCAATTACAGCCTCGTTGGAATAATGAACTCATGAACCGAGCTCTATTGGAAAAGCTGGAGGAATTCAGGATCAATACAAATGGGCTGAGACGCCGTTGCAATCGAGTGCAGGGCTCGGAGGTAGAGTGACTGCCCTGCCAGAAAGCTTCTACACTCTTCATATGTACTTGCATGTGCAACTGGAGGCCTTGCCGGTAGGCATGTCATGCTTGATCTCAGGTGGTAGATTTAAGTGATACTGGGGATGCAGACATTAAAGAATTTAAGAACTTGTTATTAATCTATGCTATGTGGCCTGTCTGAATTAGAATTTTATAACGATTAGTTCATTTGAATTGCTGTTGAATGGCACACACACACACAGACACACACACACACACACACACACAGGCAACTGTTCAGCAGTCAGCTGCAAAACAGGGGACAGGTTCCACCTTTCATTCAAATGGGATCAAGGCCATTGACCTAAGAGTCCATTAAGAAGGAATGAATTTGCCTGAATATCAAAAACCCCTATAAAAAGACTGAAGCAGGACCAAAGAGGTGCCAAACAGGCTATTGATTTGAGGTCACGTACAGGTAGCAGAGAGCAGGCCATTCCATTGGGCATCGCCATGTCACTGACACAGCCAATCAGACAGAAGACATTAGTCCTCAGAGACCATAGAAGACCAGGACACAGCCAATCAGACAGAAGACATTAGTCCTCAGAGACCATAGAAGACCAGGACACAGCCAATCAGACAGAAGACATTAGTCCTCTCTGAGAGAACTCAGACAGAAGGCTCCTCAGAGACCATAGAAGACCAGGACACAGCCAATGGATTTCAACCTTTAGGTAGCAAACAAATCCCAAAACATACATGTATATTTTATATTATATATCATATGTATGCATTATTATGTGAATTCATGCAATGGATTTCCAAACGTTGTTTTTGTTCCTCACGCCTGATGTGACTGGTCTATCTTCAGCATGGTGGCTCGGTGGTTAGCACTGTTGCCTCACAGCAACACCTCACTGGGTTCAATCCCCACATGACCCAAGGGCCTTTCTGTGTGGAGTTTGTGTGTTCTCCCTGTGTTTGCGTGGGTTTCTTCCGGGTACACCGGTTTCCTCCCACAGTCCAAAACATGCAGGTTAAATGGTGTCTCTAGATTGGCTGTAGGTGTGAATGTGACTGTGAGTTGTTGTCGGCCCTGTGATAGACTGGCGACCTGTCCAGGGTGTACCCCGCCTCTCGCCCTGTGTCGGCTGGGATAGGCTCCAGCCCCCCCCCCCCCCCCCTACTAAGGATAAGCGGTATTGCAAATGGATGGATGGACAATCCCCCCCTCTTGTACCGAAACTCAAACATCATGTCACGCCTAGGTGTGTGGATTCTTCTGATTTGGCCAGTTCATCTAAAGGCTGAGTCAAACACAGCGACCTGGTACATCGTCTCCCTGTCTTGACTGAGTGTGTTCGTCATGTGGTCGATCAAACATTCAAAGGACCTTCATGAACACGTACATTAAAGTGCATGTGAATGTGTAGACTGCTATTTCTACATCCATGTGGAGGGTGTCCGTGCTGAACTGAAAAGCAGGTTTATATCTAGAAGATTGGATATGGATATGGCATAATAGTGACCTTTTTGTGTTTGATTGCACGCGTTTCATAGGTCGCGTTTTATCAAGTGTGGGTGGTGTGTGGCCACTCACCAATATAGTAGAAACAGTAATGTCCCCTCCGCCACTCAAAGGTTCCTTAAATCACACAGCCACTCAAAGGTTCAGCCTCCGCCACTTAAAGGTTCTCTAAACCACACAACAACAGCGGTTCTGCCTCTCAAAGGTTCCCTAAACCACACAGCTACACATAGCGGTTCTGCCTCCCAAAGGTTCCCTAAACCACACAACCACAGCGGTTCTGCCTCTCAAAGGTTCCCTAAACCACACAGCTACACACAGCGGTTCTGCCTCCCAAAGGTTCCCTAAACCACACAACCACAGCGGTTCTGCCTCTCAAAGGTTCCCTAAACCACACAGCTACACACAGCGGTTCTGCCTACCAAAGGTTCCCTAAACCACACAACCACAGCGGTTCTGCCTCTCAAAGGTTCCCTAAACCACACAGCTACACACAGCGGTTCTGCCTCCCAAAGGTTCCCTAAACCACACAACCACAGCGGTTCTGCCTCCCAAAGGTTCCCTAAGCCACACAGCCACACACAGAGGTTCAGCCTCCGCCTCTCTTGTCCCTGCGTCCTCAGGAAATCCCTTCCGTTTCGTGCCGCCGCAGCATCAAGAGAAGGGAAAAGACCACCCCCCCCCCCCGCCAAACACACACACACACACACCCCCTCACACACACAGCCCCTGACACACACACACACCCTCACACACACACAGCCCCCGACACACACACACACCCTCACACACACACAGCCCCTCACACACCGTACCTCACCCCGTAAACAAATGGGCTCTGAGTTTAACAAGATGGGGGCCCTATAGTGAGTGTGTGGAGCTGAGGCCTGTCTTTTTTCCTGGTAAACACGGCCCCTCCGGCCCTCCCTTACGTGAGTGGCAGTGGATCCTCAGGATGGGATGGGGCCGCCTTAGGCACTTCCTGGTTCCAACAAAAAAGGGCGTGGGGCGTGAGAGGGGAGGGAGGGGAGGGAGGGAGGGGGGGGGGGGGGTCGGTGAAGCGGCTTGCGTGTTTTATAGCGGTGCCGACGAGGAACAAAACAAACGGACCGGCTGAGGATTCTTTGATCTCCGTTTCCTGTCCGTTATTTACGTCGGTTTCTCACGAACATACCAGTCTCGGTTCTTTCTCTTTCAGCTGATTGCTAGTATGCGCTTCCTCACACATTTCTGGCAGGCCCAGACAATGTGCTGTTTCTTTAATGGTTTGTTCTTGCAGGAAACTATAAAGCGCTTTCGAGTCATTGGAGTGTTTTTTTTCCCTGTCTGAATATGAGCCAGAAATCTGAAAGGACCAGTGAGTGCGGAGTTTGTGCCCTGACGTTTCGACTTTAGTTCTAAAACAAAACGATAAAAACACTAAAACATATGTAATTCCATACATTTGCATGACTGGATATTGTTTTTTTGATTTACTAATTTCCTTTGCATGGTATGCAGATATACTCAATACAAAATGATAGGCGCACACAGCCTATGAGATCCCCTAGATGTTGTTAGCTGTGTTTCCTTCGTGTGCTAGTGCGTAGTGATTTATCACTAAGTCTCCTGATCTTTAGTCTAGACTCCAGTGATAAACCCTGAACAGCATCTCCTCTCTCGCTCTCTCTCTCTCTCTCTCTCTCTCTCTCTCTCTCTCTCGCTCTCTCTCTCTCTCTCTCTCTCCCTCCTGGCCTCTCTCACCTTTCGTTAACACGGTATTTGTTCGGCAGACACACCCAGCTGTCTGCATCACTGGGCTGTTTTTCAGGCAACACAGCGAATAATTGAAATTGAACTCTATTAAAAAAAATAAAAATAACAGCTATCTAGTTTAGCAATGGCTAGAAAAAGTGTTCACTACTAGTTCACTACCTCAGAGCAATTCCAGCTGAAATACAACAGTCAACCTTTTATGTTATGACTGAAATCATTTCTTGAATAAAGAGGGGCGTTCAATGAATTTGCTGGTTGAAGAGAAAAAAAAGTATGGCCGTTGAAGAGCTTCAATCCAAGCTAAGCGCTGTTAACGCCCGTAAAATAAAAAGAAAAGAGTTTGAAACAGGAGGAGATTAGACACCTTAGTGAAATAAAAAGAAAAGCATTTGAAACAGGAGACTAGACACCTTAGTGAAATAAAAAGAAAATAGTTTGAAACAGGAGGAGATCAGACACCTTAGTGAAATAAAAATAAAAACATTTGAAACAGGGGGAGATTAGATACCTTAGTGAAATAAAAAGAAAATTGTTTGAAACAGGAGGAGATTAGACACCTTAGTGAAATAAAAAGAAAAGCATTTGAAACAGGAGGAGACTAGACACCTTAGTGAAATAAAAATAAAAGAGTTTGAAACAGGGGGAGATTAGACACCTTAGTGAAATAAAAAGAAAATAGTTTGAAACAGGAGGAGATCAGACACCTTAGTGAAATAAAAAGAAAAACATTTGAAACAGGAGGAGATTAGACACCTTAGTTAAATGAGTTTGAAACAGGAAGAGATCAGACACCTTAGTGAAATTAAAAGAGAAGAGCTTGAAACAGGAGGAGATTAGACACCTTAGTGAAATAAAAAGAAAAACATTTGAAACAGGAGGAGATGAGACACCTTAGTGAAATGAGTTAGAAACAGGAAGAGATCAGACACCTTAGTGAAATAAAAAGAGAAGAGTTTGAAACAGGAGGAGATTAGACGCCTTAGTGAGAGATGAATCTGTGGGACCATAGGTCCATGCTGTGTCTGACCAGAAGGCTCTCTATCCTTGACCCACGCGTTGCACCAGCTCAGCAGATGTGCCTCGAAAGCCCTGCTCGCAGGGGAAACTGCTGTCCGCTCAGAGCCAAGATGGTGGATGTCATTAAGGCCCTGCTAGCTGAGGGTCATTGGAAGGGCCCCTTTTTATGTCCAGGTTTCATTTGATCTATGATCCACAACTTTTGTTTTTCTTTTTTGAAAACGCGCGGAAAAGGATGGCAGAAAAAAAAGGCTTAGGTTATCTGTCAGTGTGCCCCCTCTGTGGTTTTGTACAATGCATTGAATGTGTAGTAATATGTGCGTGTCTGTGTGCTTATATGTGCTTATGCACGGTTTTATAAATGTATTTGAGTAAGCAGCCCTTACGAAAGTAAAAACACTGTTTATTTCATTTGTTTGCAATAAAATAAAAAAACAAATGTATCTGTGTGTTACATGACACTTTTTTGGATAAATAACTACATTTATTGAATTGTTAGTGCTCCTGTACAATATTTGGGATACGACTAAATCATAAAATATTATTGAATTGTTAGTCTTTACGTGAACTTTTTTTTACATTTTATTTTTGATTAAATCCCCAAGTCCATAACTTGCTGCACCGCCTAACATGAAGTGTTTAAAATAGCAGCTGAGTAAAGGTGTTTCAAAATGAGTCTCAAAGTGACCCCAAACAAGTCCAATAACAAAGCTTATTGTGTGAGACAATCAACTGTAAATCTGTCACTGTGTCCTGCCAGGTTCCTCTAAGGACCCTCAGAGAGATGGGGTTGCACTAAGGACCCTCAGAGAGTGGGGTTGCACTGTGTTCTAGGTTCCTCTAAGGACCCACAGAGAGATGGGGTTGCACTGTGTTCTGCTAGGTTCCTCTAAGGACCCTCAGAGAGATGGGGTTGCACTGTGTTCTGCTAGGTTCCTCTAAGGACCCTCAGAGAGATGGGGTTGCACTGTGTTCTGCTAGGTTCCTCTAAGGACCCACAGAGAGATGGGGTTGCACTGTGTTCTGCTAGGTTCCTCTAAGGACCCTCAGAGAGATGGGGTTGCACTGTGTTCTGTCAGTGCCACGTCTGAGGTCAAATAATTGGAGCCACAGAAATTTATACCAACGTTTGAACAACCAACAGGAAAGTTCCCATCCGTGGGGATCTCAACATGAAAGGTTTGAGGGGGTGGCCAGTGGCCGGGGCAGGGGGGTACGGTAGGGTGCTGGGGGGTTGGTGTAAGGGCTTTTGGGGCGGATGGGGGGGGGGGGTTTAGTCAGAGCATGGCGTGTAGGAAAAGAGCAGTTGGGATGATGATGACAGAACGGTCTTTGGGAATTTAAGAGTTGCCGGCTTTGCAGTTTGTCCCCCCTGTGGACGACAGCTCCAGGAAGGAAGTCTTTGCCTTTCAAAGGACCCAGCAGCTTTATTTATATTACACATTGTCATCACAAGGGTTCTTCTTAAGC
>JAPMUY010008943.1:47500-55000 GCA_026901105.3 Galaxias olidus
GAGAGAGAGAGAGAGAGAGAGAGAGAGAGCGAGAGCTAGAGAGGGAGAGAGAGAGGGGGGGGGGCTAGAGAGAGAGGGAGGGAGAGAGAGAGAGAGAGAGAGAAAGATAGAGTGTGAGAGAGAGAGGTATTTATATACGTGCAGCCATTTACATACATGCATATTTAGTTATAGGCACTTGGAGACGCTGGCACAGACACAGTAACCTGGACATGCGTTCACACACACAGGCACATAGCAGTGAGCCCAAGCACAAACACAACTCATCCCATTGCAAGTGTTGTCTGGTGGCTTCCTACATCTGCTGGCTGGTTGTGTCAGGAGGTAGGTCAGAGTCAGAGGTCAGGGGGTAGGTGAGCTTCAGAGGTCAGAGGGTAGGTGAGCTTCAGAGGTCAGCAGGTAGGTGAGCTTCAGAGGTCAGCAGGTAGGTGAGGTTCAGAGGTCAGCAGGTAGGTGAGCTTCAGAGGTCAGCAGGTAGGTGAGGTTCAGAGGTCAGCAGGTAGGTGAGGTTCAGAGGTCAGCAGGTAGGTGAGTCACGTCCCTGGCCTGTCTGACTTCAGACACCCGAGGTGGAGACCAAATCGAGGTTCCTGGAGAAACAGCTCAACAGCATGTGTTTGCTTTGCTCAATAGCATGACAGTACTGTCTAGCAGTGTTTACCGTTGTTCTGAGTTTTCTGAGGAAATTCCATTAAAATTACCCGGCATGAAGATTTGATTATATGTTAAAAGAAGATCCAAATATGACCAGGGACCGTATATGGTACTGTTTTGTGTTTATTTATTTATGTGTGTGTGTGTGTGTGTGTGTGTGTGTGTGTGTGTGTGTGTGTGTGTGTGTGTGTGTGTGTGTGTGTGTGTGTGTTGTGTGGGAGAGGGAGTAGTTTTGCACTGACCTTATCCACATTCCTACAAACACAGACCTACAATGCTGTAGCGCTGCGGCCCTGTCCTTCACTTGTTGAATGTAAGTTTGATGAAGTTTGAAACGGGGAAATCTTCACCTAATCCTCCGTCACTGTCGAATCAACAAAGACGAGGTTCTGGACTCTGTCACATCCACAGCCTTCAGACAACGAACACCTATAGACTGGCATGTGTGCATCGGAAAACTGTCACACACACACACACACACACACACACACACACACACAATGACACACACACACACACACACACACACACACACACACACAGACACACACACACACACACACACACACACACACACACACACTCACACACAGAGACACACACACACACACAGACACACACACACACACACACACGCACACATACACGCACGCACACATACACGCACCCACACACACACACACACACACACACACACACACACACACAGACAAACAGGAACATGCACAGACACACAATCAATCCAGACACAGAGACACACACACACACACACACACACACACACACACACACACACAGACAAAGATCACGTGCACACACACACAAACACATCCAGACACACACAGCGGTGGGAGGAGGTGTAGCATGGAGAAGTGAGCCATGTGCTGTCTTTCTCAGGCTACATGCAGGGTCCCCTCCAGTAATGATTACTGCTGTGTTTTCCTAAGGCAGACCAAGTTAACGTCAGGAGGAGGTCCTCGCTAACCAGTACAATATACAATACACAATATACAATATACTACTACTACGCCAGTGATACTCAAGCAGGGGTACGCATGCTCAATACTATAGAACACTCTCAATTGAGCCATACAAATACAATCAACTATCAACTGAAAAACAGTTCAAAAGAATGGTTGAATGTTTACAATAGACAGTGACTTTGTACGTGCAGAGGATTACTGTATGAGCGTTCCGCGATGCTAACAGCGTTGTATTTTACCCATCGGATTACCGTAAACATGGGTTTGTTTTCGTCAGCAATCACTTATCGATGCTATGTTATGTCCTATTGACCGATACTGCAATAACCCAAGCTGGAGCTTGGTGTACATGGGCTTTACCCCAGGATGGTGGTCTTTTTCTGGGCCTGGATCTAAAGCCCTGCCCCCTCTGGCTGCTCGCTGCATGCCGGCGGGTCTCCCAGTGCTGTAGCCTCCACAGATATTTCCTGAGGAAAACACATCACCTCAGGTAAGACAGGACGGCTCTGCTGAGACAGCAACCAGGCCGCAGTGCACCCCCCCTCCCCCCTCTCCTTTACGCTCTCCCTCTCTCTCTCTCTCTCTCTCTCTCTCTCTCTCTCTCTCTCTCTCTCTCTCTCTCTCTCTCTCTATCTCTCTCTCTCTCTATCTCTCTCTGTCTCTCTCTAGCACACGCTCTCTCTCTGGCACTCTCTCTCTCTGTTTCTCTCTCTCTCTAGCTCTCCCTCTCTCTCTCTCTCTCTCTTTCTCGTTCTCTCTCTCTTTCTCTCTGTATCTCTTCCTCATCCTTCTCTTTCTCTGTATGTCTGTCTCTCTTCTTCACAAACCCTCATGGTGTCTCTCTCTCTCTTTTTTTGCTGTCTCTCCATCTTCCTCTTTCAATTGCTCCATGTCCTTTTATCTCTCTCTCCCTCTTTCTCTCTTTGCCATATTGAATCTCACCAACATGCTGGTGTACGTGGAAATAATTACAAATCAATATGCTTAATCGTTTTTACGATAAGAAATGTTTTCTCTGCAGGGCACAAATCTATGGGACCAAACCATTGATGTTTGAGCAGGGTGAAGGAGAAACGCACTGTGTAATACAGCATGTGTCTGTCTCACACACGCTGACTCATTTCATGCATTGATCATTTGTAACTGACCTTACTGAAACCGAAGCCTTTTGGTTGCAGAACCATCTTTGATACGTTCTTGCACAAACCTTTCACAAAATAATTCTACAGTACGAAGCAAAGGTTGTGAATATTTACATTTACCAAATGAATAACAATTGAATGCACATTATTTATCAAACAATCACACTATTACTATGAGCTCACATGAGACTTTTAAGTGCATATTAATAAGCATAGGTACAACAGTGGCCAAAGAGACGTTCACTACAAAGTCTATCAAAATATGGTTTGAATCCATTTAGTGAGAAAAACACTCCCTCTAAGAGTCTTACTCACTAAAGACGGCCTTTAACAAGACATGAAGGGATCGCTTAGACTTGAGACAGAGGAGGGGAGACAGAAGGGGGGATAGAGGGGGGGGCAGAGAGAGGACAGTCTCTTTACTTCCTCCATCTCTCCCCCACTTCTCCCTATCACCCCCCCCCACCCACCCACCCCCCCCCCCCCCCCACCCACCCACCCCCCCCCCACCCTCACCCCCTCAAAAAAAGAGTCCTTGTCAACGTCTTTGCAAGCTGCTGCGGAGGAGAGGAAGGACCTGATGATGTGTTTTATGTGGGAAGGGGGTGACGGATGGGGAGGGGGGGGCCCCATGGACTCATAGTAAAAACGGGAGGACATGTTAAACGGATTGATACAGTCGCCTCAGGAAATCCCAGGCCTGCTCGTCTCCCCTCAACCATCAACCACATTACAGCACTGCAAACCAAGGTCTGGAAGCCCGTCTGTCTGCCTGTCTGTGTGCCTGTCTGTGTGTCTGTCCGTCCGTCCGTCCGTCCGTCCGTCCGTCCGTCCGTCTGTCTGTGTGTCTTTCTGTCTGTCTGTCTGCCTGCCTGCCTGTCTGGAAGCCTGCCTGTCTGTCTGTCTGTCTGTCTGTCTGTCTGTCTGTCTGTCTGTCTGTCTGTCTGTCTGCCTGTCTCTCTGTCTGTCTGCCTGATTGTCTCTCTGTCTGTCTGTCTGTCTGTGTTTCTGCCTGCATGTCTCTCTGCCTGCCTGCCTGCCTGCCTGCCTGTCTGCCTGCCTGCCTGCCTGCCTGCCTGTCTGCCTGTCTGCCTGTCTGTCTGTCTGTCTGTTTACCGCCCTGCCTCTCTGTTTGTCACCAGCTCACAGCAGACACACAGGATCTGGCCGACACAGAGAAACAGGCCAACAGGAAGACAGGCAGACAGTCAGACAGGCAGGTTAGTCGTGGTCAGAGAGACAGCCCCGCTGGAGGGACAGACACACAGGGGGGGAGAGGGCGACAGGCAGACAGGCAGACAGGTCAGCAGTGGTCAGAGAGACAGCCCTGCTGGAGGACAGACACACAGGGGGAGAGGGCGACAGGCAGACAGGCAGACAGGTCAGCAGTGGTCAGAGAGACAGCCCTGCTGGAGGACAGACACACAGGGGGAGAGGGCGACAGGCAGACAGGCAGACAGGTCAGCAGTGGTCAGAGAGACAGCCCTGCTGGAGGACAGACACACAGAGAGGGAGTGTGGGTCGACAGACAGACAGACAGACAGTCAGACAGACAGGTCAGTAGTGGTCAGAGAGACAGCCCCGCTGGAGGACAGACACACAGAGAGGGAGTATGGGGCGACAGGCAGACAGACAGGCCAACAGACAGTCAGACAGACAGGTCAGTAGTGGTCAGAGAGACAGCCCTGCTGGAGGACAGACACACAGAGAGGGAGTGTGGGTCGACAGACAGACAGACAGACAGGCAGACAGGTCAGCAGTGGTCAGAGAGACAGCCCTGCTGGAGGACAGACACACAGGGGGAGAGGGCGACAGGCAGACAGACAGGCAGACAGTCAGACAGACAGACAGTCAGACAGACAGGTCAGTAGTGGTCAGAGAGACAGCCCTGCTGGAGGACAGACACACAGGGGGAGAGGGCGACAGGCAGACAGACAGGCAGACAGGCAGACAGGTCAGTAGTGGTCAGAGAGACAGCCCTGCTGGAGGACAGACACACACAGAGAGGGAGAGGGCGACAGGCAGACAGGCAGACAGGTTAGTAGTGGTCAGAGAGAGACAGCCCTGCTGGAGGACAGACACACACAGAGGGAGAGTGCGACAGGCAGACAGACAGGCAGACAGGCAGACAGTTCAGTAGTGGTCAGAGAAAGACAGCCCTGCTGGGGGACAGACACACAGAGAGGGAGAGTGGGTCGACAGACAGACAGACAGACAGTCAGACAGACAGGTTAGTAGTGGTCAGAGAGACAGCCCTGCTGGAGGACAGACACACAGAGAGGGAGAGTGGGTTGACAGACAGACAGACAGACAGTCAGACAGACAGGTCAGTAGTGGTCAGAGAGACAGCCCTGCTGGAGGACAGACACACAGAGAGGGAGAGTGGGGCGACAGAGGAGGGAGCAGCCTGATGATGCGAGGCCAGTGGGAGTCAAGGCAAACGGGGCTATTATGAGCGGCTCTATCTCTGCTCCGTCAGCCAGGCTTCACTTAGGCTGAGCAATGGCTCCATCCGTCTGTCCGGACGCCCATCCCAGACCCAGACAGCCCATCGGGCCCGCTGTCACCCTGAGTTGTCGACATCTGATCTCCTCCTGGATGATAATTGACTTAATTGAGTGGAGATGAACGCAGGATGAGGTGTTTTTTGTAGGGTGTAGATCTTAAGTTGTTGACAGGCCAGTTAGCTGATGAGTGGGGAAAGTTTATACATTGGCAGGTACATTGTAGAGGCAAAATCTTCTGGTGACAAATAATATGTTTGGAACAACTACACAATATCGTTAACACAGTATACCAAAAATGTGTTCAAAGTTCTGCAAACACTGCTTTTTGGTGTGTTTGTGTAAGTGCAAGTAAGTGTGTGTGTGTGTGTGTGTGTGTGTGTGTGTGTGTGTGTGTGTATGACCTCAGGTCAGACTGGACTTGTAGCCACACTTCCTGACTTTAAGAAGTAACTTCCATGACACATTCAACAACATATAATTCACATGAGATAAAACATAATGTATGATGAACACACAACTTATTAAAACAACATTACGGACTGCATAAATAGACTAAGAAAGCCGCCGATTACAATGCAGAGTCCAGAGCCTGCTGCACACGAGCCTACAGAGCAAAACAAGGCCCTTGCAACAGGAAGGAGAAGACGTCATCCTCTCTGATGGATCGGTTCCCATTGGTATCCCACAGGTTACACTGGGCCAGGAGAGGGGAAGGGAGGGGCCGCTCCCTCTCTCTCTGTCTGTCTGTCTGTCTCTCTCTCTCTCTCTCTCTCTCTCTCTCTCTCTCTCTCTCTCTCTCTCTCTCTCTCTCTCTCTCTCTCTTTAGCTTTCTCTCTCTCTCGCACTCTTTCTCTCTCTCTCTCGCTCTCTTTCGCTCTCTCTCTCTCTCTCTCTCTCTCTCTCTCTCTCTGTCTCTCTCTCTCTCTCTCTCTCTCCTTTCTTATGTCGCCATCTCTCCCTCCCTTTATCTGTACCTCTGTGTTGACCCGGTGTGGAAGTCTGCGGGGAGAGCAGCAACAATGGAGGAAAGCCCAATGGCCCTGGCTGAGACCTGGCTAGCTGGCTAGCTCTGGCTGGAGGCAGTGGGTTACATGTGGCATTCACAGGAAGCTGAGGAAAAAATGGAAATATGGGGGAGAGAGAGAGAGAGAGAGAGAGAGAGAGAGAGAGAGAGAGAGAGAGAGAGAGAGAGAGAGAGAGAGAGAGAGAGAGAGAGAGAGAGAGAGAGAGAGAGAGAGAGAGAGAGAGAGAGAGAGAGAGAGAGAGAGAGAGAGAGAAAGAAAGAAAGAAAGACAGACAGACAGACAAACAGAGAGAGAGAGAGAGAGAGAGAGAGAGAGAGAGAGAGAGAGAGAGAGAGAGGGAGGGAGAGAGAGAGAAACAGAGACAGTAGGGTGTGGGCCAACACAGCTACATGGATCCGATTTCCACATTCTTCCTATCGCCACACCTAAATCCTTAATTGTCTGGCCACAGGCAAAGTATTCTGGTGACCACATTGCTCCTGCTGCCAGCGTTTAGCTGCCCAGAGCCCAGTGTTTAAATTGGGCCCGAACCAGCACTCTCAGACTATGGTGCACTGAGAAAAAAGAGAGACAGGGAGACAGAGAGAGAGAGAGAGAGAGAGAGAGAGAGAGAGAGAAGGAGAGAAAATCCTTTTCGGAATCGATGTCTGGCAAAAGCCAACTAAGAAAATAAATTCTGACATTTTTGTTACTCAAATCGCCACAATGTGATGAAGGAAAAAAAAAGTGGAAAATGAATAGGGAAGTTTGGTTTCAATATCAATTTCGTTTTACATATCCTGCTGCAAAAAAAAAAGACATTTCATGTCCATAAAACGTGGACGCCTAACTTCTCTTTTCATGATTTCTCCACGTGTGCCTTGAAAACTCTCCCTTCCACTTTAAAAAAAGGAACTTCAGCCTCAGCATAAGAGCCATAATATTACATGTCGTATCATCTACAGTGCAACATCCTGTCAAGTAATAGCCTGCTCAGTGTTATTGTATTAGCAGGATCCTTTGGCTAACGTCCTCATTACCGGGCCATCTATTTAAACACGGGGCGTACCATTTTGAATTTACAGAGTGGGGGTGTGAGTCTATAATAAAACCTGGGAGAACATCATTTTCCTGGATGTCAGGCCTCCCTCTACCCCCCGCCCACTTGTGTCTCTGATCAATAAAGCTCTATTTTCTTCCACTCACAAGG
>JAPMUY010008943.1:70000-75000 GCA_026901105.3 Galaxias olidus
TGATTTGCTAATACAAAATGAAAACGACTATTTGTTTTAAACAGGGGATTGGAACATCCATAATTGAGAGGTTGTATTGTTAAATGAATTGATGATTTTCAAATTACAAAAAAAGTTGCAAAATACGTGTTGTTGTTTTTTGGAAACAGGACATGCTCATTGGTTTCTTATTTAAATAAATGTGGCGGATCATTTTAGTGGGATCAAAAGCATTCCAACAAGTTGACATCAGAAAGTTGTTGCTCAACATTTTACTGCATGGCTTTTCATAAAGATTCGGTTTATTATGTGCGTGTAAGTGTGTGTGTGTGTGTGTGTGTGTGTGTGTGTGTGTGTGTGTGTGTGTGTGTGTGTGTGTGTGTGTGTGTGTGTGTGTGTGTGTCTGTGCGCGCGCGCGCTTGTGTATGATTTCCATAAAAAAATGCAAAAGCCGAAAAGCGATAAATAGTTAAATTATTCTAGAAATTATTGTTATTTATTGAAAGGTTAGTGTTAAGAAACGTGATGGCGTAATTTCATAGTTTTTGAACAGTTTCATATGGTGAAATGTGTGTGCGTGTGTATAAGCCACATCTCAAATGACGACCCTTGCGGCCCTTCAGGTATTTCTTGAGTTGACCTTTGGCCAATTACCTCTAGGACGGTTGTACGACAGCATTATGTGCGTTCAATGACAGACCTCGATTGGACTCAGGTGACGGTGACAATGAATCATGTGCAAGGGTGACAAACCTAAAAATAAATTACAATAGTGTCATAAATTGCACTCCAATAGGCCCTAAGCGTTTGAAATTGATAACGCGTTAAAATCGCAATGTTTTATATTTATCAATTTAATTATCCGTTCAAACCTTTAGCTTAGTATTACTTGTAATTTACCCCAAATCGTATCTTATAGATTTATTATTATTATGAACGAAAATTGGTTTATTTTCCAGATAAAAAACGTCATTACTTTTTATTAATTTATGTTTATTTAAATGTATGACGCAAAAATAAACTGCCTGTAGGATATCCAGCTATAGACCTAAATTCATAGTCTTACATTTGTTAAATAACCATTTTGACCAACTTGGTAACAATGCTTGTCCGTTCATTAACACATGCCTTGTAATAGGCGGTAGATTTAGAAAAAAAAAATTATGACATTATTTCCAAACTCGATCTAACTGGCAAATCAATAAGTTACAGTTTACGATTAAGGCATTATTATAAATGACAATAGCCTGTATTATAACGAGATTTTATATTCGCCTACCTCTGTTAAGCTATAGCTGAGAATTTACGCAGAAACAAACACCTCAGATGCCATTGCATCACCTCTCTATGTTTCCTTGTTGTTCCCTCTTTAAAGTCCACCCGTACAAGCTATAAACAGCTGAGATTTGGATCGTGTGTAACGGGTTTGAAGCGATGTTGCCCTCCACCACACGTGATTGGACTAGGGTGTGATGTCAGACGGCCACCTGCGCCCCTGATTGGCGAGAGCCGCTGTGTCAATGCGGAGTAAACAAAGCGGCAAGAAGAGGTCTGAACTTCACATCCCAGCACATCACCGATACACTAAGTCCGGTTTTACGCGAAGGAGGGGCGGGTGCGTCTTTGTCAGAGAGCCGAAAGTTACTGACAGTTCGCTAACTCCGCTTTGTAAAGAGTCTTGTCGTAGATTTAGTGAGGCCAGCGGGAGCACTGCCGAAACCTTAGAAGAGGTGTCCAAATCTCTTAATCTGCCTAATTCTTAATTTTCCGTGCAGACTGTTGTTCTCATCACCAAACAATTAAAGAGTGCATTAGCGGACTTTCCAGTGCGCATTGCTTCATTGCGAACCCTTAAATAGAGTCAACGTCTCTATTGAACTGCATTTTACTATTGAGCTCATTTCATTACCGAAAATGAACCTTGCGCTCCTCTCGTCGGTTCCATCTACCAAACGAGTTATGTAGCCGTTTGAAACCA
Organism: Galaxias olidus; assembly: GCA_026901105.3. Lineage (NCBI taxonomy): Eukaryota > Metazoa > Chordata > Actinopteri > Galaxiiformes > Galaxiidae > Galaxias > Galaxias olidus. The sequence goes on from JAPMUY010008943.1 coordinate 71,958, forward strand.
GTTTAATTCCAGATCGCTTTGAGTTGAGCATTTTGCAGTGCGCAGGATTTTTGGAAGACACTTTCAGCTGGTGTTTGAGATCCTGTGGTGTCCCTATCCCGTCCAGGTGGCCCGCCGGACGGATCTGAGTCTCCAACTCAGCCCAGCAAAGCTGTCATGCTGCCCAAAGCCGACACGGAATCTCTGGGACTCGCTCGATCGCATGGAGAACAGGGGCACATGCCAAGAAATATGCAAGGTAAGATATGGCTCTTTCGATCGATGTGTTAAACAGTATACGCGACTTGTCAAACAATGAGATTTCACATGAGAGTTATTGGGCTGTGTTATCAAGAAAGTGGTGCTATGGTATCGCGTGCGTAATGAAGACCATTTAGCGAGACACACAGCAACAACAATTGCCACAGCAGCCTCAAGCAGCGGATTTCTTTGTGAACTTTAACATAATTGTCCCATTGTCATGTCGTCACTAATTTACACAAATACATAGCCTATGAGATTAGATCAATTGGAATTTCCTGTTTCAGTAGACTACGAATTTGCCCATTTGTAAGCCAATACCATGGTTAAATAAATCACGAAGTTATTCTTAATTTCACCTAAAACTAATATTTTCTACCAGACATGACCAGTTTTCAGCATAAATAATTTCGTTGCAACAGGTAGTTATATCATCTTGGTATTGATCCCTATTCCGCTGATCTAAAACAATCAGCTCTGTATTATTGAATATTTCGAACAATATATTTTATTGGCATAATAAATAGAATACAGAGCAGTTAAAATGAACCACACAACATGGTTTTCCACATAACCGTATTGTTCTGCAAGTGCCCTATTAGAAACATGGATTTTATTGATTTTGGAATTGAACAATGAACTGTTGCCGAATTGAAAAATATAGCTTTTTAAAATATGTCGACATTTTAAGGATTACGTGGTTCTATTTCTGCTAGAGACCATTATTCCTTTTACAGAAAAAAAAGTATGAACTCCAAATATTACTTTAAAAATGCACTGTATCCTAACTTATTTCTCCCGTTAAAGCTTAATTAATCAAACAATGCAATTTCATAATAGGCTATTATTAATCGACGATCATATGATTATTCCCCACATCCGAAATACATTACATAGACAGGGACCCAGCACAAAGAAAACGTATGGTATTTCCCAGGGATGCGGTTTAGTTTAGACGCTTTAATACCAATCAAAACTTAGTGAACGCTTTAAAAGACAGATGACTACCTGGGCTCACGAGACTTCACTGGGACAATCCTCATTTTCCGAAACATGCACTGCACAGTCCATAAGTGTTCGGCTACGATCGAATCCCCGTCTAGTGTAATAGGCCAACATGTATTTTCGATAGTAAAACTTTACCCGAGGACAGATCCAACCCTGAAGCAATGCAACTTTTTTCTCCAAGTCAGTCGGATGAACAACTTGGGCGAAACTATCTGGTGTAGCCAAATTCCTATCCTATGAAAATTATACGTGAATACATTTGAAGTTTAATTGGAATAAAACTTGTTGCTATTAACTAATCTCAATAATGACATTTTATGTGGATAATATTTATTAATTGTTGAAAAGTGTCACACTATATCCTACTTATTTTTTTCTGAATAAGTAGATATGCTTAAGAACAGTGCACCTTTTAAAAATTCAAGATATGTGGAACTCGTATATTTGTACAGACCTGACAGTGATTTCTATTTATATAGCCCAAATAAGTTTTCACATCTTTCTCAGCATAAATTAGATTTTTTCTATATTCTTCTGAGTTCAGCGCTTTTACTGAACCAATAAATGCCTTTGCACCGATTGTTAATGTCCGCTTTGTGGGCCTACTTAGCGCTGCCATAATAGACAGATCAATTACATCACTTCATGGCCTATTCATGCTTGTAAAAATCGTTGTATAAAATTACTTGAGATGTCACTACATTTTTGTACTGCATTTGCTACACACCTAAAAAATGCGTGAAATCGTGAAATAAACCTTATGCTTCTGGGTACAAAATAAGTCCGTGAAATTATAATTTGTTTCTGTATCGCCTACAGAGTGGAGGGTTTCAGCGTGTCTTCATTTGTCCGTGGGCGGTAACATTTTCTTCTCAAATCCTGAACTCTAATATCTTGCCATTTCCCAGATGATTTCACGACTTAAAATCATGAATATTGATGAATCTCAGTTTCATGCGGTTTGCCTTGTCTGCTACTAGTGTAGAGAGAAGCAACAATAATGCATTTCTATCGTTCAACTCACACAAAAACTAAAATACTAAAATACAGTGTTTACATACCTCCAACATTTTGTGTGTACACATTTTTTGTGTTTGTTTCTATATGTTTTCGTTCAAGCATACTCTTCTCATCCTCCTGTCTTTTGCAGCTCCCCAGTATAAAATGATGGACTACTCTTATGATGAAGATTTGGATGAGATGTGTCCCGTTTGTGGAGACAAAGTTTCTGGATACCATTATGGACTACTTACTTGTGAAAGCTGCAAGGTCTGTGTCTACTTTCTATTTGCCTTGATATGATTTTGGTATCATATTGTCCATTTAGTTGCCGAGGTTGGTAAATTCCATTACTGCATAAATATGTAGAAAAATGTGGTCGAAGTGCATTTGACATTTTATAAATCCAGATTGGTTGGTCCATAAAGTTGTCAGCGTAACATTGCCACATGAACTATTGTAGAACTGATACGTAAAAATTGTGAACACAAGTAGTAACGTGACATTTCTGCCTATTGCTCAAAACAGACATTATGGATTTCATTCTGTATTATAACCTTGAAAAGCAAAGCTTATCTTTAAGGATAAACCGTCATATACCATTTCACTCATATCTACATTGTAAATATGTGCGGATTAGATTAGATTAGATTCCCACATTTCTTCTATTATTCTGTGCAATATGTCCCAAAATGTAGGACCTTGCAGTAGTGTTCAAAAAGTTACATCAGCAAAGTCCTGTTATATATTTGTAACAGGATATGGCTGGGTTTCCCCACAATCTAGCTATGAGGAC
>JAPMUY010008944.1:0-78415 GCA_026901105.3 Galaxias olidus
CAATGGACCACGATATGCAAATGGTGTACAAAGCAGCCCTACCGGCCAAAGCACGTGACCGCTACGAGCCAATTAAACTTTACAAGGGCGTGGCTTCCCACATAAATGATTATAACACAGTCAAACTCAGTCCAACCCTCATGAAACATTATACACTGTCTCTAGAGGACACATGGATCCTATTGACCAAGCCATTCTAACAGCCGCCTTCAGGGGGCGCTATGAATGCCACATATTGATATCTCTTGATGTGGATGGCCAAATATCATGAAACTTCATACATAAGGTCAAGAGTAGAGTGTAAGTCAAGAAATAAGATGATTGTGATTGGACCAATGGTTGGCCGTGTGTGCGTGGCTTATCACATAAATGCCCGGTAACTCAGTAAAACTCGGTCCAGTCCACATGAAATTCCTCACACTGCTTCTGGAGGCTTATCTGCTCACATCCGCAAATCCATGATCACATCTGCCTTTAGGGGGCGCTATAGAGGCCACATATTGATTTATGTAAATTCTCAAACAAAACGTTCAAAAGATTTCTTGCATTATAGCTTGACAACTTTAATATTACATTATTTGCATACTTAATGTTAACATTTGGTTTACCTCGTAGACCCAACTTAACATAGACTTTCTTGCCGACATAAATAGGATGACTAAATAAGACTTTGTTCTGCGCTAATAAATTCATGGTATGTGGAGGCGCAGTGGCAGAATGCCAGCGTAAAACCTATGAAGATCTTTGTTTTAGCTATAGGCTTCGAGTCCAGCCGCTGCCTCTTTTTTTTATGTGTTCGATAACCCTCAGTTTTAGATTCGACTTGTTCCAAAAACCATAGGATCATTAAATCAGCTTTTAAAAGTATATTTATTTAGCTTTGTAGGTGAAATGGCTGACACTTTGAAAATGTGGTCAATAACTGTAGAATATTCAAAATAAACAATCTGTGGCACAAGGGAGCCTTGTTATTGCACAAGGAGGCCTCGAACACATGTGGTTTACATTATGATGTCAACAGTATGGAATCTGTAGTTCGAGGGGACCAAGAGAAAGCATGTGTTTTTCTGGGAAGACTGTTTGGCTTGGGATAAAAGGAAAGAGCAGGAGAGAGAAGGTGTGTGTGTGGGTTTTGAGAGTGGAAGAGTTGGTTTGGAGAGAGGAGAGAGGAGATATGGGAACGGAGTGAATGGAGTGTCCTGCAGGGCTTTCATGTCTGTCTTGTTTTGTCAAATAAATTCACCTTTTCTAAGCCAAAAACATTGCCTCTGATTTCCTGCAAACATTGGGGTAAGTGTTATTTTAAGTAGGAACAAAATACACAACATAATTGGCGCTGCGAGTAGGGTCGGCTCAGATCGTCTCTTCAGCCCGTTAGGGGCTGTTCTGAAAATCTACCGTCAAAAAGAATTTGCCTGGTCAGGAAAAAAAATAGGCTGTGTTTTTGGGCTGGAATAGGTCGCTGTGTGTTTTATGTTATATGTGGGGGTTTTTATATTTCCATTTACTTTTTAGATTTTTAAATATTGCGCCTGAACGGGTACCGGCCGGTTAACTCTTGTGCACAATGTTTGGTTGGCCTGTTTTTGCCGTGAATATGGGTTTATAGAACATTGATTCTATAAGTACATAATATGCACTATGGTACATGATTCCATAGTCTATGGGTTATGAATTATCAGTTTATGGATATACAATTATCAATTTATGGATATACAAATATGGGCCTACAGTATTTAATTATGTAGTATATGGGCATGATTAGCCAGTGGCCAGTGTGTCATAATAACCTGTGGTTGGTGGACCCTCGGCAAATACGCCGTGATTATGAGTTTGATTATTGCGCAAATATTTGGCCAGTGTGCCATTGTATAAGTTGTGGTTGATCAACCCTCGGACAGTGTGCCGAGTAATAGTTATAATTGTGATTCGTTTGGTGATCGTGTTGATATTGTTATTAGTCGTGGGCGCCCTGTCTTTTTTATAACTTTCCAAGTTGCCTGAGTGAGGCTGATAGCCTGCGATGTGTTGTCTTCCTTGAATGTCGTGCATTGTTGTGTTTTCTGTGCGCTGCTCATTGTACTTAGTTGGTCTGTTATTCGTTTTGTATTTGATGTGTCCGGATTATTGTCTTTTGTTTGTGTGTCTGTGTGAGTGCGCGTGTTGGATAAAGTTTATGGTAAAGTTGTTAGCGTACTAAGAATAATCATGATTACACCGGTTGAGCTCCTGATAAAGCGTTATCCCCTACTTGAGAAAGATAATAAATAAATAAATAAATGCAAAACAGGTCCAAAAGGACAGCTAAATTAGCCATACAATGGCCAATTGAAAGAACGTTTGATGTCACACTTTGTAACGAAATGGAAGTCTTAAGTAAAAATTAGGATAGTAACGGATTGAAAAAGGGTAGATATGAGAAGGAAAGAAAGGAAATGCATGTGTTGAAACTATTTAAAGATGAGGGTGCAGAATTTCTTACCACAGCTAGATTAAATGGACAGATGGTGAGTGGAAGTGAAAAGGAAAAGGTTGAGAAAGTACTGATAGAAAAGTTAGGATGCGTCCCTAAGCCACCGCCCTATGCGGGTGAGTATCCCTCCATAACAAGACAGGTTGATATTCAGGGGAAATTACAGATGAACGATGAGGAAGAGGGAAGTGAGGTAGACCCAGTTATGTGTGGTCCTCCACAAAGTGCTATGAGAGAAGCCAGCCTAGGAACGTGGACAGAGGGATATAGAGGAAAGAAAACACCAGCAGGGAGTTTGGGGGAGGGCAGCATGAAACAGGCGCCTGTATTCCATAACCAGGATGCTTATGGGCAGTGTGGGGCTCTTCACAAGGGTGCGGGCTCCAGGGCACATAGAGAGTGCGAATTGGATTCTGGTCTTTTAAAGGGGATGGAAAGTGATAGGACACAGATCATAAAAATTCAAAGTGGCACTTTGGCAGTTGACAAAGATTCACAGGACTGCAGCAATGATTATTGGTTGAGGTCATGGGTTGGAGAGAGACAACAATCTGACTGTAGTGTTAACCAGGGGCCGGCGAGCCAGTATCCAATTATGATTAAAGAGTCAAATTTGTACTATGTTCCCTGGCAGACTCAGGATATGGAGACTTTGGTGCAGAAGTTGCCTGACATAGCGGGCGGAGCAGGAAAGTGGATTAGAACTGTTGAGGAACTCACAACAGGCAAAATATTGGCATTGGGGGATACAAAAGCCCTTTTGGTTCGGCTGTTGGGGAGTTTGAAAACTAATGAACTGTTGAGAAAGGCAGGTCAAGCTACTGCTGTTGACACTCCAAAGAGGGATGGAGAACAGTTTGGTGTCATGCGACGTGCCATGTGGACTGTTTTAAGAGATCATTACCCAGCAAGAACTGACCCTAAAGCTTTGAAGGGCGAGCTATTGAATGATACTGAAAACCCAATCACCTATGTCAGTAACTTTCAGAGACTTTGGCATCAGGAAACTGAGCAAGACCCAGAAGATAATCCTATGTTAAAGAAAGATAAACATAATAAATCTGTGCAGGCCCCAGTCGTCCCGACATCTATACCGCCCCAACCACCCGTGTTGCCCCCACCCCCTTTAATAATATACGCCCAGGGGAATGACCAGCAGAGGGGGACAGGGGACAATACAATATAAACAAAGACAGGGTGGTCAGAGAGGACCATCTGGAGTTTGCTGGGGTTGCGGACAGTATGGACATGTTCGCCAGAACTGTCACTCAAACCCTTGGCAGGACGTAGCAGGCCAGGGGCAGCTCCAGTCCCTTGGCTACGTTCCAGAACACCTACGGGATGATAATTATTACCAGCCGCAACCAGGAACTGTGAATAACATTCCAAGAGGCCCCCTAATCCCTGGGGTGGCCCGCCACGGGGATATTAGGGCTGCCCAGAGGAGCCAGAAGGGGGGTCACAACTGTTTGCACTGACATCATCGCCAAACCAAAAGTTCAACTTGGAGGTAGAGCAACATCGCAATGTGCTAGTCACCTCCCCCTATCTGGAGCATATACCACAACTGTGGGCTTCTTGAGACAAACACAGCTGATTCCACTTACTGCTCCAATCGATGTCTATAGGCAACGCATCAATTCAAATTCCGATTTTAGTATCCGAACATACGCCAGTTAATTTGTTAGGAAGAGATGCATTGTGTAAACTAGGAACTAAGATATGGTGCACCTCTGAGTTCATCATTTTAACTGATGACGCCTTACTCCCTTTTCAGGCACCTGTGTGTAGGCCTTCCTACGAGGCATACTGGATAGGGGATATAGAAGGACCAGTAAAAGAAACGTTGCTTCAGTGGTAGTCGTATTTAATGTCTTTGTGTCCTGGAGCACGGTCCCCTAGTAGAGAGTTAACGGAACATTACACCACGGAACATTACACCATGTTTGTAAGTCTGCAACCTGACCCCTTTCTCCCTGAGGGCTATAACAACAAATGGGTGAGAGTAAGTGAAAGACTGTTGAGCTAACATCACAACACATAGTGATAGGGCCAGAGGGCGTAGCCCTGGTTGTGCAGGATAATCAATTTTTAACAGTTTTGTTCCACGTACAACAGACATTACCACACATAACCCTGTTTGTAAATAATGGGTCTGAATCTGAATATTTGGGGAACGTGGTGCTGAAAACCGGTTGGTGTCAATGGCACGCTACAGATAATCCTTTGATTTTAGTTTCAGCAAACGGACTCTGTCAGAACATCATTTGTGCTGCAGTTGGCAATTTTGCTTCTTCAAGATGCGCATGGTGTTGACCATTGCGCGAGGGGGGAGGTAATAAGGAAATTTAGATAGGTAATAAGGAAATTTAAATTAGAAAAATGTATCTGGTAATGGATTATGTTGATATGATTAAAACTGTATGATTAAAAGTGTGATTGACAGATTCAGCAGGTGAGTAGAGGCCGTGCGCTGAGTCTATTATCCCCAGTCACAAGGGATGGTAGAGAGTTAACGGAAGTCTGAAAACAAAGGTAAGTATGATATGTGCGACTACAGGTTTGAACTGGGTGGATGCTTTGCCGCTCGCACTAATGAAACTCCGTATGCAAACTAACCGCATGACCCAATTCACCCCGCATTAGATGCTTACTGGCCGGCCAATGCCAATATCTCACCTCAGGGGGCCACATAAAGGGCCCCCACTTGAACAACTGGGGATTATGTTGAACAATTAATTGCCATCCAGAAGATTATGTACCAACAGGAAAAAGCACCAGAGGAAACAGTGGAAACGGAGCAGGAAGAACCAGCTCCCTCCCCAGTATCAGCTCACCTATCGAGAGCTGAGCAGACCCTCAAGGGGGGAGGGGATGACCTTCGTCCACCAGAATGTGACGGTGGCCAGCCGTCTGAGAGCCTTGGAGCAGCCCGCCATCATGATGATGATGGGAGCCCTTTGCTGGCTGATAACAGAAGCTGACACGGAGCCAGTGGAGGCTTCAATTGGGAACTGGACGTCAACGCCCAGACAGAATGAGTATTTGACGAACAGCACAGACACCATAGCCATTGATAAAGAGAAGTGTGCAGTGGCCTCACTTTCAGAAATCATTATGAGTAATACACGCACTACACATTGGAAAGTAGATGGAAAATGCAATGTAATCGTGTTAATGTGACACAATCAGGTATGACTAAACTGAAAAATCTTAAAATTGAAGTAAAATCTAATGCTGTCCAAGAAAGTGCGCCTATTGGGGATTGGTTAGATGAAAAACTTGGGATATGGGGCGCTACACTGACTAAACTTGCTCTTTCTGTTGTCTCTGTTCTGTTTGTCATTACCCTACTGGGCTGTTGTGTTCTACCAATGTTGAGATCTCTCTTCACTAAGTCTATCTCTAGACAGAATAGTGCTGTTGGAGGAGGTGAAGTCTACGCCAGTTACCAAGGAGGATGTGGAACCCATGGAGTTAATGAGGAAGGATGAGAGCATGCAGATGCTTCTACATCTTTTTGCTCAAAACGAGAACATTGATGGAGCTATTCATTGTGACCGAAACATATGGGTTGGATTGTTTCGGCATATGTTTAAACCCCATTTAGATTGAAGGGGATATGCTAATATATATGTATAGGCATCTATATATTACGGTGTCTTGTAGTGTCTACTCAATAACAATGGTGTTCTAATGCATTTATAATGTTTGATTAGACAAAGGAAGAATGGGGATTAGTGGGGTATGTAACACTGCATATGAACGTGTTTAGGAAATATAGGGGTTTTCATATTATACTCTGTATGTGTTTGTTTAAGTTGTATGCTCTGCATTGCTTTGGGAGTTTAACTCGATCGCCTGTAAAAGATTAGGGGTCAGGAAAGAATTTTGCCCTGAGTGGGTTTTCACTTTCCTTCATTGTCAATCAGAGGTGTACTGCTGTCATTATGCTTTCTATACTATATTAGTTCATATATGTTTTATATTACCGTTTGCAAGAAGGTGATTGTATGTTTACTGTTTTGAGTGTGTGGGACATAATGACATTATGCACGCACGGATTCGGAATACACATTTTCAGATCCCTGTACACATTCACAAGACTCAGTACACATTTGTCGATCTGATTACGCATGCATGGACTGAGATACAGATACACAACTCTCCACTCGCATTTGCAAATAGTTTTGCTACAATAATGACCCCATACATGCGAAACAAAGTCTGCTTCGCAAATACACATGGGTCTGGAACTGCACTGCACTGCGTTCATCAAAATGCCTCAACGCAATTGTATAGAACTACAACCAATCAGAGCAACGAAGTGTGTGACCTGAGCTGTGATGATGGTGTAGCATTATGTCTGTGGACGAGGTTTTCAGTTTTTGCCACATTCCTTTGAATATAGCAGGTGTTTTTAGTCACTCTCCTAAAATATTTTAACAAAAAGGAAATGCCAAGGCTATTTTTGATCAACTTATTGATCTCGGATTGATTTTGACAGAGTTTACCAGATCCTGTAGGAAGTAGGGCAAATACATCTTTCCTTTCGACAAAAGCTTTAAGTGCAGTAATTTGTTTCTCTTCTAGAGCAAAAATGCAGAAAATGTAACAGAGCAATACTTGTCAGAGTCACCACAACCAGTGTAACCAAATAACTACCCCCTCTACATGTGGCCTTGGCATACACAGCTGTCTTTATTATACACAGTAATTTCACCTAGTGTATTTTAAAGTCTGTATTACAGTCTTCAACTGTATTACCGTCCAACCAACTTAAGATAGCTTCTTTGACCCTGCAACTTTGCCTCCTGATTACTTGAGTTGATGACTTCCTGAGTAATTTAGTTTGTATTTAGTAAAATAAAGGGTTGTGTGGAATGGTGTCATGACTAGCTATTTTAATGTCTCACTTTGTGTCATCTGTCTGTAACTATGTGTTATTTTTTGTGTGTATGCTGCTGCCTGTCCTGGCCAAGTCGTCCTTGAAAGAGATTATAAACTCAATGGGATCTTTTCCTGGTTCAACAAACGTTTATTTAGCCCTGGGTTACACCCAAGCCTAAACGCAGCAACACTAATGAGCTATTTATATCCCTGCTGCATAAACACTTTTCTCAGGTTTAACGCTAGTGTCTCCCACCTATAGTTACTAGATTGGTAAAATCACCTCATCATGATATGACAGGGATTATAAACTACCATAAGAACAGCTGTTTGGTTTTACTTTTGACAAGGTTGGGCTTTCACCGACAATGCTTTCCACATTATCCCTGCCATAGCTCAAGCTTGTGCGCAGTGGTTTGTGCCGGCCCTGCCAGACACAGATCAGAGGAATTGGAGGGGTAGTCATTAATGAGTACAGCGTTCAAAGTCACACTTGACCCCCCAAAAAAATTTCAACAGATGGCTTGCTGGGATGTTATGCAAATGTAAATCTCAATACCCTATTGTATCAGGACAGCTCCTTGACTTTTTAGCCTGAGGTTAGCTAGACCTAGGTCCACCATCATTATTTCTCTCAACACGATACAGTAAAAAATCGCATTATAAAACTTGCAGATACGTTTATATCTAACAAGACAGAGTGAACCCGTCCCTCATAGGACGTGGATTGTGTCAAGTGTAATCGCTTATTTGTCAGTTGTGTGTGAGACAAAACATCGACGTTAGCAGGGGAGAGCCTGCGAGTCTGAGGTAAAAAAATAAATAGCCTAGCATTTGGTTTAGCTAACGTTAGCTAGCTATATCGATACGTTTAACTGAGACGTCCTGACTGTCTAAATTGTTTGGGCAAAAGCCCTTGCCATGATATTACTGAACAGAGAAATCGCTATCTCACTGCCATAGGAAAGCACTCAAAATTAGCGCCAAGGCAGGTAGCGTCATTGAAAATTCATATTTCAGTGGCGCAGCACAATGGCGTTCTATGGACTTTCCATGGTTTTCCTGACCGAAAAGCTCTGCTCTAAAACGTAGGACGCTGTGGTGAAAAACTCTAAATTAGGGCTGTTTTTTCCAGATATCTAAGGCTAGGAGAGCAATAGATACATTCCGACTGCAGAAAACAAAACTACTGGACAAAGGAAATAATATAATCCAAAAATAAAAAACGAAACACATTTCTACATTTTTGACCTGTCCACCCTACTTCGGTCAGTCAACGTAGCTAAGTTACCATACTTCACCGCGCGCCAACGCACAGGCCTATTTCTTATTTTGGAATGCATGTGTGCGTGTGTGGGGCCCTCACAACATAGTTGTATTTTGGTTAGTGAAAGTTTTGTTTTAGTTTGCTAACCGGTAAATACAGAAACCTTTTGCATTACAATGTTGTTGCCAGATCCGTTTTTTGTAAACATTTTTACTGTGCCACAGTTAAGTGTTACATTATTGGTGTTGCCTGGCGACTGTTTAAGGCATTTTTAGTTTCCCCTTGAGGATTTACTCAGTGTAAATAAATCCTTTAAATCAGTAATATACTTACCTGTGTTAGTTGCATTCTTAGTGTTCCTCCTTAATAGTAGGATGGTTATTATAGAGATTAGACATTGTGGTGACACGATATTGGGACAAGTTTAAACGAGTTCAGGGCACTAGAGTGCTACATAAAATGGAGGCCCCGCTGGGATTATTTTAAACATTGTAATACTTGTTCACCCATACCTGTCAGTCTTTTTTGTTTTGGTGTCAATAACGCAAAAGTGCTATTTTATTTTCTCTAAACCTTTTATGCTGTTTACTTTACCGCATTACTGTTACATTGTAACTAAATTAGTATAGCAATAAGAGTGAAATAGCACCATAATAATTAGCTGTGCCACAATTGTTTCCTGTTTAAAATACATATTGAATATGGATAGCATCCAACAAAGTAATTGGTGTACAGGGGAGGGGACTGACCCAGAGCATGCTCTATTAGTGAATAATGTCCCTGTAAATACGGAAGCTGAGGCTATCGTAGAGAGTCAAGAGGCCATTAAAGCACTGGGCAGAGTTAGAGTAAAAGGGTGTATGTATAACCCCACACTAAAGCGCCTCTCAGTACTGTGCCATTACAGTGCAAAAGTAAACCTAAAAGCCCTGCCACTCGACGTGATCCCCATGAAGGAGGGTGAGCTCGTTACTGGAGGGGAGCCATGGACATTGGGTGGTGCGGGCTGAAGAGACCCCAGTTGCAGAAGCTTTGGATACTCAATACCTTGGGAAGAGGCTAGCTGGACTGATCAATGAGGAGGTCGAACAAGAGCGGGGTGGAGCCAGCGCACAGCCGACTAGTACCACAGCATCCATTATTCATGCTGTAGAACTGTTAGTGAAAATACTTTGAAAGCCCCCCAACGAGAGTAATACTTTCCGCCAACTGAAGGCATACTCTGGCCTTATTCCTATTCCTTTTCTGTTACAGATGTGGTGAGGATGGACATATGGCAACCCCTAGTACTGCTCCAGAGGACTCAGCCAAAGTCATCCGCAAGCGGATTCGAGCCTTGAAAAAACAAAAGGAACCTGCACGCAACGTGTCTGAGCCAACAGACTGAAACTGTTCCGTTAGAAGAGGAGCAGTAGAATCACTACTGTCAGCCAGCCTCCCCAAGGGGCTGGTAGGTCAGTCATCGCTGGGGGAAATGAGCATCGAGGGACAGACATGCACGGCATTGATGGTAAGTGGCACCACTGCCACCATCATCTTCGAGAACTGGTATTGCAAGTACCTGGCCCATGTACCCATTCATCCCATTTCCAGCCTTGCGATCTGGGGCCTGAGCGACACCACCTATCCGTACAAGGGGTGTATTGCAGTGAGTGGGATGTTCCTGGACAATGGGATTAAGACTAAGCCAAAGACTGTGTTGGCTCTGTTGTGTCCTGACCCTCGAAGTACGGAACAGGTACCTGTTATTATAGGGACCAACGCCTGGGGTTTCAGTCATCAAATCACTGCCAGTGATGACGCTTGCCCCTCACACGTTCACTCATGGCGGGTGTGTGCCCAGATAAACAGACAAGCCGAATAGAAAGCCCCCTTGCCGTCAGACAAGGAAGTGGGCCATGTCAAATGGATGGGGCCAGATCCTTTCACCATCCCTGCTTGTGCTGACTGGCATGCAACTTGTACAGTAATCCAAAAGAGGATTGGAGCCAAAGTGTGCTCATGATTGAGACGCCAGACTCAACCACTCTCCCAGGTGGAGTGGGGGTGCCTCCTTGTGTGTTGCTCCCTTCAGATATGGACGCAAAAAACGTTTCAGTATTGCTGAAGAATGAGTCAAAGAAGGAAAAGACCATACCTGTCGGTCGGCACCGTGTTGGCACATGTCCATAGAGCTGATATAGTCGCTGAGCCACAAAAAAGGGTTTCCAATACTAATCACATAGACCCTGGGTTGTTTGATTTTGGAAATTTTCCAATCCCTTCAGCATGGAAGAAGAGGCTCTTGGACCAGCTGTCTGAGAGAGTGAATATGTTTTCCTTGGAAGAATGGGATGTAGGACGGGCAAAAGGGGTGGCCCACTGCATTCAGTTGAGTGATCGATGTCCATTCCGAGAACGATCCAGACGCATTGCCCCCGCCGACATTGATGATATACGCTGTCATCTTCAAGAGCTCCTCGCGGCAGGCATCATCAAGGAGTCCCACAGCCCTTATGCGTCGCCAATTGTGGTAGTCCGGAAGAAAAACGGAACGGTTCAGATGTGCATCGACAATCGCACCCTTAATGCCCGAGCTATTCCTGACCAATACACAGTTCCCAGAATAGACGCACTGGACAGCCTGACTGGAAGTTGCTGGTTCTCTGTGTTGGATTTGCGGAGCGGATACTACCAAATTGATATGGCCTATTAGGACAAAGACAAAACTGCTTTCATTTGTCCCTTGATGTTCTTTCAGTTTGAGAGAATGCCCCAAGGCATCACCGGTGCCCCCGCTATGTTGCAGCGGTTGATAGAGAGAGCAGTGGGGGACATGCACTTGTTACAGTGTCTCGTTTACCTCGATGACCTGACTATGTTCAGGAAGACCCTTGAGGAGCACGAAGAACGCCTCCTGAAAGTACTCGACCGTCTTGAGGAGAGTGATCTCAAGCTTTCAATCGATAAGTGCCAGTTTTGCCAGAAGCAGGTTAAGTACGTGGGCCACATCGTGTCAGAGGCTGGAATAGCTACCGACCCTAAAAAGGTTCGAGCAGTGGCCCAGTGGAAAGAGCCTACCGACCTAAAGTCCCTCCAGTCCTTCCTCAGGTTTTGTGTGTACTATCGATGGTTCATCGCCAACTTTTCCTCTATCATACGGTCATTGACGGAGCTCACGCAGGGCTACATTTAATAATAATACTAAAAATAACAATATAAATGGGTATGAAATTAACCATAAGTATGCTGGCTTTTTAAATAAACTACACGTGAATTTTGCTCACCCATGACAGGCAGCTTCAACCTTTTAACATAAGAAATCAATGTCAATCAATTGTGTTAATGTTGTACAACATTCGAAAAGCTGACATAATGTATTTGTTGTTTAATACCCTTTACCCTTGTAATCTTGTGATGTTCTTCGATGTCCTCTGCCTCAATTCCCATGTCCCTGTCCTATGTTTATTGCATCCTAAATTGTATATTGTGCTGTTTTTACTGTATATGTATTGCACGGTGACCTTGGGTGTTTAGAAAGGCGCGCATAAATTAAATGTATTATCATTATAATGTTTTGTTGAACATTTAGATTATCCATCTGCATAAAAATTATTTCAGATACTTTTCGGATCCTACTGGATAACAGGACGGACAGTACTTGTTTTTACTGATTGTACTGCCATTTATTGCAAAATGCTTTCAAAAAAAGCACAAATCACTTCGATGGAATGGAGGTTGGGCCTTGCTTCTGAGCAATATTGCAAACATAGTAAAAATACGTAATGTTATAAAGAGGCTGAAATTCAATAGATTAATTAAAAAGTCATTTAAATACCAGTGAGGAATATATTTTTGTTATTAGATTGAAACTGAATTTACCTCCTTAGTTCTTCGCTTTCAACAAGTTGCTGTAACATGGCATCTCCCATCTCCTTGCGGATTTCAATCTCTTGCACCAAGTTTCTTCTGCGCTCTGCCAAAAGCTTTGCTTTCAGGTTTTCAAACTTGTTTAAAAGGTCCTAGAACAAACATTTATTGTCAAAATAGAAAGTGCAATTTTCTTTGTAACTTTCAGGTCTTTCTGATATGATCTGGTCTGACTGTTGAAGGCTGTGGCCAATATAACTGACCTAATTTGAGATATAGAGATAAACAGTAAATTTATCAGAGTAGATTTCACTCAAATTGAGTGAAATTTTACTCTGAAAAAGATAATATTTGGTCCCAGTCTAAATAAGAGTAAAATTTACTCTTACTGCAGTTATTTTTTCAGTTAATTCTACTCTATTCAGTGTTTACATTTAACTCTACATAACTTACTCCAGCATAAATAATAACTCTACTGCCATAACACTCAATATAGAGTTGTATTTCACTCATTAGGAGTTGTATTTCGTTCAATATAGTTGTATTTTGTTCAATATAGAGTTGTATTTCACTCAATATAGAGATGCATTTCATTCAATACAGAAGAGTTTTTTCTAAATATAGTTGTATTTCATCAACATAGAATTGTTTTTCACTCAACATAAGAATTGTATTTCATTCAATACAGTCTGTTTAGCGTTATACAAATTTCTCTGTCATTTAACTACAGGTTTATTCTGTGGAGTCTTATGGGGTTTCAACACTGTTAAAATAAAAGATCGTTATTAAAGATCAACAAGATTAATAAGTCAGTAATCAGCAAAAGAAAGCACACTTTATTCTTAAAAAAATAAGCAATATATCAAAACACTGAGGTTTAACAGTTTACATTTTAAGAATAGTGGCATCTGTTCACCCTTCAATACATGCACATAAAAAAATTAAGCCAATATTGCAATCAAATACATGCGAGTTCACGAGATTACTGTGCACAAATATTAAAGAACAATTACGCCAATATCGCAATCAAATACATGTGAGTTTTAAAGAGCTTACTGTGCAAATATTAAAGTCAAAGGAAACAGTATGGGACAATAAACAAACTTGAATCACCACAACTGTATGACGTCTGTATATCAAATGCTTTGTAACAGAAAAGGTGTTTGACATAAACTACATGAGGTCCCTCTATTATACACACAACTTTAAATGCATTAAAATGCTCATCAAGACATATTGTTCATATGCCAAAAGTAACCAACAGTAACCTCTCATCTTTAACAACATGGTGGATTTTGTGAAAAACAGGCATCTCACAATGGACTTTAAGACAAACTACTAAACCTGGCCGATACATATTTCCATGATGTTTGGTCCATCTAACATTTAAAACCCTGGTGTCAATTGGTACCTGAAGAGTCTCAGCCATCTCACAGCCCCAGTCCATCACATTTAAAGACAACATTTACCTGGACAGATCATCACTCTTTTGGGGTCAAAGGTCTGCCAACAGTATGCTATTTGACTTTGGTGTTTCTTTGCCAATGTTTTAGTTACATTTCTGAAGCTTTTTAATAGTTTTTTTAAGAAATTGTGCTTTGCTTCATAGCGCATGCACCAGCAATGTAAAAGTGGTCCAATTTTACGAATACATGTAGGGTAACGCACCGTAAAATGATGCTTTGGTAGCAGCCTATTGTTTGGATACAAATGTTTGAATAACCTGTGGTGTTCAGCGATCAAGTGTTTAAAAAAAATGGTAATACCTTCTGATAAAATAGGAGAAAATACAATGTTTACTATTTGAAGCAACAGAAGTAGCAAATACCAGCATTGATTATTTGGACATACTAAGTCTCCAAAGATAAGTGGTAGATTGCGAAGTAAACACCAGGATTGGATGGTATTTAACTCCAAGTCATTTGAGTTCTGTCCTAACTTCACTGCAGGAGGTTTGTTGTTTTGCTCCATGTAACTATAGTTAAAGTTCTTTATTCTCCTGTCTATTTCCTGTGATGGTGTGTACTTGTCTATCAAGTGCAGTATTAGCAGTTTCATTTCATATTGTGCCAAGATTTCATGCATAATATCGACAGATATTTTCACATGTATGGAAGTACTGCAAGGAATTTAGAAGGCAAGAACGTTTAATACCCATCACATAGGGGAGACTGGGATTTGTCTCCATTTGTTGGCAGTGTTCTGTATGAAGTGCTTAAGTTTGCTTAACTATCTTGGGTGAATCTTCATTCAATTCAGTCTGAAAGTCCTCTTTATCAGCAAGACAAACGCGGCAACAATATCTGGCACTGAATGATTCAACAAAACCAAACAAACAGTGAAGACCAAGGTTGTCACCTGTGACTTGGACAATAGTTCCATACACTGGCTGATCATACAAGGGGACCCTAATTCCTTCCCTCTCAAGTATTTTAATATCCTGCACAACTGGATTAAGGATTTTAGTAAAGCCATATGTTTTAATGTCTTGGGCATGAAATAAAGCGACCAAATGAATATTAAGCAGACTTGAGTTGTACTTGGGAGAAATATTCCGCAAGGTGAAATAGATTGCTCCTAATTTATGTATTCCGGTTTGGATCCTAGAGGATTAGCGGTTTCAAAATCATCATAGAAAAGATAAATCTGAATTGCATGATTTTGTTTTGAAAATGGAGATCTTTTCCAGAGTCATGCTCTATCGCACGTCATTAAGATTTTCTCTTGAACTGTAATCAGTCTGCATCATCTCCTTTATATTAGGGTGTTTGTAAATAAACTAATGTTTTCAAAATAGGGATGCAAACAAATCTATCAGTAACTACCTAATCATAACCTCCAGTAGTTCGATTGCGCAGGGTATCAAATCTTGTACCAAGAATGTATTCAACTGGGTCTACCCTTCCCCACTTCGATGTAAAATAATGTATTATCTTACTTTCAGAATTGTTTACACTAAAAGTATTTTAAAATTTTTCTAAACACTGATCAATTTTACACTCAATGTCACCTTCGATAGGCTCGTGTAAAGATAGACACTTCTTCACAGATTCTTTTGCTTGATTATGAATATCAGCAACAATCTCTTCCATGGAAATTACCAGAGTTGTTGTTTCACCCACACCTGCCACTTTCAATTTGGCTACTGTTACAGAACAGCTGTCTACAAGACTCTTATTGAGAATGACTGAGTCAGAAGGGGAACTTCTTGATGTCAAGATGACTTGATGCTAAATCTTCAGCTATAGAGGGGCCTTCATCAGGATCAGAACAAGGTTCATGTGCTTTATTGAGATGCTTTCTAAACCCAGAAAAAGTGCCATAAACTTGTGAACAACCAGCCTGACCGCATTTAAGACAAAGTGTCTTTCCTGAACGAAGTCCGTGGATCAATTTCAAGTGCTTTGTCAGGGAATTAGCATTTGCCTGGGGACTTTTGCAAATAAAACACAACATCTCAGTATCAACTCAATGCAGCATCCGAGCCCTCAACTCTGCAACCCTCGGATTCACATTAAGCCTGGTTTATACTTCTGCGAAGCAGCACGTAAACAGCTCTGAGTAGCTTCCAAGAGCGAGGGTTTCTGCGAAAGCGTAGCTCACCGAGGCCCGCCGACGTGTTGACGGGGAGTCCTCCCAAATCCTAACAGCCCGTCGCGCGAAGCGTCTTCTCAGCGCGTCAAACAATCGCTGATTGGTTGAGCATGGTAGGAAGCAAGTAGGGGCGCACGTAATATTTTGGCTGTATCCAAACAAATTAAAACGCAGATGACAAAGAACTGGAGCAGATAGGCTGATTTTCAATAGCCTTCGAATCATGTTAGTGGTTTTCTATGCATTTAGCAAGTCTTACCTTGTAGCCTACATATAGGCTGTATATGGTACAACTGTTATATGTATTGTTAGATAAACTGTGTGTGAATGTACTGCACTTTGGTCAGCTCTGCTTGTTTTAAACGTGCTCTATAAATTAACTTGATTTGATTTAAGAAAATATGAAAAGCAGGGGCAACCTTCGTTTCGGATTCGGTTTATACTTTCGCGGGACATGAACGGGAGTTTCCATGACGTGTCGGTGCTTCTTCTATGGTTTTCTGTACATTCTGGATAACTGAATGCGACACTGCCACCTAGTGGGCCCATTAAACTTACGTTGAAGTACGTAGGCAAACTACGGTGCGCACGTAAGCGCCGAATTAACGTTTACATGCGCTATCGCGCTCATGGAGAAGTATAAACCAGGCTTTAGTTGTATCAATATCAATTTAATAAATGGTGGTTTGCAAGAAGTTGTACACATTTACCAGATCTTGGATTGTACAAGGTACCGAAGACAAAATGAGCTTTGAAAAGCTCATCAAAACAGGCAAGAGAGTCTGGTGACTTACAAGGCATTGCATGTTTGTCAATTACAATGAAGTACTTGTGAATCGCACACCTCCGGGTCCCCACAGCAAGCAGATAGGGTTGAAGGCTTTCCATGATGCTGCCAAGATGCCCCTGGACACTTGTCCCAGTCTGTGAAACAGGTACGTCATTAGTCTGGTATTAAAATGAGTCAAGGTCTGCAAACAGTTTGAGAAAATGTCTTTAAATTAGATAAACATGATCCTAGCATGATTTCACTATAATCTTAAAAGGGATTAATAGGATTCTGAACGGGGACAGAACAGTGATCTTTCTTCTAAGTACATTTAACTGTCATCTCACCTTGACGAACTTCACAAGATAGCCACTGGCTTGTCTGGCTGAAAGCTTCCCTGGTCTCTTGCGGCCATGAGGTGACGGTGGCAGAAGGTGGACAAGGACCAAAATGGATGACATGTCCCTGTCCCATCCTGAAAATACAAGTAAAAATTATTAAAACAAATTCACTGAAAGCTAACAGGCATTCCATTTCACTTTCAAAAACAATTCTCCCTTCCATTCGTATAATCCTTTTATTCTAGCATACCATTTTCCACTTCTGTTGTGGATTCAGCATTTTGAATGAGGTCTTAAAGGTCGACTGTCTGTGTAAGGCCACGGCTTTGTTCAAGGACTTTCTGCTTGTCGACAGTAGGCCACTTCTCCAGTAACTTTGCAGAAGTGGCATCACCAAACATTACGCTAAAATCCTGCTCAATCTGCAGACAAGATGGATTAAGTCAATACAAAAGAGTGAAAATTATGGTGAGGCACTATGGTCATGAGATATTACAGCCATAACCAGGCTGTTGTAGAAAACCGACGGTTTCAAAGCAAGGGAGTCAAAAGATCCACATACCATTCCAGCCATGTCTGAGAATCTTGGAAACACTGTGAATATTTCAGGGGACTTCACTGGATCATGAACCATCTTTTGGCGATATGTGAAGGTCTGTTTCATCTTCTCCTTGACAATTGCTTCATCAGATGCATGCTTCATCAGTGCAATGGACTCGCAACACAGGCCTTCCGTGGTTAGCCGGTTTTTCTCTCTGAAGGGGTCTCTATCACCTTTTGGACCACCTGTAACAGTGGTCGAACCTTTAGTGATTAACAGAAACAGAATTAATACTAAGCTACTATAACAGTGAAATACAAAAACACTTGCTTATACATGAGTTTACATACAGTATAATTATTCTTAAAAGATGCTCCCATGTGCCATTAGGAGACTTAAGTATACCTACAATCAAAATCACATACCTGTTAGTGTCAGTGATTGACGGAGGGTCTTTGGTCCATCTGATATTTCCTTTTGAACAAATTTCAGTCTCCATGCCAGATACCCACTCCCGTCTTCTGCATTGTAATAATGCTCCTAAATTAAAGTGTTATTCAGTTTGAATAAGCAGGTTAAAATATAATTTCTATTTTTCTCCTTAAACTACACACATATGAAGAATTGCTCAATCAATGTCAACAGGTCTGACCCTTGCAGTGCTGAACTCAACTGGGCTTTAATACCACCAAAGTTGAGCTTAGGAGATGGCAGAGATGGTGGGCATACAAAAATGTTAACATATCTTTAGTTGAACTAAAAACATCACCCAACATTAAGTTCTGATACAAAAAGGTGTAAAGAGTCCCAGAGAAGTGAGGAGTAAATAGGTTAGACTTATTTAACATGTACTTACATAGCCAAATTTGCTCCTAGGATCAGCCAGGTATGGGAACAACGAAGTGATGCCCTTTGCGTAGTCCTCTTTAACTCGCCTTGAAGGACTTGCCCCCCCCCCCCCCCACACACACACACACACACACACTTTACTGTTTTGAGATCCAAACAAAAGTTGATGTGTAAATAACACCTTTTACAAAAGAGGGGTGTTGTACTGCACCAAATCAAGCCAAAAATTTGTATTTGGTGCTTACGTATGTAATGATTAAATGACAACATACCCATGTTCACTTGTCATATAGGCAACCAATATCTTGACCATTTTGCGTCTTCTGCCATCTGTTTTAGGCTTTTAGTCCGAGCATACTCATTTATGATCCTCTCTCCTCCAGGTTTGTTCTTCATGATGTCTTCAATCATCTAGGTGGAAGTAATACAAAAACAACAAAAACTCTAAAACGTTTAGAACTGTAATAAAAATATCAAGTATTATAAAACACACCGTGGTCATCATTTCACAACTTTAATCTGTCATTTATATCTAAGTTTGGCATTTGTTTGAACTTTCTGAAAGGACGTAAGGAAATCTGCAAAGCTTACATGAGCTAGACAAGTATCCTCCATTCTCTTTCTTGTAGCAGGACTATGCTGCAATGTAATGGTGTCATCAGAGTCCCCCTCATTGTGTCACTGGAGCTTGCAAAGGAGCTCAACAAATCTAGCAATTAAATGTTAACCATTTAACTGGTGTGATTAACTATAACACAATTTAAGTGGAAACATCCATTATAGCTCAATCACAAGTGTAATGCAAAAACCTCACATTAGATTCGATTAACCCCACTACTGTTCCAGAAGGGGTGGGACGGGTGAGCACAGAAACGATAATTTTAAAATGTCAAACTGAGAAACAACAATTCAGCAGATATATCTACTTGGCTCACATATTAAGAACACTGTAGGCTAGCCAGGACTGTATGAATGAATATGAGGCTCTAAGGTAATGAGCAACTCACCATCGGGATTTGGGCTTGGGGGGTAAATGAATCTCCAGCACACCAAGGTGTTGTTTCTTTAGAAGAAACTCAAACACTTCCTTGTCGACATAAAAGTTTATGATGACTCAAAGACTTAAGTCCAAGGTTGGAATGTCAAATTTCTTGGCAACTGTAAAGACAAAACAAGATTGCACAATCTTGTTGATGAATCTGTTGTGTATTTGTAGAGAAAAACAGAAATCAAGGTCATCCTTACTTGAACATCGTAATCCCAAAACTGACTCAATTCCAATTATACAGATTTTGGGATCATTTCAAGCTGAAATACCACAATGGCATGACACATCTTTGGCTATGCAAGACAATATGTAGAGACATGTAAGGAAAGTTATTAATGAGATTACACCTCCGTTAATGTTGTCTTTGTAAAAGCACTCCGGAGCAAGATTCCATACATAAAATGTCATCATCTTTTTCTTCTTCAAAGTTCTGACAGATTATTGAATTCAAATGAAGCAACAAAAAAAAGCCCCATATTTTCCCTCGCAACATTATGGTATCTAAAAAAAAACTAATGAAACTGAAGAAACTGATAGCTCCATTCTACATGGACTATTTGAAAACAAAATGAATTGTATTACTGTACAGCTTCTGATAAGCATGCAAGGAAAAGCCTTTTCAGTTGTTTAACGCATAAACTGATATCGCAAGTATGTTGTTCCATAGGTCATTGTGCAAACTTTGTAACTTTTCACTCACCACAATCCAAAAAGGATTTGAAGGTCAGTTGCCCCTCATAAATGTACTTCTGATGATCTCTGTACTTCACTCTTACAGCCTGCATCCTTGATGACAGTGGGGAAGTTAATTCCAATAGCATTATCACAAATAGTCACAGCAATTTAGTAGTTTTACCAGTTACAAGTTAAGATATACAACACAACAACTACAATTAAATGTACATTACCACTGTAACCGCCAACATTAATAATGCCATAGTATGTTCACACTAAACAGATATGATGCATTGGGTATTGTTATGCCTCCACTGTAGTAAACTATGTTCATTATAAAAATAAGGAACATTTCAAACACTTCTGCATAACACTGTACCAATACTGAACGAACATTTTCCCAAAAGGCAACAGGTCACAATAGCCTATTAAACTGAAAATAATGCTAATGACAAGACCAACAAGCTTTAATTGTCAAGCCCAGTGCAGTGTAGACTGGCTTCGCCACACCCATGCGCATTGTTTTGCAACTGCACAAGGGTTTGGGTTCGCACAATTAAACTTTTTTTCCTCTCTGGCTGTTTTTTTGTCCGGGCCAATCACAAAGTTTCTCTAAGACGGAGCGGGTCTAATAGGTTACGGGTACATAGACAGCCTGGCTTCGCTTGTACGCTTTGCAACAAGTCGATCAAAAACGGATTTGGCGCGTCGTCTTTGTCAGAAATGTTTACAAGAATGATTAAAAATACCCAATATTTTCAAACTAACATGGGAAAAACAGCAAAGAAAAATCAATAGCTATAATGCTTCATTCCACCACGATCACATCTCAGCTGCACGTTGTAGTCTGATGTCACATGTTTCGTTGCTCTGATTGGTTGTAGGTATATCCGATTGTGTCCAGAGGCATTTTGATGAACGGCTGTTGGTACCGCCTGGCAAAGCAATGCACATGGCCCTGGCGAAGCCAGAGAAAGTGATGTGCTCTGTTCAGAGTAAAACGCACGTTTTTCACCGACCAAACTGCAGCTAAAAACCGTCGCCTTTTTACAGTACTCTGTTCAAAAGTAAAACAACCGTCGTGCACCGACCAACGAGCAGCTAAAAACCGCCCGCCTTGCCGGCTTGGGTGCTCTGTTCAGGGTAAAACACACGTGTGGTTGTACCAACCAAACTGCAGCTAAAACCCGTCGCCTACAATGCTCTGTTTGAAGTAAAACACGTGTTGCACCTGCTGTCAGTAAAGTCTGGTAACTAATATCTACTGCGCTGTTGAGAATTTAATACAGGTGTTGCACCATCCACCTAGCGTTGATACTGTCCATAACCCACTAAAAGTGTAGTTAATTAGCTAACGTTAGACGCTAACTTTGGCATCTGACAGCGAATTGTGCAGTAGCCTAAGCCTACACTATAATGCTAGCTAGCTGTAATGTTGCTCAATGGTTTTACCTTGCACATTCATTTAACCAACATTAATAAACTTACCTGGTATTTTATGTCTAATGAAGTTTTCTGTGAACCGCATATCCCATCAGCTTTTCCCAGTACGCGAGAGGCTAGTAATGGCGGCAGAATCGAAACTTAAGCAATATTAGTGGGTGTGGTCATGCCGTATTTACTCCAATAAAATTGAATCTGTAATTTTGCTCCCACTCTAGCAGCCGCAGGTAACAATTACACTCCATTATGATTTAACGTGACTACTTTGGAGGAAAATAATATTTACTCCGGAATAAACACTCCCCAGTTTTTTCTGTGTCAACATATATGGATGGCAGACTGGACAGCACCAAAACATTTTAAATTTTTATGGCACACAATGACCCTAGGAATAATTTGTCCTCTGAATTTATTTAAGTAAATATTAAGAAGATGGCATAATTAAATGATGTTTGAGATTTTGTAAAGAGGGGATACAGAGTCGGGAAAAGATTACACTCATTATATAACTGCCGTAGCAGTAGGATTGGGACAACAGGTGAAGGGCAGAAGACAGCACTGACCAATAGGACACAGTGGGCCACTTTCAGGCTATAATGTTGCATTTATGAGTGATGTGTTGGCCAAATAAAGGTTCTGTGCTCTGATGAATGATTTTCATTAGCCTTTTATTCTACATACCAGAAGAACAGGGAAGGGAATAATTTAATTGATAATTAAAAAGACTTTCAGGGTATGTGGTGTCTCAAAGTAAAACATGAGTCTAAGATATAGTATTGTCGTGTTCCTACTTTACTTTTAGTAATGTTAGTTTTCATTACATCAGCTTTATACAGCATAGCTACTTGCACTTCATGCTGGCTGAAACTAGCATACTGCCGTGCTGAAGAAACTCACTCTACACAAGTCTGCAGGATGGATGGATGCCGTAGATAAATGGACACAAGGTTTTCTTCCTTTAAAGGGTCTTTACTAAAGGTATGGGAGCTTGTTGCATGACTTGATGCCTCAGTTGCTTCATCCGTCCAGATACAGCATCCCCAGTGAATGGAGAAAGGCGGTCATGATGAGCAACTTTCTTTCCTCGCAAACCACCGACAACGTACACGACTGGTCGCACACATGTACATACAACAAAGGTCTTTCCATTGTGGTTGCAGCTTAGCAAAAAGGATGAGGGTCTTAGCCCTGTCTTTGAAAAAGACTGATACCCTGTGAGGGTTGTGACAGCATCTGGCCTGTAGAGGGTGCTGCAGGACCGTGGTGAGGTGACCTTCAGCTAGTTGATCATGGATTGGCGAGAGGTGTGTTGAATCTAATGATTAGTGAGTTGAAGGTTATTTATGGGTGTCTGTTGCAGTCATAGTTCTCCTTCTGGTGCCCTTAACCTGCACATAGACGCTGCCGGGCAAGTTTGTGTGCCTTGTTCAACTCGTCAACAAAGATAGGAGGCTCACTTTCCTTGCTCTGCAGATTCACTGTTTGCAACCAGATGTCCTGGGGCTGGTACGCCTCTCTTCCCATCATCACCATGTTGGGCGTGAACCCAGTAGTGGAGTGAGGGACACTATGGTAGGCAGTGGTAGGTGTTGGTCCCAGGTTATTGGGTACTGGTCGACACAACATTGTGCCATCTGTAGCGGAGTTTGATTGAACCGTTCTACTTGGTGTTTTGAGGACAGGTGATATGGATTAGTCCTCAAGATCTGTAGTAGAGAACCTCATTGTGTGTCTCCACCTGCATCTATCGGAGCAAGTACCTCTTGTGATGGGGTAATGTGTTGGGGGGGGGGGGGGGGGGGGGAGGGGTCGTAGCCTACTTAAGCATTAGGTTGACTTTATTTAATAAAGTTACTTTTGTTAAATGTTCCCGCTTGGTGTGCCTCCCTTTTGTTATGGCCACTAGAGCTGGTCATAACACTCTTTACAGCTGGGATCTCAAGGACGACTTCTTATCGTGAGGGCATATATTCTGCTTCCTTTCACCGATGCAGGACTGAAAGGTCTGGGTCCTGTTCCTGTGCTATCTGCGCAGGGGCCATGGGCCGCATCCAGGAGATGGGGTTACCTGCACTTGCCCATGCTGGTTGCTCTTGGCTACTTAATGCGGTTGAGTCTGCAGCACTTGAGTCTGGTGGGTGCTGGATATCGATGTGTCGTACAGCCAGGGGAATTACATTATCTACATCCTCTTCAAACCTAGCCAACTGCTGGTGAAGTTTGGTATACCAGTTACCTTTTCCGCAAGAGATTATTCAGTGGGTGAGCAAGCTCCACAAACGCTGGAATAAACTTTTGGTAGTAGCTCCAGTCTTTCATTGGTCTCTGTAACTTTTTGACTGCTTGGGGGGCACCAATTCTGAACATCTGTCACCAGTTTGGGGTTAATATGGATTCCCTATCCATCAGTAATGTGGCCCAGGAAAAGTACTTAATCTTTAACACTAGCACCGCCAGGGTTCACTGTATCCCTAAGA
This sequence comes from Galaxias olidus, assembly GCA_026901105.3. Classification (NCBI taxonomy): domain Eukaryota; kingdom Metazoa; phylum Chordata; class Actinopteri; order Galaxiiformes; family Galaxiidae; genus Galaxias; species Galaxias olidus. Next base: position 24,217 of record JAPMUY010008944.1, read on the forward strand.
GCCAACGGGTAATATTTACCTGTGTGCCTGGTTACCGCATTTCTAGTTACAAAAATGTACTTCATTATTAGATGAAGGCACTGTCTTTACAAATGAATTAATCAGTCATAAAATGTGTTTGTTTAATGAAATGGGTATTAGAAGAAAATATTTGCATATTAGGGTGGTCTGGTATATTAAAAACCAACATTAAATAACATCGCATTATGTGATGAAATAACCAAAGTATATCAAATAGACAATAATAAATCCATAATCATAACACCACACCCGCATGGGTGATTGTAACGTCGCAACAAAATTGACATGACAGTCAATTTCACCAGCACTATGTATAAAAACGAATAATAAACCTAAAATTATTAATTTAGAGCATTTCAACAAAATGTATACCTAAAAGCTAAACCGCCAACGGGTATAATTGACCCATGCGGTGAAAATAAGTGAATTTTCTTATAGGGGTAAATTTGACCCAAAATGCTAGTTTTTAACTTGGATTTACTTTCCTTTATAAGGAGTGCAACATAACACAAATATAGGAAAAGTCAAAGGCTGGGGGACTTTAATATTTTATTAGAACACAGTTATACACAACTGAAAAACCGCAATGAGTAAAATTTACCCCGTAGTGGTTGTAATTAATGAGTTGGCACTCTGAGGGCTTCAGTTTATAGGGATACTTCACCAATTTTCTTAAACAATATACAGTCAGGTCTAGAATTATTGGCACCCTTGATGAGAATTAGCTATATTTTATTATCAAACATATGGGAAAACTATTTTCGTTTATCCCAACACAATTATTCCCCCCCCCAAAATTACTCTCATTGAGTAATACTACTTTCTATGAATAATATAAGTGTCAAAATTATTGGCACCCCTCAAGATTCTTCTAACTAAAATCAAACAAAATTAAATCTGCCGTAATATTTTACTTATTTAAGTTAATCTTAGTCTTGAGGAACTGTCTTGTGGTTGGCCTTCCATCACTTCCTGGTTCACTAGGGTATAAAAATAAGGTAACACGTAAAATCCCTTTGTCATCCATCACCATGGGGAAAGTCAAAGTACTGTCAAATCAAAAGAGACAGATGGTTGTTGACCTACGCAAGTCAGGTATTGGGTACAAAAAAATACCTAAACAATTAACCACTAACCACTGTTACGGCAATAATCAAAAAATTCCAACATCTGGAACAATTGCAAACTTGCCAGCAAAAGGACTCAAGTGCATGCTGTCCGTACGCACAGTGAGGAAGATGATGAGGAAGGCAAAGAAGAACCCAAAGACCACAGTTCAAGAACTGCAGACTTTAGTTGTGTCTTGGGGTCAACAAGTCTAAAAATCCACCATAAGACGCCACCTCCATGCCAACAGGTTCTTTGGAAGGGTTGCACGAAGAAAGCCTTTACTGAGAGCAACCAACAAATTGAAGCGTCTGGAGACGCCAAACGTCATTGGAACTATGACTGGAACAGGGTGCTATGGTAAGATGAGAACAAAATTTAACTTTTTGGCCATGTACACCATCGGCATGTTTGGCGCCAAAAGAGGAATGTATACAAGGAAAAGCACCTCATATATACCGTCAAATTATGGCGGTGGATCATTCATGCTCTGGGGCTGTTTTGTTGCCAGTGGTCCAGGGGCTCTTGTTCAATGGCATAATGAATTCCACCAAGATATTTTAGCCACAAACCTGGTTGCCTCTGCCAGGAAGCTGAGACTTGAACGTAGGTGGACCTTCCAACAAAACAATGACCCCAAACACTTAAAATTCAACAGAAATGGTTCTGTGAAAACAAAATCAATGTTTTGCCATGGCCATCTCAGCCTCTGGACTTAAACCCTATCGAAAACATATGGTCTGAATTGAAGAGGGCAGTCCATAAGCGCAAACCTAAGGATATCAAGGACCTTGAAAGGTTATTAATGAAGGAATGGTCCAATATCCCTTCAAATGTGTTCTACCTTATTAAGCATTATAGAAATTGGCTCAGTGTCGTTATCCTTGCCAGGGGAGGCTGCACCAAGGACTAAAAACAGGTGTGAATAATTGTGAAAACTGTGAAAACAAATTTGAGAGAATTGTTTTTTGAAAATGTTCTCATTTTAGTTGATTCCACTGAATCATAAATAAAGTAATATATTTTCCACATGTTGGAAAATTACATTCTCAGTAATGGTATTGTTTGTGTATTGTTGGTCATTTTCGTCAAGGGTGCCTATAATTCTTGACCTAACTGTATGTTGTCGTTTAGACTAAATTAAGTATATTGAACAAGTTCGGGTCATAGGACCATTCTAAGTGAAATTCATGTATTTTTACAACCACCGACATTTAAATGCTTAATTCACTGAACACCACAATGCCCATAGATCAATGTTAATTTGTTCGACGAAAATTTGGACAAAGTATTTGTCAACAACCTTTTTTTTCCATTACTAAACTGTAACAACGTAAATGAAAAAATATTGACGACAAAAATTAATATGAAATCTGGGTTCATTATGCCCTGAAGAATTAAGACGAGACAAAATAACTGGCTCTGTTCTGGCTGACAACGTAGATCAAAGTTGCCATCTCAAGGCATTGGTTGTTTTACTTTTTAACGATTCATTTAATTAAATAACTAATTCCTTCATGCCTTCTTGCATCTTTCTCATTTGATGTAAATTTGTCCCTACTCTGAGTCTGTGTATGTCCGTGCAATTTTGAGCAAATGCCAGGCCATTACAGTATAATTTGAAATAGCTAAAAGGTAACCTTGTGAGAGCTCCAAATCAAGTAAAAACCCTGCAGTTTCTGCGAAAGTAAAGGTTATATGATTGATTCAAATACATTAGGAAAACGTAACGCTACATGTCATAGTGCCTGCTCTCGCTTTGGAAGCAGTGACACTTACAGTGCATTCGGAAAGTATTCATACCCCTTCACCTTTTCCACATATTATTATGTTACAGCCTAATTTCAAAATGGATTAAATTAAAAAAATTCAACATTCTACACACAATACCGCATAATGAAAAAGTGAAAAAAGTTTTTTAGAATTTTTTGCAAATGTATAAAAAAAAAAAAAAAAAAAATATCACATGTACATAAGTATTCACACCCTTTACTCAATACTTTGTTGAAGCGCCTTTGGCAGCAATTACAGCCTCAAGTCTTCTTGAGTATGATGCTACAAGCTTGCCACACCTATTTTGGGGCAGTTTCTCCAATTCTTCTTTGCAGATCGTCTCAAGCTCCATCAGGTTGGATGGGGAGCATCGGTGCACAGCCATTTTCAGATCTCTCCAAAGATATTCAATCGGGTTCAAGTCTGGGCTCTGGCTGGGCCACTCAGGGACATTCACAGACTTGTCCCAAAGCCACTCCTTTGTTATCTTGGCTGTGTGCTTAGGGTCGTTGTCCTGTTGGAAGGTCAACCTTCGCCCCAGTCTGAGGTACAGAACGCTCTAGAGCAGGTTTTCATCAAGGATCTCTCTGTACATTGCTGCATTCATATTTCCCTTGATCCTGACTAGTCTCCCAGTTCCTGCCGCTGAAAAACACCCCCACAGCATGATGCTGCCACCACCATGCTTCACTGTAGGGATGGTATTGGCCAGGTGATGAGCAGTGCCTGGTTTCCTCCAGACATGACGCTTGGCATTCAGGCCAAAGAGTTCAATCTTGGTTTCATCAGACCAGAGAATTTTGTTTCTCATGGTCTGAGAGTCCTTTAGGTGCCTTTTGGCAAACTCCATGCGGGCTGTCATGTGCCTTTTACTGAGGAGTGGCTTCCGTCTGGCCACTCTACCATAAAGGCCTGATTGGTGGAGTGCTGCAGAGATGGTTGTCCTTCTGGAAGGTTCTCCCATCTCCACAGAGGAACACTGGAGCTCTGTCTCGGAGGTCTACAGACAATTCCTTGGACTTCATAACTTGGTTTATGCGCTGACATGCACTGTCAACTGTGGGACCTTATATACAGTGCATCCGGAAAGTATTCACACCCCTTCAAATTCTCAACATTCTACATACAATACCGCATAATGACCAAGTGAAATTTTTTTTTTTTAATTTTTTGCAAATGTTTTAAAAATAAAAAAATAAAACATCACATGTACATAAGTATTCACACCCTTTGGTGTGACACTCAAAATTTAGCTCAGGTGCATCCAGTTTCCACTGATCATCCTTGAGATGTTTCTACAACTTGATTGGAGTCCACCTGTGGTAAATTCAATTGATTGGACATGATTTGGAAAGGCACACACCTGTTAGTATAAGGTCCCACAGTTGACAGTGCATGTCAGAGCACAAACCAAGTTATGAAGTCCAAGGAATTTTCTGTAGACCTCCGAGACAGGATTGTATTGAGGCACAGATCTGGGGAAGGGAACAAAAAAATGTCTGCAGCATTGAAGGTCCCAACGAGCACAGTGGTCTCCATCATTCGCAAATGGAAGACGTTTGGAACCACCAGGACTCTTCCTAGAGCTGGCCGCCCGGCCAAACTGATCAATCGGGGGTTAAGGGCCTTGGTCAGGGAGGTGACCAAGACCCCGATGGTCACTCTGACAGAGCTCCAGTGTTCCTCTGTGGAGATGGGAGAACCTTCCAGAAGGACAACCATCTCTGCTGCACTCCACCAATCAGGCCTTTAGATTGAACATCTTTGGAGAGATCTGAAAATGGCTGTGCACCGACGCTCCCCATCCAACCTGATGGAGCTGGAGACGATCTGCAAAGAAGAATTGGAGAAACTGCCCCAAAATAGATGTGGCAAGCTTGTGGCATCATTCTCAAGAAGACTTGAGGCTGTAATTGCTGCCAAAGGTGCTTCAACAATGTATTGAGTAAAGGGTGTGAATTTTGAGTGTCACAGCAAAGGGTGTGAATATTTATGTACATGTGATATTTCATTTTTTTATTTTTAATACATTTGCAAAAAATTCAAAAAAAACTTTTTCACTTGGTCATTATGCGGTATTGTATGTAGAATTGAGATTTTTTTTTTTATTTAATTGATTTTGGAATTAGGCTGTAACATAATAAAATGTGGAAAAAGTGAAGGGGTATGAATACTTTCCGGATGCACTGTACGTCAGAGCAGAGCTAACTTCATCATTCAGTTTAGCCAGACTGCATAAGCTAGTTACGGTTCACATCACGGTTACGGTTAACATCAGCCACTGCTCTCTTGATAGTTGCGTCGGGTGCCTAGTTTAGCCGACTGTTCAAGTGGTAGATGTGGTTCATGTGTAGAAATGTGCATATGAACCAGAACCATTTATGTTAATTCCCCTTAGGAGTCAGGACTAAAACGAAACCTGACTGCCACTGACTAAATCTTGACTAAAATGAAACAAATTGAAAGGACGAAAAATATGACTTTTGATGCAACTACAATTTTCAGTAAGCGACGAAGACTAAAACGAAATAAAAAATGCTTGTCAAAATTAACACTGCCATAGATCATGCGCGAATCAAATTTAGAACTAGCTCTCCCCTTGGCAGAAAACTGCGGTAGTTCCAAAAAATTCAGGAAGAACCCCCAATGATGCAATAGTCATTTTCCCAACTCGTTTGACATTCTGATGTTTGATTGCGAAATGTTAAATGACAATACTATCTTTAAAATACAACATTGATATCTGATGAAAAACATATCAAAAGATCAAAAATGGTTGAACTACCGCTTTAAGTTCAGAGCTGTGGAGTGAAACATTTCTCCCATGCAATCCAGATTTTGGTCAACATTACGACAAGAGTATTACAATGTTGTCCAAGTAGATGTCTCCCACTGCAGTCCTCAGTGGTACCAGTACCAGTTCAGTGGTTCTTTGGATGTGCAATAAGCATTGCACAATCTGAATGGCATCCTGGAGTATACAAATAAGCCGTACTTGGTTACAAACGCTGTTTTGTGAAGGTCCTTTTTATCCATTTCAATCTGCCAGTATCCAGGTTGTAAGTCTAAGTAAGACTTTTGTGCCTATAAGGACATATACTGTATACTTCTACATAAATCAGAGGTGGCTATTTTCACGCAATGAAAGTGGAATGGATTCATTTGGAGATGTACTTGTCTATGCTGAGGTGATTGATCCATCTTGACATCTAGAACGGTTATTATAGGCTATGGTCACACTTAATACTCAATTTGGATTTATGCTCAGATCCAATTTTTTGGTTTGCCTGTTCACATTATTCATTTTAAATGTGGCCAATATCAGATTCCAGTGTGAACTGGTCACGGTCCTGAACTGACCTGCATGCGCAAAAGAACAATAACAAAGACGTCATACGCAGAACGCTAAATCTAGAGAGACGTTAAAGTCGTACAAATTCCAAATTGACTGTTCAGAACTACGGTCACACCTCATGCAAAAGTGCCCCAAATCCGAATTGAAAAGATCGAATTCCATGTGATTTGTGCTGTTCACACTGTTAAGAAAAAAACAGACATGAGTCACATGAGCAAAAAAATCGGATTTGGGCCACTTTTGCATGAGGTGTGACCGTAGTCATAGATAGACTTCACAACTTCGATTTCTTTTACCACTTTGTCTTTGAGGTAGGATATCGTGACTAATTCAGATGGTAGCTTCCTGTACATGTGTAGTTTTCACTTTTTTCTTGTTGTGGGACCGTATCCTTAAAGGTGTGTGCATGTGAGAACACATGCAGGTATAAGGTTTTTCAGTTAATTTTCCTAGAGTTGGTGGCTTGTTGGTGAGGTGGTGCTTGGATGTTTTAGTTTATCAAGTTCGAGAATCACTGATCTACAGGATTATTCAATGTTAATTACTCCTTATGAAGAAGCTTTCATACACCAAGTCTCAGACAAATATTCTTCGGCCAACATATTTTACCAAATATCTACATTTTTAACCCCTTTGCATACAAGATAAAAAAAGGAAGGAAAAAGGAAAACCTATAGTGTGTGTCATTTTCACAATTGTGGAGAATGTATAACTGCATAGCATTTGTCTGTTTAAAGGCTATGAACATTTCATTGATTGGTCAGCAAGCGGGGAAAACAAAAGGAGGACTTCATAAGCTTCATAAGATCTCTTGTTTTCTTACCACTTCTCCACAATCCTTATTCAGCTGTATTAACGGAATTAATCTACATCTACTTCCAAAAGACATACACTCAAATATACAATATATATGCATTTTGAATAAAACACATTTAACATGGACAATACCTGATACCATGCAACATCATACTTGCATGACAAAATATTTGTAAGAATAAAGGTAAACTACAGATGCTGTAGATAAATAAAATAGAAACAATAGTATATGGTACGTTATACAGCAAACACTGGTCCACCGTGTATTACAGTGCTGTTGTTTTTGGCATAGAATCAGAGTCCATGACCTCCTCCCCCATCTCCTTACGGTCATGATATTTCAACAGCAGTTTCATGAAGGAGGATCCTCTCTTCCTGAGAAGTCATGCCTTCATAGTCAATGTCTTTCTCTACTATAAGCCCAAGCTTGTCAGCTGTCCAGTCTTCTCCTCCCGAGGGGCATGAGCAAGGGAACTTGGCTTCTGGTTCCATCAATCCTTACAATAGAGCAATTTACCACAATTAGTATATAGCAGTGTGCTATTTCACAAATCCTTACAGTAAAAAAATTGCCATCAAAGGCTTGTAGACCAACCAGTATGGCCTAACGAAGGCAGTACTTTAATTTTCCTTATTAACAGCCAGCCACATATTTTCCAAAATGTCCTGTATATGTGGTGCATGGGAAGACTAGGCCAAGTTGCTAGCTCTGTTCTAAATGACAGTCATCCAAACAATGTACATCATATACTATATAATTACCTCAATTTGCTTTGTAGCTAGTGAACATGAAACACTATGCAACTGTAAATAGTGAGACATCATGGTAGACATAACAGATGCAAATGGTTAGACAAGCAAGATGTTAAGACTAGATTATTTAGGGGGCTGCCTCACTCCAGGTTGCTTGGCTTGCACAGACAGTGTTTAAGAGGATTGATGGTTTTCTTAAATAATTTTTAAAAAGCTAGCCAGAAAAGGCCTCAAAGATGACCAAATAATGACATGGCCCCCTTCCTCACCTGACCTAAACCCTATTGGGAACATGTGGGCACTCCTCAAACGTGCGATTTACAGGGATGGAAGACAATTTACCTCTTTGAACAGCATTTTGGAGGCTGTGGTGGCTGCTTCAGCAAAAGTTGATCGTGAACAGATCAAGAAACTTTTTTGTTACACTTATCCAAACTTACTTGTTTATTCAAATAGTTTTTGATAAGTTATTTTTTGTAATTGAGATAATAATTCTGTACAGCTTAATATAAGGTGGTAATCACTAGGCCACACCCTCCGTCTTTACACAAGTACATATCACCTGAAAATGATCAAATTCAATAAGCATTCAAGTTGATATCGTGTGGAGTTGGAAAATGTGCATAGAAATAATAAGGTCAGAATACTCACTTGCCTAAAAATTGTGCATGTAGCGTATATATGTATCAGCTAACCCATATTTCTCTAATTTTACAGAAACAGCCTCAAAATGTTGTCAAAAAAGGAGCTCAGATCTTTAGATAACAAGCAGCTGGTCTGCATTAATGTTAGCCATTTGGCTAGCACAGCTTTTCTGAACTTTCTATTGTGACAAAGTAAGAATGTGACAAAATAGTAACAGTTACGTGATATAATTTGTTTGATTAAATATAACTTACCTTTTCTCAAAAAATCGCCTCAGATTTCAAGTTGAAGCCGTAAATCAAATATATGGGACCATTTTCTCCACCCAGCTCTGCCCTGCTTCTCTGAGGTAGATACATTTTTTTCGTTACGTGATGGGCCAGAGTATATCACAAATTGTTCGTGCTGGCAAGCCCTTAACCAATTATACTAGGTTATAGTCAATTTTGTCAGTGGTATCCAGCAGTTTTCAGAATAAAAATATGTGATCAGCCAGCTGGCCAAGCCTTTCGGCTGGAAAGGGTTAATTCTAAGAGAAGAGTTAGTATTTAGCCTTTATGAAGTGCTTTGGCATGGATCTAACATTGGTACAAGTATTTGTGACATGCACAAACAAAAACAAAATCTTCTAATGGCTATTTATTATTCAATCGTTTTTTTTTTTTGGCCCTGCAAATAGATGACTTATCGGCACGCAGCAAGTCACGTGTTTCTCCAGGGAGTATCTGAAAATGTAATCCGATCCCCTATAATTTCATATTGGCAAAAAGGGCCGTCCGGATTCATGTGTTTAATTACTGAGGAGCATGGCTAAATGATCAGCCATGTTCCCCCGTAATTTTAATCCCGTCCGAATGAGCTTTTGCGTCCCCGCTGTATTGTAGGCCTATGTATCAAAGCCCGAAACATTTTAGTGTTCTGGACAGCTTACATTCCTTAAGGTTTGATCACAAAATGCATGGTATTGCTTGATTGAATTGTTACCTTTTTGGTCAGGAGAGAAATGTCTGTCTTGCCATCATTTAGCAGCTCCTCTTCAGAAAGGTAGTTTTCCACGGCTTGGCTGTCTATAAACCCATTTTTTACCAGAGGCCTGCCATCTTTTGCCACCAGCTGTGTAGCAAGATAATCTACAGATTTTGGTGGAATTACCTGGACAACCTAAAAAACAAAAAGTAGAATGCTCAAGTCCGGAACTGAATACAGCCAAAGTATGTGGCCAGTGCACCTTTCTCAAAAACGTCTGTGATTGGTTAGGGGGCCCTCTGAATCTATTTATTCACTTACACCACATCTCTGGTCAAAACAATTGTATGCTACAGCACTCTGGTGAAGGGTTCATTTTTTAACCTGTCATGGGTGTTGTTCTTTTCTAATTTAACATAACAGAGAACAGTTTTGTCTTCAATGCCCACCATCACTGAAGTAGCTTGTTGACAACATTCATTAAAGCATTATATCTCTGAATTCCTAGCTAAACTGAAAATAAGCGTATTTACAATGTGCCCTGGTTGTCAACAAAAGATTGATTGTGGTTTTTGTTGTTTCTCCTTGCTTCAATGAAAGATATGTGGGTGAGTGCTAGGAACAAAAATAAAGTTCCAACTTTCACAGTACATTATCACATTTTTCAGATAGGATTCAGCAATTTGCTCTCTTATGTGGGTTAGTAAGATAAAATAAAGGGGGGGGGGGGGCTGCGGACCCCTCTGATTGACCCAGTATAATGTATAATTCGCACACTGCTACATAGTGTATAGTTAATTTGAATAGGGATTTTGTGTTAACAATTACACTTTTTTGACATGGTATCCTATAGGTTAGGCATTACCACTAGGAATTTGTTAATATGTATCTTTATTCATCAATTGCAGTTTATAAGTGTGATATAATAAGTCTGTGGGGCGGGCTATTAAAAGTCAGCAGCAAGAAAATAGGTGATAAACTTTCCTGCTGTGCTTTCCTTTAGCATACAGGAATAGCCTAGGAATTTCACAGCTGAATAAAGTCTCCTTTTTCAATAGGCCTGCACCAACCACTTGGACAACCCCAGTTTAGACAGCATCTTTCCGTTAAAGGTTCCTCGAAACAGACAAAGAGCTGTTCCACCGAGCTGAACCCCCGCACCTTGTCAGTGTAACTGCGCAAAGCACGTACAGGACACAGACACTCCAGGGCCTTGGGACATAACTGGATGACCTCCACTGCTTTGCAGGAATAGGCCAAGCTCGGGACTTTAGGCACACAAGTAGAGTTTGGTCTCAAAATCTCCTAAGCATTTCCGAGGGCAAATTGAATACAAGAAGGGTGCTCCGAGAAAGTATATATGGCCTTTTTCAATGGACCTTGGAGGAATAACAGAATATCCTCTCCCTGGTCAGAAGGGGAGGAAGAGCGGGAAATACATACTGCAGTTTGACTGGCCACCTGTGAGCCAGCGCGTCCTGACCTAGCAGCACAACCACTTCTCTGTTGTGAGCACTGCACGTGTTACCGCAAGCTGAAGAGACTTACGCACGCCCTTCCGAAGCGTGACCAGATCTCTTCAACCACGGCCAGATGCTGCCTCCATTCACCTGAGAGGGGATTGCCCCCTGGAACATGAGCCGACCGAAGCGAAAAGATAAGGACATTCTTGAAAAAGTGCTAAAAAAATAAATGGTGGTAGTATTCTGTCCAGGCCTTTAGCACAGGCCAGCATACCTCCTCAAATGGCGTTTAAGCTTTGGGCCCTGTAATTTACAGGTTTAGGTGGTTTGGATCTCTCATTTATTAAATAGAATCAAATTTGTGTTCTTATTTCCTTAATAGGTCATTAATGGGTATTCTCAAAGAAAGCTTATCAATCTAGAATTCGTAAGCAAGCTCTCTATTTAGAGTTCCATCAAGGATCCCACCACAAACTTGAGATGATATCTCAGAATCTTGAAAATAACAGATTTTGTTTTGCTGGCATTTAGCACCAATTTAAGGTATGTAAAGGTGTTCCAAAGGACTGTGAAAACAGCCGACCCATTATCTAAGGCTCGTTCTAGTGATAAGCTCCATTCATTAACCAATTATCAAATTGATTACAGTCATGAGAGATACTAGAGTAAAATATTTCTGATCTCCAAGAACGTTCACAACCAGTGTTACATCCAAAACTCCTGAGATGTTATCTATTAACACCGACTATATGCAACACAGGTAGGTTGAAGGTACAAGAAAGGTTTCCATCTTTTGGTACAAAAATGAGAACAGATTACTGTAAATTATTCCGAAATAGGAGTTGTCTTAACATCCTTAATATTCCTTTTATTTGAAGAAAGATGTTCTTTGAAAGATGGTTTTGCAGCATTAAAATAATCTTCCCTTAGAAATTACAACAAGATTCCTCAAAGAGGTGATGTAAACAGTTGCCACAGCATTTTTATGTTTAGAAACAGCATCCTAGCCAACTAGCCACCCTAGTTTTAAATGTGCACTATTTTGGCATCTACTGGTAAAAAGAAACTAAACCTATTTCCAAATTCCCATTTTATCAAATGTACTAGTTAAGTTAACTAACAATTGAGTAGATGGAAAAATGTGAACCCTTCATCAAAACATCCGGTTGTAGATATTTTTGTTGAACCAAAACGACTAATCACTAACATTCTGTACGCAGCTGAGGCAAAACTCTAGTTCTCCTGAGTCTTCTAGTTGCCTTTGATACCATTGCTCAAACCACCCTATTTAAGAGTCAAAGTAACTATGGGAGAGATGTGGAATACCTTAAATCGGTTTATATGGCGGAAGAGCAGTCTGCCATACACTCGGAAAGCCGACAGAAAATGGATTACAGAAGATAATAGTAAAATTTCTGAGCAGGACAATGAAAGTTGGTATGATTATCAATGCTAAGAAACTGAAAGGAACAGGAATCTACATCAACGAGCATCTGACAAAAAGGATCGCGGACATTGCAAAAACGGCGAGGGACCTCAGGAAGGCGAATAAAATTCAAGCTACTTGGACCAGGGACTGTAAGATATTCATCAAGTGCAACGAAGGAAAAGTATCACTCGTGAAGGACAGAGGGGACTTATCTAATTTTTAACTATTAGTCGTTACTGTGAAGCAATCATGAATTAAAATAATAAGGATACTTTTTGCCCTATTTGTAAAGTATCGATACAAATGTTCTTAAATGCGCCATCTGCTTTCACTCCCTGCATTTGGGCTGTGCCAAAGTTTCAATCAACCACTGGAAAAATAATCATTGTTCAGTAACTGGATTTGTCCAACATGTTCCCATATTTTCCCATTTCATGACATAACAGACTCTGAATTTAGCTCTATAAACCTCACAGTAAACCCTAATCACTCATTCCTAATGGCCATTGGAGGAAAATAAAGACAGACTTTTTCGGTGAAAATCTAAAAAGTCTGAATCGTTTTGACACACACATTGACCTTAACTCCAACTTCTACAGAAACCTGACACTAAACTGTTGCTATTACAATGAAAATAATTTTGACATCGATTAATAGCTTTGAGTTGGCTTTTCTCCAATTCACTTTAAAGCACGTAGCCTACAGGTAAAAAGTGGAAAAATCAAACTATACCTTCAACTCATACATAGATCTTTTTATGTCATTGCAATGACTGAGACCTGTCAAACTGATAGACATATTGTTGACACTTTTCTATCGGACAATGTACCCATTCATATGAATCAAACTCCAAAGAGGCGGAGGGGTTTCAGTGTTTGTTAAAAGCACACTTTATGCCAAACTCGTAGAGAAACTTTCAGTCTGTCATAACAATCTCTTTGACTCGGTCACGGTTGAAATTGAGCGCAAACAGAAGAAAAAGACATTTGTCTTGTGTATATACCGAAAGCCAGGAAGAAATTTAGAGGAATTTGACGACTGGTGGAAAAAAATGCTAGGACACTATAGGAATAAAAACCTTTGTGTGTGGAGACTTACATTGTGGAATAACATCGATTTATTAAAATACAACTCTCATTAACAGATGAGACACTTCACTGATGTTTTTTTCTCTAGGTCTGTTCCCTACTATAACTAAACCAACAAGGATAACATGTACCACTGAAACTCTAATTGAAAACATTTTCACTCATGTTTTAGATTTGGAACCTCATAGTGGTGCCTTCATTACAGATGTCAGTGATCATTTGCCAATCTTCCCTATTTGTGGATAAGAACCTGTATCTCATAAAGCAAAATACCTATCTATTAAAGCGGAAAATAAATGAAAGTTCTCTGTACAAATTAAATCTGAACCTAAAAAATTTAAATTGGCAAGCAGTATGAGTCCCAAGATGTCAAAAAGTCCTATAATGAGTTGATAAAGATTTTTATGCAAAACATGAACCAATGCTGTCCCCAAACAAAACTAAAGATCGTTAACAAGAAAAAAATGACTCCAAACCTTGGTTAACATATGGATTGAAAAACGCCTGCAGTAAGAAAAATATACTTTATAGGAAATATTTCAAAAGTAAAAGCACTGAAGATAAAACTAGATATAAATTGTATAAAAACAATCTAACCACAATTCTTAGAAACTGTGAAAAAAGTTACTACTCAGATATAAGAAAATGCCAAAGGAGATATAAAAAAACTTAGAAGGTAATAAACAGTCTAAGAAAAAATCCATCAGTGGAAATGAATATAATGAATTCCTAAATGAAGAGAAAACTCTAACTGATGTTGCGAGTAGTTTTAATCAATTCTTCACTGAAATTGGCGCCAACCTAGCAAGCAAAATTAGTCCCACCTCATGTAAAATTGATGATTTTCTGAAAAGCAGTAACCAACATAACACATTCTTGAATCCAATTATAGAGAAAGAACTGCTTGATGTTGTCTAAAGCCAACAAAGTAAAATGTCAAAAGATCATTTGGGACTTAGCATTAGTATTGTAAAACAAATCATGCCGAATATTGCAGCTTCTCTACTCATGCAATGATATATGCAATAAATCTCTTCAACTAGGTATTTTTCCAGATGAAATGAAGATTGCGAAGGTCATTCCAATTTTTAAATCAGGTGATGATATAAGTCATAATTATAGGCCTATTTCTCTATTGCCACAATTTTCTAAAATACTTGAAAAGCTCTTTACTACCCGACTTGACTCCTTCCTTAGCAAACATGACATATTATGCCCCAGCCAATATGGATTTCAGAAAAACCTTTCCACCTCAACTGCAGTGATAGAATTATGTGAAGAAATCACTAATAACATTGATAACCACTGGAATATTTTTTGACCTTAAAAAAGCTTTTGATACAGTAAATCATGACATTTTGACAAAAAGAAATTGAACATTATGGCATTAGGGATCGAGCAAACGAGTGGGTTAAGAGTTATTTGAGAAATAGGAAACAATACGTAGGTATTTGTGACATGGAATCCAGCAAACTATAAATAAAATGTGGAGTCCCTCAAGGACCAATTTTAGGCCCAAAACTCTTTTGGATTTATATTAATGATATCGCCAATACTTCTGACTTGTTGAAATTAATTTTATTTGCAGATACCACCATTCTCTGCTCCGATTATAATCTTCATGAACTCATAAAAATGGATAATGTTGAATTTGATAACAGATTATCACTTAATGTGACCAAGACTGCTAAGCATACTTAATGATAACCTTAAATGGGCTAGAATGAAAGTAAAACCAAGCAAATCCAGAAGCATATCAGCTGTTAAGGGAAAATAGTGAAAAAAATATCTTCATAGATGAGGATCAAATTCCAACCATGATCGAAAAGCCTGTCAATAGTCTCAGAAAATTGTACAATGCTACCTTTAAAGACTCGGAGCAGGTGGAGGAATTAAGAATAGAATTGAACATAGGCCTAGAGAGCATTGAGAAGTCAGGGTTGCCAGGAAAGCTAAAACTATGGTGCCTACATTTTGGACTTCTACCCTGGCTCATGTGGCCATTGACAGTGCATGATATACCCATCACTAAAGTTGAAAAGCTAGAAAGAAGAGTCAGCTTTTATGCTAGGAAATGGTTTCGGGTGCCACGGTGTCTTAGTAGCCTGGCTCTTTATGGGAAAGGAGCTCTGGAACTGCCGTTTACCGGGTTTACAGAGGAATTTGAGTGCATTAAAGCTAGATTAGAAATGACACTTCCGGATTCCCGAGATAGTATAGTAAGAAAAGCGGCACCCACATTAGCAACAGGACGGAAATGGAATCCAAAAGAGGCCGTACTGCAAGCAAAAGCAGCCCTTAAATATACGGAAATAGTAGGACAAGTACAACATGGATGAGGAGGATTTGGACCAACATGTGGCGGGACGGCTAATCTCAAACAGATAATGGCTGGGTGCAGGACAAGCCTTACTCAAGGAAGATACACCTGGCGCCACAATCAAGTATTAAAATGCTTGGCGGAAGCAATAGAGCATAGGCGCTCAACAGTTAATGCCCTGCCAATTGGAGCAGAGGGCGACATGCACAACATTCGCTTTGTCAGGGAGGGAGTACCGGGAAAGAAGAGGTATAGGGCAAAACAAAACTCAGGGCAGCTGAGGAGAGCATGTGATTGGAAAATACTTGCTGATGTCGGCCAACAACTGAGTCCCATCAGAGATTGCAACAACCAACTTAAGACCAGATTGATTACTCTGGTCCAACACACAGCAAATTGTTTATTTTATAGAGCTAACAGCCCCGTGGGAAGAAGCAATAGACGAGGCATACTAAAGAAAAAAACTACACTATAGCGAATTAGCAGCTGAGGCAGAACAGCGAGGTTGGATAACAAAGGTGACACACAGTGGAAGTTGGATGTCGTGGATTTGTGGCAATATCAACAACCAAACTACTTAAGTAGTTAGGGATCTGCGGCAAAGAATTGCGGCAGACCATAAAAGCCATATCAGATATAGCAGAAAGTAGTAGCCAGTCGCTGTGGCTGAAATGGAAGGATCCTATATGGGCACAAAAGTAAAGAACATCATGTTGAAAAACCATAAAAAGTGGTTTCATCTCAGGACAAGGGTATAAAAGGTAAGTCTTTCCTGCAGAGCGTAATTTATCAAGCCTGCAGGAGAGTAAGGAAAGATTACCTTCTTTTCAGGTGGTAAGTATCCCTGCAGAGTTGGCAGAATGTGCCTATATGTATATAGGATATCTCTCGGTTTAATTAACAACTTTTTTTTCTCAATATCTGGCCGTGCCGAGAGCGGATATAGAGGGGGGTGGCTCTGAGACGTCATTGCTCACCGTTAAGCCTTCTTGAGGTGTCGTGGGCTCAAATTAACAAAACATCCGGGATGGAGGGTGCCCACTTGAAAACCCCAATGACATATCGGCTCTCAACCCAAGCTCATTCTAAAATTTTGTCTTTTGAAGTGCTCATCTTGGAGTAATGGGTAATGGGTCATAATGGATATTATAACATCTTATCCTGTGTATATTGAAATGTTATTTAAAAAAGACATTGTCGAAAATTAAGGGGAATTTCTTTCTGAATGTACGGCATAAATATGTTGTGTGTAGAGCTCGGGTCGTCAGTGTTGGAAGTTCTATTAAGTAGGTACATATCAACTATAGCTTTAGCCACTAACCTGCTTGGCAATTGCAGAAAACTTCATAACATGGAGAGTTTCATCGTAGGTAGAGGCACATTGATTAATGTTCACAATCATAGAAGCTCTTCCTTTTCCGCAGAAGATTGACTGGAAGAGTCTGGTGAGTTTGCTCTCTCTGAAGGGGATATAGCTATTCTTCATCCTGATCACATGGAATATAGTAATGATCGCATGACTACAACTGATCATGTTAACATTCAAAATTTAGTTTAATAAAAGAAACAAAGAAAGCAGTACATTTCTGAATGCCAAAGTAATTTGAGATTTTAAACTATTTCGTTTCATTCAAACCAAACTATACATTCAGTTGTGACTGAAAAACAGAACTAACTACAAAATGCATTTCCATGAACAAATGCGGATGTGATGCGTCCAGTGATTGGACTGACCGCCTTAGCACGTAGAACCTGCACCGCAGCACAAGTGGACTGCGCTACAGACCCTGTTTGTTTTTAAAACGTGTCCTGGGCAAGTGGCTCACCTACCCAGTTGTAACGATTTAGTGAGTTATTGTAAAGGAGAGTTAGGCTTCTTGTGTGTTTCTTCTGTAAAGAACTATTAATAGTTTAGTATTCGAGAACTCTTCCTTACTGATCATTAGTTTTGTGATTAAGAATCATTAGATCTTATTTTTTGTTTATTTGTTGACACCTTCGATTTATAAAGGTTTATGAAGCCCGTAAATTAATAAAATAAACCTATGCCAATTTTGGCTTATCAATCTCCAAATTAATCCATTTTGCTTTCATTGCGTGACAATAGCCAACTCTTGGAAAATCCATACCAGGTTTTGCTCATTACCTTGCTGTGGCAGAAGCTTATCTTCACGACAATATCGATCTGACCTGACTACGTTTACTAGCTAAAGTTCATTCATAGGCACTTTTCGCTATCAGCATGCTCGCATTGTTTTGAAGCAAGAGGCTAATGGTCGTAAATGTACACACATAGCGAATCCAACTTGTTAATCAAAACAATATATATTAAAGTGGCCAGTTGGATAAGAGTAGTCAGTCGGCTGTTTGGCAGGAGCCGGTGTTGTATGGAAGACCATTTACCCATCGAGATACATTTCCCCACAGCCCCGCCACCCTTCCAAACGGCGAAGGAAGCCCACATTCACAAATTGCAAGCCCTCGAGACACTATATTTTTAAAATTGGGAAACAGAACCTATGTTGCGTCTTTATTGACACAACCAACTTTTGTTATTTCTGTCAATAAATAATATATTTGTGAGAGAGATTTCATTTTGAAAGTATGAGAGCTCTGTTACTATATAAAATATCGGAGAATGTTACTGTCAGATAGTGTTCCCTTAGCGAGTTTATATGGAGTAAATAGTGGTAAAGTGGGACAATGGGTAAAGTGGGACAGTTAAGCTTCATCATTTGTATCTTTACACACTAAAAATCAACACTGAGCTCATCATAAACAAGTATACTGTAGGTTTTGTGGTTATTAAATCACTACCGGGGGGCGTGGCACAATATTTTCAACAACCACACAGTGAATTGTGATGCTAAGTTAGGTAACAGTGCTCAGAGGTGAATAATGTTAAGGTTACAAAAATACACTGCTTAAAAAAATGAAGGGAACACTTAAATCACACAGTGGATCTCGCCAAACGAAATTTTTAAGTTGAATCCATCACTGACCCACCACCAAACAGGTCATGCTGGATATTGCAGGAAGCATTACGTTTGCCAAAGCGTCTCCAGACTCTTTCACGTCTGTCACATGTGCTCAGTGTGAACCTGCTCTCATCTTGTTTTGGTTGAAACTTAAATATTGTACTGTATTGTAAATATTGTATTGTAAACATTTATTTATTTTTGCTTATTTTATATCTATTTTTTTGTTGTTTTAATTTATATATTCTGCTTTCAAACAGGGCACTGCTGGAAAAGAGACCTGGTCTCAGTTGGTTAATCCTGTACAAATAAAATAAATAATAAAATAAAGAATAATCTGCAAAGAGAACGGGGTGCCAATGGCGAAGCTGCCAACTCCGGTGTTCTCTGGCAAATGCCAATCAAGCTGCACGGTGCTGGGCTGTGAGCACAGGTCCCACTAGAGGACGTCAGGCCCTCATGCTACCCTCATGGAGTCTGTTTGTGACAATTGGGTCAGAAACATGCTCGAGTATCCCGCTGGGGGTCGTTTTGTAGGGATCTGGCAGTGCTCCTGCTCGCACAAAGGAGCAGATACCGGTCCTGCTGCTGGGTTTGTGCCCTTCTACGGCCCTGTCCAGCTCTCCTCGCGTAATGGCCCGTGTCCTGGTATCGCTACACTCTGGAAACTGTGCTTGGAGATATAGCAAACATTCTTCATTCATTCATAGTGGCACTTGACCAGTCCTTTAAATTTTAGTTACGTCGGCTAAGAAACCCCTTTGTAATGCAATTGACGCACATCAAAAAAGTAACATTACCTTGTCTTGAGTTGATGAACTTGATAGCAACATCCATTGACTTTCTTATATACTGTTACTCACAAATCCACTGCACGGCAGGCCTTAGACATCTTTCTTTGTTTTGATTTATTCACAATGTTCCAAGTCCAAAAGATAAAAATATATTGGCTTGGTTCGTTTACTTTCGTTCAGTAAACTTGTGATACAAACTTATAAATATATGATACATTACGTTCCCTTATGTCATGGTGTGGTCAAAAACTGTAGCGCTCTGAGGCTTCTAAACGTCTTCTGCGTTCCAGTACAAACTTATGAGCCAACTACCTGCCCCGACACACACGGTGATTACGTCAAAACGTCACTCAAAAATAATAATACATTAGGAGATAAATATTACAACTAACAAACTTGAGGCAACATTCCAGTACAGCTTAAATGTAAAATAAAACATACATTACCAAATGTAATATAATATTCATAATTTTATCCAAACACTTTGTGGCACCTACATTCCAGCCCCTAATTGTGTAGAAGCATAACAATTATATAAACTTAAATTAAAGCAAGGTAGCCATGTAAAATTAACTACATGATCTCTGAAAAAGCTGTAAAAAAGTTATTTTTTCTTTTCTTGCATAGCACAAGGTACTACCAGTCATTTTATCCATCATCTGTCTCTTCAAGCAGACACAGCTTGTCTATAGGTCTCTCTAGAGTGTTTGCTGTGGTCTTCACCCACACTTGACGGACGAGACCCTTTGAGTCTGGCATGGTCTTGATGCGGAACTTCAAGGTCAGCAATATTGTCATCATTGTCGACGATACTGCCCACCGTAATTCCTGACTTCTGGGCAAAGTCACCAAGACCATGCCAGACTCAAAGGGTCTCGTCCATCAAGTGTGTGCGAAGACCAATGTACTCTGCAATGTTCTGAGTCAGGTCGTCTTCAGGCCACCACAGGAAGCGCAGCAGATGGGCCTCTTCCTTTACTTGATACATCAACTCAATATAAGCCATTACTGCCACATGCTCTAGCCAATATCTTATCAACTTCAATGATGGTGTTTGTTAGATCGGGTCCCTGAAGGAGTTCTCCATTTAGTGAGGTGCCCTGAAAGGTTGCGGCGCAGTCAAACACAATGTGCAGATTTTTCTGGGGGTGATAAACAGTGATGTGGGATGTAGCACACTTCCCCGTCTTTACAGCTCAGTAGCTCCTCTGGCACTTTCAATGCATATCATACCACTATCAATCATGGTGTGCATGAAGCACTTGTAATCTTCAAGGAACACTGCATTCTTGGAGTCTTTTCTTGAGATTCAGTTGGCGTTGCTCAGTGACACTACGGTTATACGGCATATTTAACTGTTGCTTTCTAAAAGGCAAGCTGATGCAGTAATGGCCGTTAACAAATTGAACTGAATTAGAAACATGTTCCATGAATTGACGATCTTCGTGGGGCATCAGACTTTTCTTCATACTTGCGTTCAGGAAAATCATGATTAAATTGCTGTACTAATAGCTCATCAACATTTGCAATCGAGATGCGGTTAGCTGTAATGCATGGTTGTCCTGTTCTGTCTGAACTGACTTTGTTTGACAATGGACCATTGACCATGCAGCTGAGTACTGTCATTACCACAAAGGGGCCATGTTCTTCACTGTGAATCACTTCCCATAGTTCCATGGCCGTCTATGCGTTGGTTCCTATCTCTGCATCAATGAATGGCAGTTGCACCTCCTTCAGATATGGCTATCTGTCTACATCTCCCTAAAGTGGTATGTTTTCCCGCCTTACAGGTATATCCTTCTGGGTGAAAACGTTAGGGAGTTCAACAAAGTGTCTCTACTCTAAACCACACACTTCCAAATCTGAGAGCACGTAGCGCTGCATGGTCTTCTCCTGACCCATGGTCCGTAACAAAATCTCAGTCTTCCTTCCTCTCATGCTCAGCTGGTACATCAGTGCTTCAGAACAAAAGGTGGCTGAGCTCCCGGGGTCAATAAAGGCATAGGTAGCCACCTCTTTACTACTCCTTGACTTAATTCTGACTAGGACGATGGCTAGGATACATTCAGCTTCTCCAGCCCCAGTATATCCACATGTTTCATGTTCAATTGACACCAAAGTGCTGGATACTGTAGTCTGGAGTTAAATCAGCAGTATTTTCCTTGACGACTGGGTTTTCTTGTTTTGTGTAATGAAGTATGGTGGGATGTTTGCAATCTTTCCCTAAATGTCCTTTAACCCTATCCAGCCGGCATGCTTTAATTTTGGAACCAAAGTGCCGATGACCAAATGATCGATGATTTGCCGATGATTTGATTGATCATTTGCCGATGATCAATAGCGCAGCCGGTGAATCACCTACTTTAGTTCTGAAAAAAGCCGGACATAGCTGACAAATTACGCTACCCACCTTGTAATTTGCTATGGGGTAAGTGGCACAAAAATTTTATGGGATTGAATGCCCCGTCACTGAAAAAAAATCACCACTGCCAAAGTGGAGCCAAAGGAGTTAACCCAGGAAACAGGACCAAAGCATCATATTTAATGCTGCAAAGTGAAATCTGAGGCAGAATTTTGAGGTACGACCAGTAATACAGTGCATCCGGAAAGTATTCATACCCCTTCACTTTTTCCACATTTTATTATGTTACAGCCTAATTCCAAAATGGATTAAATAAAAAAAAAAATCTCAACATTCTACATACAATACCGCATAATGACCAAGTGAAAAAAGTTTAGAATTTTTTGCAAGTGTATTAAAAAGAAAAAAAGAAAATATCACATGTACATAAGTATTCACACCCTTTGCTGTGACACTCAAAATTGCGCTCAGGTGCATCCCGTTTCCACTGATCATCCTTGAGATGTTTCTACAACTTGATTGGAGTCCACCTGTGGTAAATTCAATTGATTGGACATGATTTGGAAAGACACACACCTGTTTATATAAGGTCCCACAGTTGACAGTGCATGTCAGAGCACAAACCAAGTTATGAAGTCCAAGGAATTGTCTGTAGACCTCCGAGACAGGATTGTATCGAGGCACAGATCTGGGAAAGGGTACAAAAAAATGTCTGCAGCATTGAAGGTCCCAACGAGCACAGTGGTCTCCATCATTCGCAAATGGAAGACGTTTGGAACCACCAGGACTCTTCCTAGAGCTGGCCGCCCGGCCAAAATGATCAATCGGGGGAGAAGGGCCTTGGTCAGGCAGGTGACCAAGAACCCGATGGTCACTCTGACAGAGCTACAGTGTTCCTCTGTGGAGATGGGAGAACCTTCCAGAAGGACAACCATCTCTGCTGCACTCCACCAATCAGGCCTTTATGGTAGAGTGACCAGATGGAAGCCACTCCTCAGTAAAAGGCACATGACAGCCCGCATGGAGTTTGCCAAAAGGCACCTAAAGGACTCTCAGACCATGAGAAACAAAATTCTCTGGTCTGATGAAACCAAGATTGACTCTTTGGCCTGAATGCCAAGCGTCATGTCTGGAGGAAACCAGGCACTGCTCATCACCTGGCCAATACCATCCCTACAGTGAAGCATGGTGGTGGCAGCATCATGCTGTGGGGGTGTTTGTCAGCAGCAGGAACTGGGAGACTAGTCAGGATCAAGGGAAAGATGAATGCAGCAATGTACAGAGAGATCCTTGATGAAAACCTGCTCCAGAGCGTTCTGGACCTCAGACTGGGGCAAAGATTGACCTTCCAACAGGACAACGACCCTAAGCACACAGCCAAGATAACAAAGGAGTGGCTTTGGGACAAGTCTGTGAACGTCCCTGAGTGACCCAGCCAGAGCCCAGACTTGAACCCGATTGAACATCTTTGGAGAGATCTGAAAATGGCTGTGCACCGACGCTCCCCATCCAACCTGATGGAGCTTGAGACGATCTACAAAGAAGAATTGGAGAAACTGCCCCAAAATAGGTGTGGCAAGCTTGTAGCATCATACTCAAGAAGACTTGAGGCTGTAATGGCTGCCAAAGGTGCTTCAACAATGTATTGAGTAAAGGGTGTGAATACTTATGTACATGTGATTTTAGATTTTTTATTAATATATTTGCAAAAAATTCAAAAAAACTTTTTTCACTTTGTCATTATGCGGTATTGTGTGTAGAATGTTGAGAATTTTTTTTATTTAATCCATTTTGGAATTAGGCTGTAACATAATAAAATGTGGAAAAAGTGAAGGGGTATGAATACTTTACGGATGCACTGTATTTCATGATTAGTCAATTACATGACTTGAAAAACAAAAGTATGGTGGTATTTTGTCTTAATGTATCACAGTAATATTTTGTAAAAGTGTTTGTCTAGCGTCATTAACGTGAGTTGTCGAGCTCGACATCCCTTTTAATTTTATGACTGGATTTTGAGGTAAAAATGTCTGTGAAACTTGCCATATGTACTTCAGTTATTGGGTTAAACTATTAACGTTAAGCAAAATGGGTTTATTTTGTCTATTTTTCACTTGAATCATTTTATAAGAAGGTAGTCCTAACAGAGGTAGCTAGCTAATGTTTCTAAAATGGGAGTGAGAGCGGAACGACAGGCTTGGTGACTTGTGTAGGCTAGATCTATCTGGTTGACTGTTTCTTTTTATTTTACCAGATCATCACTTGATAAATGTGCTTATTCATATGGCTGGAAAATCCTGTCAGAATATTGTTTATCAGGAACACGTTGCTAGGTGGTTGCTTGTTCACAAAAAATGAGCTAAAAGGCTGTATGGAAGAGAGTATGATTGGGCTACAACTAAGCCTTTGACCATTTTTTCCCATGTGTATATTTGTGGAGTACACACACGTTCATTCAATTTTTTATATTTTAGATGGACAGAGATTATGACCGCCTGCTCCAGACCCTCAAGAGGCCTAGAGCAGAGGAGGAGATGTACCATGGCATGGTGGCATGACCGCTCAGGAGGAAGAACAACTGGAGGAGGAGGAGGATGAGAAAGAGCTGGGACCTGATCCCCAGGCGAGACTAGGAGTGTGTGTGTGTGTGTGTGTGTGTGTGTGTGTGTGTGTGTGTGTGTGTGTGTATAATATGTTCAATTCTAATTCTCACATTACTAATACTCACAATAGACTAACTTTGTTACCCCCTATCATTTTTGATATGGCTACCCATTCTCGCACAGGTCCTAAGTCAGCTAGACAGCGTAAACGCTTCCCTGACTATCCGATCCTTCCTATTTTGATCAAGACAGACAATGAAACCTCTCTCTTTACACCTAGGCGACCTAACGGTATTGATTTGGATAGCGTGCGTCACTCTGTGCGGTCTACAACAAATGTATAGGTTTGAGGGAAATATACTTGCATGGAGGGGTGGGGGGTTTTATTTCCCATCTCACACTGCTAAGCCTCTTGTGCCTATGTCATCATTCCACACAGCCCAAGCCCCAAGAGTTACCCAAAAACTGCTGGTTATGCTATAGGAAGAAAAAAAGACAAAATCGTACTAAAGTAACTTGCGGTGCTCAAGAATGTAAAAGTAAAAGGCTACTGAGTAAAATCTCTTTTACTCAGAACTGTCATCACAGGATAATCTATGTAATGATTGCCGCCAGGACACTGAAGGTCACCAAATGGGGGCAAAGCAGAGAAGGAATGTAGGAAGTTAAGGGCAGTAAAAGCCAGCATGGTAGTTAACCCTTATTGATTATAATAGGCTTTTATATGACTGCATTGTTTGCTACCCTGAGAAAAGATGAGAATCTTGGAGTCAACAGATCCCGTGATTGTACACTACAGCGCGCGAGTGAGTGAGTGCCTCGGATAGTTATATTTTCCCGATTGGGAATAGCGAAAATGCATCATAGACAAATGTCTTCCTTTTATTGCAAATTGAAAAGGGGTTGGTGAGCAAGTTAACGTTTACAAAGAAATAATAAATAGGACATTTTACTTTCTTAATTTCTTCAGTACCAATAGCAGAACCGTTGATGTTGGAGCTTATCGATACCACAGTCTTTCATAATTAAGCCCCAGGGTCAGTTTGATACCGGGTTTCGGAACCCATCCACAGTATCCCAACTCCATTCACTAGTCTGCCGCTTTTGTGAAAATCAGGGCCAGAAATGTGCTTTTTGTGTGATGGCAGAACTTTGCTACCATGCTTCACCAATGCCTTTAACAGGGCTGCCAACTATCCTGAAAACCTTGGCGTGAGTGGTCTCGCGATGCCAGACCAATCTCCACACTTCATTGCGCTGTGCCAGTGCCGGAGAAGAGTCTGGCACCAAGACATTAAGATTCTGGAATAATTGGGAAAAACGCTGTATTTTTTTTTTTAAACCAATCACAATCGTCTTGGGCGATGCTAAACCCAGGATGCAGCGTCGGTGCCCTAGCAAAATAGTTCTGGAGGAGAACTTCTTTTGGTGGAACATTTGCACATGGAGAGGTGAGCCCTGGCTAAATCCCCGCAAAAGAATACTCCACATAGAACAATAAAAGAGGTATTTTGAGACTGATACGACATTTATTGATAAAAAAGACAAAACATATCTTAATCATCGGTCTCTGGAGGTGAAGTCTGTCTATACTTTAGCTCTGGAGGATGTCACTGGACCGGTCAAAACCACAGACAATTCATCTCACATGTATGCAGTTCTTGCAGAACGTTATTAAATTGATATCACAGACGCTCATGTCAAGTGGAACGGATCGTAACATTGGTCAAGTCAATGCAGCATACATCTGCTAGAGTACATATGCCAAATCAGCTCAGACTGGCGATGACTGTCAGAAAACGGATCAAGATCGTGCATGAGAGTCGAGATTTGAGTCTGGGCTTTTCCAAGATGCGTTCACGTTGTTGTGGTCCTGCAACTAGTCAAATCAGACTATATATACATAGAAACATAAAAACGCTAAATCTATGACTCATATAGTCCAGTCAAAATTAAACTAGATTTTATGACTAGCTACAGAGAAGTGTTTTCCATGACAATTCACCAATTTACAATTTACCAATTTTCATTTGTGTTAGCCTTGGTTTTCCTTGGTTTTAACAACTATGAATGTTGTCCAGAGATTTATTAAGGTGGCTGTCTCAATTTATCTGAGGAGCTGCTAGCCATAGTCCTCATAAATGTTTGGTTTTAATGTAGCACAACTATAAATTTTCAACCTGAAGGTAGATCGTTTGTCGGAAATAAATAATTATTTTCTCCCCAATTGCTGCAATTGGATATTCCGTACCGTGCATCACATTATATGGATCAGCATTTATCCCATGAGCAACTTTGACTTTTGGAACTTTAAGGGAAGCTCTCTCCTGTTTTGTTACATAACTTTAAAGTAACAGACTCTACCTATTTTAAATCATCCCCAGCTCAAGTATTTTCTTGGCCTATGTTTATATTACCTATCTTACTCTTTTGCACTCATGTTGTCAGATTTATCTTAATTTTTTTTATTATTATTATTATTTTTTTTTTTTTTTTCGGTAATGAGGATTATTATATATTTTATTTATACAGGGTTAACTGACTGAGGCCAGATATCTTTTCCAGCAGTGCCCTGTTTAAAGGCAGAATATTACAAAATTACAAATTACAAACAAAAAAATAAGCAAGAATAAATAAAAATGTTTACATACAATATTTACAATACAGTACAATATTTAAGTTTCAACCAAAACAAGAACACTCTTCAGCTCCCAGATCCAGTAAGTTTACATTGTTCAACAGAAACAAACTGCTCTAATTTCAATTCCTGTTGAATCTTGTTCCATTTATCTGAGGCAAAAAAAAACTGAAAGCTGATTCACCAAGTTCTGTGTTCATTTCACGGCTTTCAATGATGTTGTCCTGTGAGCGTGTCCTGACTACTGGATTTGTGTTTTAATAATGAAGTAAGGTAAAAAGCTAACTTGCCCAGCAATGCCTTGTAAACAAAAAAGACACAATGTTTTTCTCTCCTATCACTTAGAGAAGACCATCCTACGTTTGTATACAGGAGTGTACAATGATGAGTTCTAAAACTATCCCCAGTTAGAAAATGCAAACCACTGTGGTAAACTGCATCAAGGTACTTTAAAATTGTTGGGGCTGCATGCATACACACAATATCACCATGATTCATGACTGACAAGAGAGTAGATTTTACAATTGTCTTGTGTATTATTATTATTTTCAAGTGAAAAGCATGACTTTATTCTATATAAAGCTCCAAGTCTAATCCTCACCTTCTTCGTGAGTTCAAGCACATGCGTCTTAAATAACGTTTCATCTAGTGAAATTCCCAAGTACTTGTAAACTGCAACAGTTTCAATGCTTCTTATCAAGAGCAGTAACTATATAATTTACTACGAACGTAGTAATAGTTCTAAGACCATATCTGAAACCCGACTGAAAAGGGCATAAAATACTATTATACTATTAATATTACAAGAAAGCACAAAGCTGTTTATTTACAAGATGTTTTAAAAATGTTTTGCTAGACATGGGAGTTCGGAGATAGGTCTGTAATTATTGAAGTCACTTGCATCCCCCCCTTTATGTAAAGGAGTAACCAGAGCTGAATTCCATATTTTAGGTATTAAATCTGAAGTGATTGTTAAATAAAAAATGTGTCAGGGGCTCGGATATGAAGGGGGCAGAAAATTTTAGCAGATACGGGGCTAACTGATCTGCACCCATAAAGCTTCTCATACACTTGGAGTTGCATAGGGTATGTAGAACTCCCAAGCAATCAAATTGTCTAAATGAGAAGGAAACACCATTTCCATGGGAATTAAATGGGAATATCTATTTTTCTACACCAGTGTAAACGGCATCTCCTGGTGCCATTTGTGCCAATAGCTCTACTGCATTCTTCAAAAAGTGAGCCTGATTTGATAAAATAATGGTTAAAAGCATCACGATTGTGTTGCAGGTACTTTTGTCTCTACATTCCATCCTTTTCCATTCACCCTAATTAACCTCATGTTACTTAATTTCAGCACTAATAACATTGTTTTCCCCTGTCAGGCTTTTGTTAAGTATTTTGTATATCACCCAACTTCAGACTCGTTTGCACTTATGTTGTCAGATGTCTTTATTGCACAATTACAACTGAGAAGAAATAATGGGTATTAGAGCCAGTTGACAATGTGCAGTTTGATTTCTTCTGGTGTCTCTGAATGGTACATGTCCACCTGTTTGCAGACATATTTGACACCTACTGGATAACATGCACTCTTGCCCAGGGCAAGTCTTAAAACATCAAACTAAAGCAGTAAGCACTCAGCTGTACTTTTACTCCGGCAAACCCATGCAAAAGTGTTGGCTGGATTCGAAAATACAAGTTTTCTAGCAAGTCTGATATTGTCCCTCCTTGGGCTTATAACAAGTTCTAAACATTGCTGCGTTCCAGGACTTTTCCTCAACTTCTGTCTGTTGGCTTTGGAGGCTGTGGTAGTAATTTCTAGGAGTGGCACAGAACAGGGTAAAACATCTTAATTCACCAACTTTTCCACACTGCTCTCTGAAGGGAACTTCAACCCCCTGCCCTTTTCTCCTGTAAATAAAAACAAGACAGAGTGATTCGACAAACTCAATGGGAGAAATACAATAAGATTTATGCCGTATGTTTGGTTTGATTGGGGTTCCAAATTAGTTGATACTAATCCAAAGATTAGGTGCTCGGAAAAGGTAACATGAAATAATAATGCAATAATTATCTTTGCTAGTGTCAAATGTCACACAATACAGTCACGTTACATTAGCTTGACATGGTATTGTGATCTTACCAGTGGATCTCCGTATGAAGGAATCTTCGTCCACACCCGCGCTCTCAGAACGTGGTCATTTGCAGAATGGTTCTCCATATATCTTTGTTAAGGCAGGTCTGAACACATGCCATGGAGTACTGGCCAGTGGTTATTGTCTCGTCCGTGTCTTGATTGTGCCTGGCGTATGCTGCAGCTACCCGATTTTACTGCAGCGTTTCACCTGGTCCTTTAATCGTGAAAAATCATAGCATTTTCACGCTATGTCTGTATTTACACTTGCAAGCTCACTGTCTGCAGATGATATGACATGCTTGAATATGAAACTTTGTCAGTAACCGGTGGGCAAACATGCAATTACGTCCCTGTGTTTGACAAATGGTCTAAACATATTCTTTGTAAATCTTTACAACCGTTCACCGAACAAACCAAGCAGGCATGCCTTACTGCACAATCCAAATCTTCGTCCAAACTGGACATTTTCAGCGTGTATGTTGCTAGCTGGATGTTGTTTCACGTAGAGGTGCGGACTTAAAAACGGTAACAAGCAGATGGAGGAATCTGGGTGATTCTGATTAGTGCCGACTGAAACGGTCAGCGCCAATGGCAGGCTTATTCCAACATCTTACAACCGTTCAGCCAGACCACGCAGCAGACATTTGTAGACCTTTGTAGAAACATGACTATTAAAAGCCATTTCACCAGTAACATAACTTCTAATCCTTACACCAACCATACAAAAATTTACATTAGGAATACAACTTTCTCAAATGTTCCCATTGGACCGCTGCTTTGCTCTGACTGCAGTCACCCACTTTGCAGAAGTAAAGCACTGTCCGATTTTTTCCCCGCTTCCGATTCTGCAAGTGTTGGCGGTGCGTACAAGCAGTATTTGAGTTTTTTTTCATTGTCTGCAATAGCAGTTCATGCCTCCCAAAAGCAAATATGTGAATGCCTGAGAAAAATGAAGTGTGGCGTGAGAGCGTGTGAAGAGGGTCATTTG
The DNA here is from genome assembly GCA_026901105.3 of Galaxias olidus. Classification (NCBI taxonomy): domain Eukaryota; kingdom Metazoa; phylum Chordata; class Actinopteri; order Galaxiiformes; family Galaxiidae; genus Galaxias; species Galaxias olidus. Next base: position 54,456 of record JAPMUY010008944.1, read on the forward strand.
CGTGACTCTAATGCTCAATGCGTGAAAGTTGGCAGCACTGCTTTTACCCAAGAAATCTGAGATTGCTAAATACATTTTTCTTCAATGTAGTAGTTTGTGTATTTACATTTTAACCCCGCCTTTAATCGATTTTGATTGGTCAGCTGACAAAGTGAAATTGACGAGCGCTGCGCTTTGGAAAAAGTTAAACTATTTTCAAAAGGACGCGAGGCGCACTGTTTTGAAAAAGGAGAAAGCCAGTTGCGTTTTTACATAATGGTAAAGAGTTGCTGTCCCAGTTGATTTTGTTTTTATCTCAATGTGTTTCACCTGGTTAAATTAAGGTTTAAAAAAATATATAACCGTTTATGTACGCCACACAGCAAATTCCCTGGTGTTAGAATCACGGTGTTAACCATCACAGTGTTGCAGAGTTGACTTTGTAGAGTTAGATTGAGTGACTCAACACTTATCAGAGTGAATTATAATCTAACCACAGAGTTCATTTGACGTTTCACGGACAAAGCACCCGATCACACAACCACCAGCAGTGTTAACTGGGCATTTGGGACGGTTAACTTGTCCCGCAATTTTTCAGCATACCACGGCATTGCGGTAAAGTCCAAGTAAAACGCAAGTATGGTTACCTACAGCCGAAAATTTAAATGTCTTACAAAACAGTATTTGCCAGTTATTTTACTATAAAATTACATTAACGATTATGTGATGCATCTTTTGTCCAGGTTAGCTTACCTATTTATTTGCTAGTAACTAGCGCCATTAAGTAACGATGTGAAAGGTAAACTAACGTGCTGCTTAGCTAACCAACAACAATGTATAATGTCGGGCTGTAAAGCTAACATTACTTAGCTTTACTACGGTAAGGTTAGCAGGTGCAGGCGGAATTTATTTAATGATGTATTTTGGCAAAGGACGTGTTAGCATTGCTTCATGAAGATAATTAAAACATCTTGTCAACGTGAACGCTAACAAGATTATCCTGCTGATTTTGTGAGTTTAGCAAAAGTTAGCTAGATTGTAATGAGAAAAAAGATAACTACTGCCATATTGTGTTTCCATCCATGCTAAAAAAAAGTATTACAGGGGCAATTTTTCTTGGAAGTCTGCCTTCAGCTACTGTGAATGCGAAGTCAACTAATTAGGCAGGTCAACCCTGTATAAATAAATAATGATTATTCTGCAAAGTAGAAGTGGAGCTATGCTTTCAGACCATGCTTCGTCATAGACCAAACTCTTTTTCGGTCGAGTGAATAGACATGGGGTTTGATATACAAATTGCTCAGCAGGAATGGTATCTTAATGTAGGAGCCACTTTACACTCATGACATCAAACTTTTCAGATATGTTATTTAATATACATTATTTTTTGTGTTTGTTGCAGCAAAATGTTATTCAAAGTACAATATCGTGGATGTAAAAAGTATGTAAAACTTAATGGAGCCTCCTTCTCTGAACTGCTCATAGAGGGTAAGAAGGCAAACCTTGCTTATAATTTTATTTTTGTAAACTATGATTCAATTTTTCACTTGATCTTGTAGGCGAAATATGCAGCCTGGCAGCAACATGTAAAACATGATATTTGCTAATTAGTGTGCTTGCTTTAGGCAAGCCACACTACTATAATCTCACATATATATCATTCAATTTATTAGTGTGCTCGCTTTAGGCAAGCCACACTACTATAATATAATTAGTGTGCTTGCTTTAGGCAAGCCACACTACAATAATCTCACATATATATTATTAGTGTGCTTGCTTTAGGCAAGCCACACTACTATAATCTCACATATATATTATTATTATTATTATAGCAAAATTTGCCGCCCCTACTTCTCCCACATTTTTTGCATTACATAGACATGAAAGGTATTAAAAATGCGCGTTGCTGTGGTTACGTAGATAAACATTAGCGCGCTAGGGTTACAAGTGTAACCGCAGTTACTGCAAGCACACATCACAATTTCAACAGAAATTGTAGCCCTATTTAGTTAGTGTGCTTGCTTTAGGAAAGCCACACTACTATAATCTCACATAAATATTATTATAGCAAAATTTTTATAATTTATTTTTAACATTTCATAGACATATTATGCAGGGACATGTTCACCTGGTTCTTGTGAATCATACAGTGTCATTATCTAAAATGTGGGATTTATACTTTTCCTCGAAGAACCGTTTGAATGACACCACCTCTTATGCTACTTGACGGACATTGCACAGGTTTTTGTGGTTACGTGGATAAACATTAGCGCGCTAGGGTTACAAGTGTAACCACAGTACTGCAAGCACAAATCACAATTTCAACAGAAATTGTAGCCCTATCTAGTTAATGTGCTTGCTTTAGGCAAGCCACACTACTATAATCTCACATATATATTAGTGTGCTTGCTTTAGGCAAGCCACACTACTATAATCTCACATATATATTATTATTATAGCAAAATTTGCCACCCCTACTCCTCCCACATTTTTTGCACTACATAGACATGAAAGGTTTCAAAATTTGCGTATTGATCCCAATTAAGTTGCTATTACTTTTGGGAAGATTCTGTCGCAGTTTTTTTAACATTAAACTTTTAATGCCAAAATATTTCCCATTGGAATGAATGGGTGGAATGTTCAGAACTAGAGTGTGGCAGTTGGTGATTTGAAAATATTGACCTACCTTTCTAAACTGCCACCTCTCTTACGTTTTTAAGTCAACATACACATATCTTACATGTAAATGTTCCCCTGGTTCTTACGAGTCCTATGATGTTATAATCTAAGCTGTGGGATTTATAGTTTTTACTTTATGGACGCTTGTTTGAAGACCGCGCTCTCCATTGACATCCACCGTAAACGATCAAATCTCCACTCTAGCTAAACGTTGCTCATTTCAAATTCCTTGCCGTTTTGTAATCACGCTTCCACTTTTTATGTTTCATAGACATATTATACATGGAAATGTTTTCCTGGTTCTTACGGTTCATACGGTCTCATTATCTAAGCTGTGAGATGTATAGTTTTCATTTGAGAAACGATTGAAGGCGACCAGTTGCCGTGGTTACGAAATAAACATTAGCGTGCTATGCTTAACGTTGCGGATTTCGAATAAAATGCTGTTTTCTAACCTATGATAGCGCCTACAATTTAAACGTTTAATACACATATTATACATGGGAAATGTTCACCTGGTTCTTGTGAATCATACGGTGTCACTATCTAAGCTGTGGGATGTATAGTTTTGGTTTAATGTCCGTTTGTTTGAAGACCACACTCTCCATTGACATCCACTGAAAAGGGTCAAATCTCCACTCTAGCTTAACGTTGCTTGTTTCAAATGCACTGCTGTTTTCTAACTTGTTATTGCGCTTCCAGTTTTAACATTTCATAGACATATAATGCAGGGAAATGTTCACCTGGTTCTTGTGAATCATACGGTGTCATTATCTAAGCTGTGGGATTTATACTTTTCCTCGAAGAACCGTTTGAGTGACACCACCTCTAATGCTACTTGACGGACATTGCACAGGTTGCTGTGGTTACGTGGATAAACATTAGCGCGCTAGGGTTACAAGTGTAACCGCAGTTACTGCAAGCACACATCACAATTTCAAGAGAAATTGTAGCCCTATCTAGTTAGTTCTGTTTTTGTTTGGGGAAAAAAAAGTTCAAAGAAGTTCTGCATCTCTGATGAGACAAATGTATTTGTTGGATGACTCCGGGATTGAGGTTGAGGAAGATGTATTCAGTGAACTCCTGGAGGAAAAGACAGACTCTGTATGGACTTTGGTTGATACATTAGCAGAAATAGGTACATTATATTATGCATATATTGCCAATTAGTTTTAAATAACTGTCCTCTCAGGAATAAACTGCGTTGATTTACCTCAAATACACATTTGTAAATTACTTTGGAGAAAAGCATCTGCTAAATGATTATTTAATCTTTCATTCTTAGGATCCCTTAGCTCATTATCCTGTACAGAGACACTGTCCTTATCAGAGAGTCCTCCTCCAAAAAGAACACGTGAGGACACAGACAACTCAGCGGCCGCTAAGGAGGTCCTATCTGGATTATATTTATGCTGTGCCTTAACCTGTTTGTTTTAAAGTTTAGTAATTCATACAATAAATATTTAATTTAGTCCACATGATATTTTAAGACAATTGTCTTTCTGCCATTACAAGGTTGACAACTTTTTGAATTTGTTACTTTGTTGTTCTTGTGATTATATTACTATGCAGATGGTGAAAGCTGTTCTCGATACAATGCCAGGAAGAGAAAAAAGTTTTACTAGAGTATGCACTGACCAAAACTTTGACTGATGTGACACGTAGGCTGCTCGTTAACATATCGGTGGGCCACATGACAGAAAAGCATGGGTAAGTATAGGTTGAAATATGCGTTGCCAAAACTATAGAGAACGTCCTGGTTACGTTTGAATTCTCTTCCATGCAATTATAGATGCAAAACAAAATTATTATTCTAAGCACTGTTCCTTCGAAAGATGCAAGAACAAAGTATGCAGCTGGTATCATTACCTTATTCCCCTCACTTAAAGATCCATACTCAAAGAAAGGCTTTGTAAGTATGTTTGTTAGGTATGCCTAAAATAAATGATTTTAACCAGATCAGACTCAGAACATAGGCTTAGTTTACAGCTTAGCTTACATTAATCTCACAAGATGTTGTTTTCAATGTATGTATTTAGGAACGCTTCTATGACGCTGAGAGTAATACTGGGTATATTGCTTGGCGCTTAAAGACTACTCAGAGAAAGTTGTCTAGCAGGAGAAGCTCAACCAGGGTTAATACAGAGCAAAGGGCCAGCCAGTGAGCGAAAGGTTGACTTGACTGATGAACAGCTGGAGGGTGACTGTTGTATTGAGGCCATATCACTCATGAAGCACAGTGCAGACAAGGACCAAGTGTTCACCAAGATGAGGATGACATTCAAGTACAGACAGCAAATTATCCATGATCCAGAAAAGGTGTCAACTGTACTTGCTGTGTTCCCAAGGTTTCTTGATACAGAAGGCTTGGTATGTTCCTCATTTGTTGTGATCAGAACAAGCAATTTAGTTGTTTGTTGCCAGACTTGCCTGAATACTTCTACAATGTGTTATTGGTTGCAATTTAAAGTAAAGATCCAAACAGTTTGGTTGACCCTCTGACTAAAGAAGTTATGCACCTAACCTCAGTAGTACACATGCTGATCCTCCTTCTCTCGTTTCTGTCTTTGTCTGTTCTCCCCTTTCCTTTTAGGTGCTTCAAGACTTTGACCTGCTATTTGGAGCTGAGAAATCGTCAAAGCTTCTCGAGAAGTGGGGCACTTTACTAAAACCTTAAGTGATAAAGGAAGCTAAATCTCTCACACAGACTCCTCTCCTGACCAGCCTTATCCAGTCTGCGGATCTGACCGCTGAGGAGGACATGGATGAGCTAGGTAGGTTGGGAATAGATTTGACCAATTTTGTACTTAAGATAAACTCGTAATTTTTTTTGTTTAATTTGTTGACATTTCAAGTCCTGCATTAGTTAATTTAGCAAATGGTTAATTTGCAATACATTTTATGTATCTGTATTTTTTTTCAGGGTGGGATAGTGACACGGCCTCTGTGCTGCTGGTGGTGTACCTTCTGCCACCACCACCAGGTGGAAAGAAGAGAGGCACAAAGGTCAGCGTCCAGGAAGCTATCGATCGGGTAATCAAGTTTCACAAGGTAAGTTCAAAGTGTTTATTTTTGTAACAAAAAGTTGTTATTGTAATCTCTAATATGGATTTGTATTAACAAATTGGGATAATTTCAAATTGTGGTTTGTGTGTGATTTGAATAATATGATCCATATCTTTCATCTCAGTCTTGCCGCAGCCTTGAGGAGCTGAACACTACTGCTGGTGGGAGACAGCCGTACATCTTGGCAGTTGGAGCAGCAAGAAACCATATCCACAAATACTACATTGTGGTGGATGGACAGCTCATTCCCTGCCAGGCAAAGTCTGCTCTTTCAGCCTTTGATCACCTTTTTAAGGTTCATTTTGTATTTGGCATCTCTTGGGATGAGGCCTTAAATGGTGTGAATACGTTCATTCAGACCACAATTTATAATATTGATGTGGGTGCAGTTCGTGAAAGTCCTAGAGTCAGGGACCTTAGAGCAAAGCTTCTTAATTCATTGCTGTCAGGATGCCTAGGTGTTTTGTTTGCAAATCTACCCATACTACAAAACATTTTCTAATCCGTCATTTAAAAATTTCACATGCCCTTTACCCTGTGAACAAATTACAATTGGTGTGTGACCAGAATGGATGTGGTCAAAGATTTTTCACGTATTCAGGCTTTAGAAAGAATGTCCAAAATAGACATAAAAGTGATGAAAGTTCAGGTATAGATGCCCATGATACCCCTTCCACCTGCGACAGCGCATCAGAATGAGTTACCTGTTAACCTGACAGTAGATCTACCTGAGACAGGGGACATCTGTCATGATAGGGAGTTTCATACCCAGGAAATGTGTGCATCCCTCATTGCAAAACATCAGGCCTCTGGTGTAGCCACTAATACTATACATTCAGTTGTTGAAAATATGGAAGAACTTGTGCATGAGTTGCATCATAATGTAAAGGAAGATATTGCAAATTTACTACCAGTTGACAATGATTTAAAACCAAAGCTAGAGGAATACTTTCAGAGTCTCGAAAATCCATTTACAAATTTAAATACAGAGACAAAATGGAAAAGACATTTTAGTGAGAAGTGGGGAGTAGTAGAGCCCGTGGAGATCCCACTCGGCGTAAGATATGACACCTGAAGAAACAAGAATACAGGCACGTATGATCAAATTCCATTGACTGACAAATTGGTCTATATTCCCCTACTGCAAACTTTGAAATTCATATTTTCAAATGCAGAAATTTGTGACCACATCGTGCAACCTTGTGAGCAGACAGGAGTATACAAAGACTTTTGTGATGGAAGTTATTATAAAAATCATCCACTCTTCTCTAAAGAGAAAGCGGCTCTTCAAATACAATTATTTTATGATGATTTTGAGACTGCAAATCCACTAGGATCAAAGGCAGGAATCAATAAGGTTGGGAGCATGTATTTTGTTTTACGTAATACTTCAAAGATAAACTCTGCCATAATGAATATTCACCTTGTGGCACTTTTTCATACACAAGATGTAAAGAAATATGGATTTAATGCAATCCTAAAGCCTCTAGTCAAAAACCTTAAAGTCCTTGAGAGCAAAGGCATTAAAGTGCCTTCCTGTGATGAACCAATACATGGCACTGTAGCTCAAGTAACCGGTGACAATTTGGGAATGCACACACTTCTTGGGTTTGTCGAATCTTTCAGTGCTAACTTCTTCTGTCGCCTTTGTTTAGTAGACAAGGCTACCTCTCAGCATGTTTTCAGTGATGATGACCCACAGCTTACGTTACGTGATAAAACATTACATACAATGCATTTGAATGCAAAATCAACAGACCCTACAATGTTGTCATCATTTGGTGTAAAGCGAGCATGTTTACTAAATGATTTACAGTATTTCCATGTTTCTGACAATTATGCAGTGGACATAATGCACGACATTTTTGGAAGGAGTTGGGCAATTTGAAATTAAGTTGCTTTTTGGGTACTTCTCCGATAGCAATATTATATCTAAGCAAGATATAAGTAACAGAATCTACTCTTACAACTATGGTTATGTTGAGAAAAAGAACCACCCAACAAGACTTAACTTAGAGCAGCCTGGGAATGGAATAGGTCTAAATGCCATTCAGACATTCATTTTGTTTGATCAGAAATATTCCTTTGATTTTTGGAGATGTTGTAGAGGTAGGAAATGTACATTGGAGCCTGTTGCTGCTTCTATTGCAAATCATAAACATTGTATTTTCTCCAGTAATTACAGATGGAATGACCACATATCTCAAGCATCTAATTGTTGAACATCAAACTTTTCAAGGAGCTGTACCCAAATCGCAATTTGATTCCAAAACACCATTTGATGGTGCACTATCCCAGATGCATTCGAAAAATAGGGCCCATACTTCCTGTATGGGCAATGAGATTAAAAGCAAAACACAGGTTTTTTAAGACCAGCATCAAGAACTTTAAAAATATTACCAAATCCCTAGCCAAAAACATCAGATGTGTATTGCATATCACTGGGAATCTAGACCATTTAAGGCATTTGAATGTGGACCTCAGAAAACTGTTCAGTTGAATGAGCTGTCAAACTGTGAAACAATTGCAAAAAGACTAAGTAGATGTAGACTGTTGCATTAATGTTGTCACATGGGTCAGATGTTCAGGTGTTGAGTACAGACCTGACCTCTTAATTTGCATAAAAGTCGAGGACATGCCAGTGTTTAGTCAAATAAGTAACATAATTGTTTTTAATGAGCAGTATTTTGCTGTTGCAGATGATTTTGAGACGATTTGTTTTGCAGAGCATCTCCATTCCTTTAATGTCAGAGACAGAAATGGGGCAAATGTTTCAATGTCAAGACTTGTCCATTTGCATTTTTTGAAACCATTTGACCTGCAAACAACAAATGGTATGGATAAAGATGACTTGTATGTGGTCCCAGTACACCACTTTTTGTAGGCTTTGTATATCGTTTGTACTGATAATGTCTCACTCATGCTCATTATCAATCGGAACCTAAGATGTTAATCTTAAATAAAACATGCATTGTCAAACCCAATTATATATTGTCCACGTGTGTGTATGTATAAAAAATGCTTTTAGTTTCAAATCAGGGTTATCATTGTAAGGGCTGCTTTTGACTCCTTAAACATTACCCTACACTGTTTTTGTTCAAGTTCAACCCTGAAAAGGTACATTTAACACCCACAGTGTTATGAATTTACACTACTAGCGTTTATGTCCCACCTAATACACCAAGATTTCACAGTTCTAGAGCATATTTAACACTTCATTTGTGTTAAATGTTTACTCCAAAATTGTTCCAGCTTAACACTTTCAATGTCAAAGTTCAAATATGGAAAAGGTTAACCACAATTTTAGAGTGCATTTATACACTCTTGGTGTCAACACAATAACTCAACACTCAATAAAGTGTTAATTTAACACCGCTTGGTGGGACTCACACTGTATGTACACCAGAAAAGTGTTAGATTTGACTTTCGTGGAGTTAAATATACACCGATAATTTTGCTTTGCAGGCTGATAGAGTAACAGGGGTTATGCTTTGTCTGCGAACGTTAGTTTAGCAACAGTAAATATCATGTTGATGACGTATATTGACACCGGGCTTTGCATCTGGTGTCTGCACTTTGCTCTGCGCCCGACCTCACGGCAAACGAAGCGCAAGTGTCTGATGTGAAAGCGACTTAAGCTGTATCTGCAGTGAAAAAAGTGGTAGGCTAGCAAGACTTTGCTACCATTGCCACTGCTAATTTCGAGCCCTGGCAAATATACATATGGATTTGATTTCAAATAATTAATTCTATGTGAATGGGCACGATGTCTCTGGGCCAGCATACCTTTCCGGCTTCTCTGACCCACAATGCTCTACGAAGCGGAAAATATACCACATCAACTCTCCTCACCAATGGAGCACCAACAATTTTCAAATTTGTCGCTACGTACTGGGACGGATGTTATGACGAAGTACTATGTTCCAATTGTATACCTACTTTATGCAATAGTACGTACTTTGAGGGCAGCTGAAGTACCTACAAAAAAAAAAGTAGTTTTCTAGCAATTTGAGACGCAGCGACTATCTTTCCAGCATTGAACATTCATTTTCAGTGTTTCGGAGGCACGGTCGCTGGTAAGTTGATGAAATTACTGAATTATTTGGGATATTTATACGCAGTCGCTGACTTGCCATCAATTAAGTCCATAGTGGCATTATACTTAGCCCGTTTTAGGTAGTGTTTATCGTAAGATAATGAATAGCTCATTACGTTCCTGAATCCTGGGTGGATAGAATTGTCAATCTTTAATTTCTTCATAGCAAATTAAATGTTAAAGAGTCTGTTTTGTCTGTGTTAAAGCACTGTAAATTGTTTTTATTTGTTTTTAGATTTTCTTGATAAAATGTACATTTATTGGATCTAAGGAATTAAAACTATGCTTAAAGTACTTGCATCATAAACAATGTGCCACAATCTCATTATTTAATTGTAATATAAAATAACAGCACTGTTACGTCCCCCTACTATATGCCTAGGTATTTGGGGATGTAACACAGGACCAGCAGCAGGCTGAGCAACGTATACGCAACGACACAAGTGTAATCTGCGGTAAAAGGTGCTTTATTTACAGTGGAGAATCACTGTTGCGGGTGATCCTGGCTTAGCAAACGATATTAAACATTAGAGCTGACATGACAACGTGGGAAACCCACCAGCTCACCTGATATAATTAACAAAAATAGGAGGGAACAGGACGGGAAGTGGTGCCAAATCAAAGAAAGGATTAAACAAATTTCTAGCTCCTGCATAAAAGGGCTTTCCTAAACTATAATGGACAGTCAAAGCTAAACTTGATACTCAGGCTCTCCAAAACATTGTGGGCGGCAACAGTGTTAATTTTGTCAACGAAAATTTGGACCAAAAGTATTAGGTGACAACCTTTTTTTCATTACTAAATTGTAACGACAACGTAACTGAAAAAATAGACGACAAAAATGAATCCGAAATCTCGGTTCATGATCCTGACGAATTAAAATGAGACGAAATAGCTGGCTCTGTTCTGGTGGACAACCTAGATCAAAGTTGCCGTCTCAAGGCATTGGTTGTTTTCTCTTTTAACGATTAATTTAATTGAATAACAAATTCTCACTGCCTTCATGCATCTTTCTCATTTGATAATAATTTTTCCCTACTCTCAGTCTATGTCTGCGCAATTTTTAGCAAATGCCAGGCCATTGCAGTATAATTTGAACACGGTAATTTAACTTTGTGAGAGCTCCAAATCTAGCTAAACCCTGCAGTGTCTGCCAAGGTAACGGTAAATATAAATTATATGATTGATTCGATAACATTAGGAAAACGTAACGTTACGTGTCATAGTGCCTGCTCTCGCTTTGGGAGCAGTGACACCTCAGAGCAGTGCTAACTTCATCAGTCAGTTTAGCCAGACTGCAGAAGCTAGTTACGGTTAACATCAGCCACTGCCCTCTTGATAGTTGCGTAGGGCGCCGCGTTTGGCCTACTGTTCAAGTGGTTGCATGTGTAGAAGTGTGCATATAAAAAAGAGCCATTTATGTTCATCCCCCTTAGGAGTCAGGACTAAAACATTGACGAAAATTGACTACCACTGACTAAATCTGGACTAAAACGAAACAAAATTAAATGACGAAAATTTGACTTTAACGCAATTACAATTTTCAGTAAGCGTCGAAGACTAAAACTAAATTAAAAGTGGTTGTCAAAATTAACACTGGGTGGCGCACACGTTCTAATCTAGTGTTCCTAACAGAATTCACTACGTGTTAGGTGTACAGGGTGCCCCAGTTCTACCTAGTAGTCCTGTTTCTCGATAATAAGCAAGCATGGAATTTAAGGCACAGCATACGAGCTGCGCTGTACTCTGTAAGGTACTCGCATCAGTGAGTAATGAGACCAAAAGCCTTCTCTCCGACGCTACAAATTTCTTTATGTAGGTCTCATGGGCTGGCCAGTCATACCACCGTCCAATTAGTGACAGGTCCCCATTAGCTGAAGGACCGGGATTGGTCCTCTTGACGATCACTGGAATGACCTGCAGCTAGCATAACGAGGAAAAGGGGACAGGAGACAAGACAGACGGACAACCACAGTCTAAAGTGCCTGCTCTAGAGCCGCAACGCAGCCATGAGTGTATCCCAATCGTCGGAATAAATTACTACATCATCAAGATAAACCTTACAATTGGGAACGTCTCCGAGGACAGAGTTAAAAGGTGGCGGGTGCGTTACACATCCCGAAGGGCATGACAGTGTGCTGTTGGAAATGATCAGAGGTCACAAAGGCGGAAATCTCAGATACCCGGGGAGTCAACAGGACCTGCAATAACCTATTAACATGTCAAGCTTGCTGACATAGGTGACCTGACCAATCTCGTCAATACAATCCTCAACAAGAGGCAAAAGAGAAGTGTCCAGTACAGTTACCGCATTTACTTTGCGGAGATCGGTGCAAAACCTTGTACTCCCATCAGATTTGATGCCCAACACACACAGTGAGCTCCACGGACTTGAAATGGGTTTCGCAAGCCCGTTTCGAACGAGGTACCCAACCTCCTTTTTCATAACCTCCCTTTTACGGGACTCACTCTGCACGCTCGTTGCTTAACGGGACGTAGATTTGTTAGGATCACGTCTTGACTTAAAACTGACGTCTGTAATGCAACTGGTACTGCAACTGCAAGTGTAATTGGTGCAACGTCACCAAATATCTCCTATTAGCCGTTCAGGGCCGCTCTGCGACCTATTGGCAAGGACAACAAGTGTGAAGGAAGATTCTTTAACAACTCTGAATTTGGTAGTCTCACAGCTTGCGGAGATGCACCATGCAGGATCAACCCGGGGTGCTTATGACGTAAACAGTCATACTGAGCTTCTTTTCTATCCATAAGGCCCAGCGAACCAGGCGGTTAAAGCTGACCCAGGAACAGGAAATAAAACCAGGACCTCATAATCTTGCTCAAAGAAACGAGCGACTGCCTTCTTGTTGTAATTTCTCTTCATCTTAGCTTGTGTAGAAAACAAGGCCTCCCTGGCTAACGTGCAAGCGTGACTTAAACACTCCTTAAACCAAGTCACGTATATCGGCACTCACAGCGTGCTTTTTAAGGCTAATTAACTGCTCCTTTAGGACTTTAAGGGGCCCTCTGACAGCATTCCCAAACAATAGTTCAGCTGGGCTGAAACCTAGGGACTCCTGCACAGGTTCGCGCACTGTGAATAACACTAGCAGAATACTGTCGTTCCAATCTCTCTGGGACGAGCCTCCGCAACATTGATTTGAGTGTCTGGTGGAATCGTATATTGTAGATTGGTAGATTTGTGTCTTTCAATTGACTACAACGTCAGTTGGATCCTTATAGAGGCCGGTTTAAAACACGTATATTGGGGTTAATAGATTGAATGTTAGTTAGTGTTAGTAGCGACCGATAACATGGCTTTTGATCTACAGCAATTTGTATATAGACCCAGCCTTGGGAAGCTGGAAGCGTGTCAAAGAGGATTTTAACACAATAGCGATGCATAATAGTCTGGATCTTCCGAGGCACGCCGCTAAAAGAGAAATTAGCTGTGAAAGGACAGGAGGTTGTGTCCTCACTCTCAATAGAGGAGGGACTGAACTGACATACTGAAGGAGACTTCTCCAAGCTAATGAGCTGGTGCCAGAGGCATAAAGACAGAAATGTAGGTATCGTGGAAAGAATCTCTCCCAAACACCAGTGGAATTTGCCAGGGAGAAAAGGGACACTGTTCGATCGTCGGTGTTTGGCCAGCGGAGCAGATGATTATAATAATATTCGTGAGGCGGTGCTGGTAAAATATTTGAAAGGATCACTTCCTGAAAGCATCAGTCTATTTAAATGAGCAAAAGGTCTCTGTCAAAAGCGGCAATCTTAGCCGATGATGAGTATGTGTTAACACATAAGGTTTTTTGCCTCCTCACGAGAGGATAAGAGACAGGAAACTCGAAATGAGAGATTGAGTACAAGTCCTTTTCGTTCCGACAGGCTAAGAAGGGGGCCTTCTCCTCCAGATGCTCCATACAGAAAATGTGTAGATACTGTCACAAACAGGGGCACATAGAAGAATGCTATGCCTTAAAAAGGAGACCCACACAGCCCGTCAGCCAATGGAGGGGCTTATCAGAGTAGGGGCATTGTATCTGGCTCCAAGCCTTTTGCTAAGCCTAATACAGGGTGGGAAAAATGTGATGGGTCCAAGTTTTAAACCGTTTATATGTACGGGTTGGGTATTGCTAATAGGTGATCCAAAGGATGAAAAGCAGGTTTCAATATTAAGCAATGCAGGAAGTTCTCAGTCATTTATGTTGTCCACTGCCCCTGTCGGAGGACTCCTCCTATTGGTCCAATGTTGTTGTGCAGGGGATTGATATGGTCTATTCACCAGCGCCTCTGCACAGTATTCATGTGCAGTCTGGCTTAAGCAGAGGATTCTACAGAGTAGCTGTACTTCCTGCGCTGCCAGTAAAAAGGATAGAATTCATTATAGGGAACGACATCGCTGGGGATAATGTGACTCCTTGTCTGGAAGTGTTAGATAGGCCAGTAGCAGAATGTGTTGGTGACAGCGCAGCAGTAAAATTTCCTAAAGTTTTTCCAGGGTATTGTGTCACACACGTTCAGTCGAGGAAATAAGGTGAGGGTTTATCTGACACATTCCTTGCTTCCAAAATACCTGCTCAGTTAAAGGAGTTTACCGAAAAGCCCAGTCTGATGGCCATGATCTGCTTAATGAGTCAGTCTGATGTGATCCATTTAGCAGTCACAAGAGAGCAGCTCAGTCGAGCGATGTAATAATAATAATAATTCATTTTATTTAGTTTTTAGCGCTTTTCTAGATACTTAAAGCGCTTTATACAATTTGGTCGCCAATTAATACCACAGAACGAACAACGAATGGACTGACAGCTATCAAACACAACACTCCGTCTAAGTGATACCACGGCAGCCAATTTGCGCCAGACTTGCTCACCCAACATATTACGTCTTGCTCACATACATAGCACACACAGACCGACTCCAGATGAATTGGCAGTGACTGGTCGGAGGATGCGGCATGTTTTTTGATGGTGGGAGGAAACCCACACAAACACGGGGTGAACTCCACACAGAAAGGCCCTTGGTTGAGGTGGGGTTTGAACCCAGGACCTTTTTGCTGTGAGGCAACAGTGCTAACCACTGAGCCACAATGCTGCCCAAACTAAAATGTGACCCTTACTAAATGTTTTACCACCATCAGTGAAAACGGTAGTTCTCAGGGTAAGCCAAGGGAGTATTATCTTGATTCTGGGGTGTTAATGCATAGGTTGACCGCAACTCTTATGGTCGGGATGGAATGGAACGACTGTTACTAAATAGTAGTTCCTACAAAATACCGTCCACACGTGTTGAGCTTGGCTTATGATCACCCGTGAGCAGGTCATTAAGGTGTAACAAAAACCTATAACAGTGAGTGCTGCATCATTTCTTTTGGCCCGGCCTCAAGTCGGACTTAGTTCGGTATCACCGAGACTGCCACGTCAGGTTGTGGGGAAGCCGAACCAGGTAATCCATCCTGCTCCCCTCTATCCTATTCCTGTGATGGGAGAACCGTTCACGACGATGATAATAACCTGCGTAGGCCCATTACCGAAAGTGAGGTCAGGAAATCAGTTCCCCTTTGCAAATGGTAATTATGGTCAAACAAATAATTGTGTTTCCTAGTTCATTGAATAAAGTGAGTCTTCAGTAGCTAGCATTGTAGCATAGTATCGTTCCTCTCTAGCTCTGCTTTACGATATTGCCGCCTATTGATAGTCATATAAATACATGTTAATAATGAAAATAGCAGACAAATTATAGGACACAATAGTAATCAATGTACATTATACATTAATATTTGCTGAAAATTGCAGTATAGACACTGCTGCAGTCAGTCAGGCTGAAAACCATTAAAAACGGTTGACAGCGCAGAATTCTTGCTGAACTATGAGAGCAATCATATATCACTCCCCTGTTGTCAGATCGACCACGCCCCCTTTTGGGGGGAAACAATCGGCTGAATCGCTCTAAAACTGCCTTTGGCAATTGGAAAAACTAGTGTCACTACGCCTAAAAGCTGTCTAACCATTCCAGATTGAATTTACAAACGCACCCATTGCTAAACAATCTGGATAACTACTTCTAATCATTAACCCATATTCGTACAGTTTTGTTAACTTTGTGTGTGCGCTCTAGCTTGGCTAGGCTGCATTGCAAGCAAACATACGACTAACAATGCAGATGTGGCAATGTTTGCGATTTAATTAGGCTTAACAAAATAAAGTGACAGATTAGACAGATTCAGTAAGGTAGTTGTATTTTAGGAAACTACACATATGGCCATTGGTAAGGTTGTTTGTCCACTTGGATGGAGGAAGACTACACTAAGGACACGTTACCAACCCCTATTTCTTAAAATATTTCTATATAACGATCCTTGATCGTCAACAACGTAATATAACTGCTTGCCTAGCTGGCCATGGGATTTGGGCTCTTAATAGCAAAAGAGCAATACTGTTTTCGTATTTTATGCTACTACGTATATTGTTTTATACTGTATTATTTTTAAATGCAAAGAGTAAGTCACGAAATATCCCTTCAATGGTCACTCTTGAGGGCAAGGCAATTGAGAGGGTTAAGTCTTATAAATATCTGGGCATTCTGTTAGACAATTATCTTACTTTCAAGCCACATATTCAGTATTTGGTGAAAAAACTGAGGCTTAAATTGCGTTTTTATTTTAAGAACAATGTATTTTTCTTTTAAAGTGAAAAAGAAACTTGTTGCTGCTACATTTTTACCTGTGTTGGATTATGAGGATCTTGTGTATTTACATGCCTCTGCACAGGCTCTGCATATGATTGACACAGCATATAATGCTTCTCTTAAATTCATTACAAGCTGTAAAGCCTGTACTCACCACTGTGAGCTTCACTCCCGGGTAGGACGGCCTTCCCTGGCGAACCGCAGGCAAACACACTGGTACACCTTTATATACAAGGCAATTCTAGGTCTGCTCCCATCCTATTTAGGTTGTTACACATCACAGAAGAGTGCTGGACAGTTCTTTGCGAGCTACTGACTTTTACACTTTGTCAGTACCCAAAGTGCGTACAGTGAGTGGGAAAAGGGCTTTTATGTATTGTGCACCCTCAAACTGGAATATCTTGCAAAATGTTTTAAAAATGAATGATTTGGTATCTCTTCCTGCTTTTAAATCCATTTTAAATGTCTGGGAGATGTCTGGGTAAATCATTAGGGTGTAAATGTTTTTAATCAAACATTTTTGATACGTGGATTGTACTATGCTGGTTCATTAGTTAGTTATTGAAGTGTTGTGGTTTTTGTGTGTCTGTTTTTGTAATCACTTGTTTTACTCTGTGCTGCTGCCTATCTTGGCCAGGACACCCTTGCAAAAGAGATTATTAATCTCAATGGGAGCTTTCTTGGTTAAATAAAGGTTAAATAAAAAAAAATTAAAAAAGACCTCGGATTTTGTATTTACCGCCAGTCAAAATGGACGGGATGTTTAAACCCCAAAAAGGGACGGGGGCATGACGCAAGGGCGAAGTACCCCTAATGGGTTGCTCTCATCTATTGACAGCTACATGAACCATGTGACCCCGTGTTGGCAAGCACGAGTGTCACAACTCTCTAATTAAACCGTTCTGGGCACAAGATGAAAAGTTAGATGGATCCGGGTCAGAAGCGGAAACGTATTAACAATGTGTTGAGCGGTCCACAGAGAACGTAAACAAGTGTTTCTGAAGTTCTGCTGTTGTCATGGTCACGCAAGACATGCATCTACCTACCCCCCCCCCCCCCCCCCAAAAAAAACTATGTAGTGAATTTAAATAAACCTTTCCGGTGACAAGTGTGGCCCTAACCCTACAGTCAAATAAGACTATCACATCAGGTCAAAACAGGCCGATCAGTGGATTCAACAAGTGTAGCCTACTCGAGGACTTCTGCTGACAGAAGTCCTCAAATGGATACGCTTTCCTTAAATTTGTAAATCTAATAGATGATATGGGATTTTGGCCACTTGTTCTAAAAGTGGTGCTGGTCAGCCGAATGCACACCGGGCCGTGTAAGGTATTGCTGAGGAAGAAGCAGCTACGCTCACAAATCGACACAGGGAACTACAGCAGAATATTTGTCTAAAAATGATGTGCATAAATCCAAGCAGATCAAGCATGTTCGATCGCCAAAAGTAGATTAGCCAGTGCGCAAGTATTTGTGGTTGTGAATATATTTTTTTGCACTCATTCAAATGATGATTTACGAAACACTAGTTGATACCTACTAACCAAATTGACAAGTGTTTGTGTGTGGATGATAAAAACACATTTGTGGATTATTTTTACAAAAACTTAGAGTTGTGTTTTGTGGAATATATTTACGAACACAGCTTGAGAGGCGTATGTTTGTTTCATTTTGATAGATATCTACCTCCATAAGGACTCGTTTACACTGGAAATAAATATTAAATTTTTGGGGTTTTGTTCAAAAACTTAAATGTGATGCGCCATCAGTAGCAAATATTAATACAATCATCGATCCATTAGCTATACCGCTTATCCTTTGCAGGGTCGCAGCGGGGCTGGAACCTATCCCAGCCGACACAGGGCGAGAGGCGGGGTACACCCTGGACAGGTCAGCAGCCTATCACAGGGCCGACACATAGGGTCAGACAACAACTCACACTCACATTCACACTTACGGGCCATTTAGAGTCACCAATTAACCTGCATGTTTTTGGACAGTGGGAGGAAACCTGAGTACCCCGGAGGAAACCCATGCAAACATGGGGAGAACACGCAAACTCCACACAGAAAGGCCCTTGGGTCAGGTGGGGATTGAACCCAGGACCTTCTTGCTGTGGGGCAACAGTGCTAACCACTGCCAAACTGCCAACCCTTGGATCAGTGGACAACCCCCTCTACCTCCTACGTCCTGACAATATTTTTATGAATTTGTGTGCTTATATTTATGGTGAGAACCAGTACAGAATAATATGACGGGACTCGGATTTAGACCTATAGGGACTTGTGACTCTAATCGGACTGAACCTATGGTGACTTGGACTCGAGCACTGGGGACTCGACTCAGACTCGAGGGTTAGTGACTCAACTACAGCACTGCCTTACAATTACACTTTGGGCATTCAACTCCATTGATATCAGATGTGATCTCAAACCTTGTCACCACCACTTTTCAGGAAATCTAATTGATTCTCACATCACCATATTCTGCCCCCGCATGACAACTCTTAGAAATTGGTGTAATGAACTGACGCACAACGCAACCCCTGCCATTTTTCAACCAAGAAATTGATGGTCAGGACATCAAAATGTGGCTTCAAGTTAAGCGGCAGCTCTATGCCGCAAAGTCCTCAGAGCATATATGTACAATATGGCAATGGCTTGTGTACTTCTAACTTTAAGCTAACTGAATTAGTTGGTTATGGTGCTGTGCCCCAAAAGAGGACAATCCAAGACAGAAAAGGAAGCTAAATCTGCTACAAGTAAAAGCTTTGTAATTCACCCACAATGACCTGTTACTTTTGAATACTCAAAGGAAGCAACGTTGTCAGGAGGGACAGCAGGCAAGCAATATAATTTGTCTCACCTACAGAACACTTTAATAAATCTTCTTATCCACTGCTTACCTGATCTCTATTGGTCAGCCTGTATAGCTTAACTATTGTAATGGCATTTTGTATTAAGAAAAATGAAACCACTGTAAACAGTGTTGTACATTTACTGATATTTAAGGCAAGGCACGGTAATCAAAAATGACGTTTTGAAACCCACTCGTAAATTTTCCGATTTTGGGTTATTTTGCTTCTATAGCATGTCTTCTTTAACACTGATATCGTGAAAATATCAAACACTCAAATATGTGGGTTTTTGTTAAATCTGCGTTGGATTGTACTGTGGATGTATTATACAGTATTTAGTGGACATGGCTCTACAAATGCATCATAACTTTTATCAAGCATGTTTGAACGACGTTTTAGTTATGCAACGTTTAACAAACAGGCAACACTAAAGGTGTTCCCCACTGTGGCCCCCCCTCCAAACGAAGGGTCTACAAAAATAATACAATTATGGATTTCTTGCAACCATATGGCACTGACGCGAAAGGCGGAACAAACGTGGCTCAGCTGTCAGGTCGGATTCCTTAGAGCATTACACCGTCACTGGCTGTAGCGTGATTTGAAAGAAAGTGATAAGGGGGAGGCTGTAGACCTGGAGCTAAGGGAGATATGCGCCAGTTTTGCGACCTGCTGCCCCAGATGCGTATCTGCTAAGCTACAGTAGGCGAACTGTATGTTAATTATTTGGCTAAAATAATGTTTGCGCTAAGTTTTTAAGGCCTAGGGCTATTTAAAGAAATTATTTGCTAAGGGTCGATATCAATTTATTGGACTATTTCTAGTGGTGTTAACGTTCTAAGTTAGGCTGTTGCACCATGCGCTCTTCAAAGCAGATTTAATTTAGCTATGGTAACGTAACGTTACTAACTTTACTACATGGACATGAAAGTGTAAACCATTGCAACCATGCAACTGCCCAACTTTTCTTTTTAATCAGTGAGCAGCAGGAATGATAGACACATTCTAAAGGGATTTAAGAAGAATGGTGAGGGGCACAGAAGTTCCATTTTATAATGGCATGGCTAAAGTTCTTTTAATAAACACATTTTGGTTCACAAAAAACGATTTCTGACTTGGTTTTCTCAAAATAATTTTTTTCTCAGGCTCAGTGTGAAATCTCCACTTCAGAAAATAGATTGGAATAAAACTGTAAAGTTTGGTGTATGTAAGTTCTACTGAAGGTTTGTACAGAAGATTTTGCTAATATATCATTCATAACTTAATTTATATAACATTGTTTTCCTAAAAAAGGGCACATTGTTCTTTATGACTGTTGACACTATTTTGGGATTTGAAGAGTGATAGAGATATCCAAAAGATCCTCTGTACGAACCTTTGACTCTGATATGTCAACAAAAAGAACAATAATGTAACCTGGCTTTATTCAATGTTAAAATTTTTGTTCTAGAAATCTATGCAAATTAGTGCATATTTAATGAGATATTGCATCATTGGCATATTTATACATACAATTTCTGAAAACTTGCAAAAGATAATTGTCTTCATGTAAGTAATAAACTGGGCAAGTTTTATGGTGATATCTATTACAAAAAAATGGTACCGTGTACAGTATTATGATGAAGAATTTAAAGTACTATCAAAATTGCAATCAAACCAAAAAGTATAACATTTTAGGGCAATTCGTAATTTAATTGAAACGTGATCACTTTAAGTGTTCTAACTAATGGCTGTGACACAGTAAATAACAACTAAATAACGTTTAGGGGTTGACACAAGTTCCCTTTCTACTGAAGTGTTCACCAATCTAAATATAGCAATTGTTAAAACCTAAACGCACCTGTCAATCTGATGGTTGCGAATGGCTGTGATGCATTTCCCCAGAGTAAGCAGAGAGGTGTTGATGTTTCCTGCCTCCTTCAGTCTCTCTCCTAACGTCTTTGTTTTGTTGCATCGTTCGGAGCCAGCCAGATCACAGACAGATATTCTGGGGAATGCAATACATTCAATAAACTGTTCAGAGATTAGTGCATATAGGCTTCAGAACTACTTGAGCAACTTTTGTATGCTTTTCTGGACTATAATAAAAAGAGTCGTTGGATTATGTTCTAATTCATTTGGCCCTAAATTTGTAAAATACAATGATTTTGACGTTTTTCCTACCTATGATTTGTAAAATAATCTTACCTGCTTGAAAGATGCAGTAGTGTGTGCATTTCAGAACATTTTAAGAGACGGTTTAGATATCTATATAAAGTAAGTGCATTTATCTATCCACTTAAAATAGTCTAACATGGGCAATTATCATTTCTAAGATGTGCAAAGATTTTTCAGGTTTTCTAGCGGGTGATAACATGAAGCATTTGAGCGTTAACAGTGTCATTTCAAGACAGCCTTTAAAAGAATTTGTTTTTTCTTGCTATAATTATTTTTATATTAATATCTAGAACGTAGTTCTTCGACTACAGACAAATTGAATGACGAGTTGAATTGCTGTCTTATGTCTGACTGAGTTGACCAAGACCATGTTATACTTTCCCACCAAAACAACATTGTAAAATTATGAAATTCATATTTGCCAGAGTGCAACCGCAGGCCTAATCATCTTCAAAATTCTTGTATATGGATAATTCAATATCGGAGAAACGTTCTGTAATAATAAAGCATTCAGGAATATCCTAAATATATCACAGCTTAGTTAAATATCATGCAAGAACAGATATTGAGTGTAGTGACTGAGACGTCAAAGATCACCATTGAGCCACCTGGAGATGTCGCATGTTCAATTCAAAGAAACATCTAGGAATGAAGGTGCCCACTTGAAACCAGAGTGATAACTGCTCTTACCACAAAATCTTCTAAATATTGGTTTCCTGTGTAATTAATAATTTACCCAAAATTGCTACTGTTAAAGTGCAGGGGTGTAAAGTCCTCACGCTACTGTATTTGAGTAGTGTTTTTGAGGATTTGCAATTTTAAAGTATTAAAAAAATTTGATACTTTTACTTGAGTTAATTGAAAAATATGCATTCTACTTCGCTTCATTTCATATGCATTCCGTTACTGAGTATTTTCTAAGTTGTTATTTTTTGCAGGCTTCAATCAAAACAGCTGGACTTAGTATTCTTTGTCAAACATCAGAATTGACAGTTAAAGGTGCAGTATGTAAGTTCTAGAAAATTGGGGAAAAAATTGCAAGAATTTGAATCACAACACTGGTTGGCACAAAAAGGCCAACCTCCTTAGTCTTTGGTCCCTCCTATCCCTCGGGCCATCCAACACATGCCCGTGTGCGCTCTGACTATGAGCCTGAGCAGGGCACTGTTTCATGAATCGTGTAAGTTGTGCATATTTTTGGTTTTCATCAACAACGCAAAAAGCGATGTCTGATTCTGAGGTGAGAAACAAAATAATCAAAAACGTCTGATCGTCAATGCTCTAAAACTGACTGGTTCACACTAAAGCAACGAGCACAACAAATGATCGTTTTCCTAGTAACGACATACAGTAAGCTAACAAAAACAATTTCATTCCCCTATTAGTATGAGCTAGTGCATGACAATCGTTTTTATTTAGCTGCGATTGGCACCATAGCTACGTTGCCGAGTATATCCAACATGCACGTAAACGAATAATGCGTTTTTGACATAAATCTGGTGCGATACTTCCTAACGTTCTAAAACTGTCTTGGCGATTTCACAAGCCAAGTCTTTTGCGACGACATGCAATGACTTCAGCCGCCTTGCAACTACTAGTTCATACGCTGCTACTTTTGTCTGCAACGCGAATTGTAACAAGCCTGTTTGGAGGGTGACTCTATAAGCAGGGATTTTACCAAGGAGTGTGCACGCGAGGTGATTGACAGGCAGGTAGCCCTTACTCCTTGCAAAAACTCTCCTGATTGGTTGGGGATAGGCGGTCGTCCCTAGATTTTTTAAAAGCTCAATACAGGGCCCAGGGCGCGCATATATAGCGCACCTTCTCTCTGAGCATTTGATTTAATGATATCCTCAAGGGGGTATGTAATAAACGTAAAAAACATAAAAAATTTAATTTATTGCTCGAAATTCAAACTTACATTCTGTAGCTTTAAGTTCGCCAGGTATTAGAACGCTAGCGAGAGCCTATTGGGAGTTAATTAAAAGGAATGTTGGTTCAGCCTGTTCAGGGAAGCTTGCGTTAGAAAACACAAAACGTCACAACTCTGGTCACTTAGTCAAGTAAGTAGCCTATCTAGAAAGTTACAAGACAATTTTCTGAATTTCCATGTATGCCTTATGAACACATTCAACATACTGTAATAATTTTGTAGAATAATTGGTAATGGAAAGTAAATTGCCTTGAGCTTGAGCTTGGATTTCAGTCATTTTGAAGTATTTTTGGTAACTATTTACATAGTATTGTTGGCATCATTTGCAAAAAGCTAAATACAATTGTAATATTGCTGTTTAAATTAGCTAAACGCTATGGGGTCTTTCTGTGGTTTTTAATGTTAACGAAACACCATATTAGGCCTGTCAACCTATAATTTTCATTTTACAATTACGTCCATATGCATTGTGAGTCACAGCACTCACCTTTAATTAATTTGTTGCTGAC
>JAPMUY010008947.1:0-2500 GCA_026901105.3 Galaxias olidus
GAGCCTGGATAGAGACACAGACCCATAGAGACGACAGGGAGAGAGAGAGAGAGAGAGAGAGAGAGAGAGAGAGAGAGAGAGAGAGAGAGAGAGAGAGAGACTACTCTAGAGCCTGGATAGAGACACAGACCCATAGAGACGACAGAGAGAGAGAGAGAGAGAGAGAGAGAGAGAGAGAGAGAGAGAGAGAGAGAGAGAGAGAGAGAGAGAGAGAGAGAGAGAGAGAGAGAGAGAGAAAGTAAGATGGAGAGGTGATTCTGATTGAATTCTCGAGACCACTAGTTCTGGTCAGCAAGATCCTTTTCAACTTGGGCTAACTTTTTAGCATTACGGGCTGTACCTAAAGGTGCGGTACAAAGTTAGAATTTCTAGATATAAATTACATTTTTTCTGGGTTTTTTTACGTTTATTACATACCTCCTGAAGGATATCATTAAATCAAATGCTCAGAGAGAAGGTGCGCCATATATGAGCGCCCTGGGACCTGTATCAGCTTTTCAAAAATCTAGGGACGCCGCCTATCCCCAACCAATCAGGAGAGTTTATGCAAGGAGTAAGGGCTATCTGCCTGTCAATCACCTCGCGTGCGCACTCCTAGGTAAACTACATACAGCGTCACCCTACAAACAAGCTTGTTACAATTCGCGTCGCAGACAAAGTAGCAGCGGTGTGTGAACTAGTACTTGCAAGGCAGCTGAAGTTGTTGCATATCGTCGCAAAAGACTTGGCTTGTCATATCGCCAAGTGCAGTTTTAGAACGTGAGGAAGTATCGCGCCAGATTTATGTCAAAAAGGAATTATTCGTTTACATACTCGGCAACATTATAGAAGCTTTGGTGCCGGTGCCAATCACAGCTAAATAAAAGTTGTCATACACTGCATTTTTTTTTCATATATGGGATTAATACAATAATTAAATTGTTTTTATTAAGTTAGCTTACTAATTTATGTGTTACTATGAAGCAGTCTTGTTGTGTCTGTACTCGTTGCTTTGGTATGAACCCACTCAGTTTTAGAGCGTTTACGATCAGGCATTTAGGATTCTTTTGTTCCTTCATAAGACTTCGGCACTGATGTCTTTATGTTGGTGAAGACCCAAAATATGCACAACACTTATGATTGCATGAAACACTGCCTTGCTCAGGTTCATGAAGTCAAGTCAGCGCGCACGGGCATGTATGGGATGGGCCATTGAGAGGGATAGGAGGGACCAAAGACTCAGGAGGTTGGCCTTTTTGAGTGTTGTAATTCAAATTCTTGCAATTTGTTCCCCAATTCTCTCGAACTACATACTGCGCCTTTCAGTGCCTTTCAGTACGTGCTGGACTAAGTCATCTTCCATTCAGAACAATACTAAAGCCTGGGACAGCTATATTCTTGACTGGTTAAAAAAATTAAAAAGAAGTTATAGATAATCATAGTAAATTTGACTAGCAAAACAAATTAGCTTGCGTAGCATTTGACAGTTGGTAGTTCCATGCCATTTCCATGACAACTACTGAGCACATCCCAGAGGACAGAGAGCATTGTTTACCAGTGAGAAAGTAAAGAGAAGATACAAGGAAAACAATTTCAGAGACCAGATCCTGAGCAATCGTAAATAAATAGAACTTTGTTACAAAGACTGGAAAGAAACAGCAACAGTTTAAGATTTCACACACCTTGTGTTAGAGCTTCAAAGGATGGGATGTGTTGGATTCAAACTTTTAGCACGTCTCTCAAAGACATAATTAAAACATGACAGCCCCCCTCCCCCAAGAAAAATCCCGGAAATGTTTAGGCAGCACGGTGGCTCCCGGTTAGCACTGTTGCCTCACAGCAAGAAGGTCCCGGGTTCAATTCCCCACCTCAGCCAAGGGCCTTTCTGTGTGGAGTTTGCATGTTCTCCCCGTGTTTGTGTGGGTTTACTCCGGTTTCCTACCACCATCAAAAAATATGCCGCATCCTCCTACCAGTGCCCTGACCAGTCACTGCCAATTCAACTGGAGTCGGTCTGTGTGAGCAAGTCTGTCATAATATGTTGGGTGAGCAAGTCTGGCGCAAATTGGCTGCCGTGGTATCACTCAGACTGAGCGTTGTGTTTGATAGCTGTCGGTCCATTCGTTGTTCGTTCTGTGTAATTAATTGCCGACCAATTTGTGTAAAGCGCTTTGAGTCTCAAGTAAAGCACTAAAAATAAAATGAATTATTATAATAATAATAATCATAATAATAATAATAAGTATTATTATTATTATTATTATTATTATTATTATTATTCTCTCCGGATCTACATGTCAAAGTCACTCAGATCCTAACTCCTGCCCATTTTGCCTGCTTCCAACTCATCAACTTCAAGAACTGACTGTTCACTTATTGCCTACTATATCCCACCCCTTGACAGGTGCCATTGTAACGAGATGATCAATGTTGTTCACTTCACCTGTCAGTGGTTTTATGTTATGGCTGATCAGTGAACACTTCAAAGAGGTTCATTCAAATAATAGAACAATCCAGAACA
>JAPMUY010008947.1:5000-17500 GCA_026901105.3 Galaxias olidus
CTATTACAACAAGAGGACACGAGGAAGAATATTTGCAAGTCATTATTTCCTAAATGTCTTAATAGCAAACGCCAGCGGATTTTCCGGATTACGTTAAATAGGAGAGGAGGATATTAAAGTCAGCTTTATCTGCAAACCCACAAGAACCATTATCCTTACTGGAGCCTAACCCTGACCTTTACCCTTTACCACTCCCTCCTAACCCTGACCGTGCCCAGGCTTACTGGAGCCTAACCTTGACCTTTACCCTGACATTTACCACTCCCTCCTAACCCTGACCGTCCCACTCCCCAGGCTTACTGGAGCCTTACCCTGACCTTTACCCTGACCCTTACCCTAACCTTTACCCTGACCGTACCCAGGCTTACTGGAGCTTTACCTCGGCCATTTTAAGAGGCCAGTCCCCTCTCTCCAGCCAAATTGTGTGTGCGTGCGTGCGTGCGTGCGTGCGTGTGAGAGACTAATCTCCGATCTGGTAGTTACGAATATGTATCTACTAGTTCCGTTTGGTACAAAGTAAGCAGCGAGATATACAGTATAGATCAGTCACTAAAGAAATATACAGAATAGATCAGTCACTGTAGAGATATACAGTATAGATCAGTCACTGCAGAGATAGACAGTATAGATCAGTCACTAAAGGAATATACAGAATAGATCAGTCACTGTAGAGATATACAGTATAGATCAGTCACTGCAGAGATAGACAGTATAGATCAGTCACTAAAAAGATATACAGTATAGATCAGTCACTACAGAGATATACAGTATAGATCAGTCACTACAGAGACAGACAGTATAGATCAGTCACTATAGAGATATACAGTATAGATCAGTCACTACGGAGATACACAGCATAGCTCAGTCACTACAGAAATATACAGAATAGATCAGTCACTACAGAGATATACAGTATAGATCAGTCACTGCAGAGATAGACAGTATAGATCAGTCACTACAGAGATAGACAGTATAGATCAGTCACCAGAGTCACTACAGTATAGATCAGTCACTACAGAGATATACAATATAGATCAGTCACTACAGAGAGACAGTATAGATCAGTCACTACAGAGATAGATAGTATAGATCAGTCACTACAGCGATAGACAATATAGATCAGTCTCTACTGTGGAAGACAAGACAGTCACTCATTGATGGAGATACAGTGAGCAAATCAGTCGAGCAGAAACTATTTCTTCAGGCCCGAAAACATAAAAATAAATACAGAAAAAATACTTTCTCCCTGCTGTGCACAGCTGTGAGCACGCCTGTTTGTCTGAGTGACAAGCCTCTCATTGATTACCCAGGCAGAAGCAGCGAGGCGATGTGTTTTGTGCTAATTAACCAATTGTGTCTTCAGCCCGAAAAGGAAGTCCATTCCTTGATAAAGGCTGCTGGAAGGACATTTTTGTTTTCGTCGTGTCTCTGAAGCTTAATGAATTGAGGCTTGATGTGACGTACCTGAGGGATCAACCATGTCGTTGTTGAAAATGTTATTAGGTAAAATGGCTGTCCTAGGGAACATCCTAGCCTTCTGTAAAGTTTTTCAAACCCAATAGAACCAGACCTTATTTGGTTATTAACAGGGTGGGACCAGACCTTATTTTAGGTTATAAACAGGGAAGGACCAGACCTTATTTGGTTATAAACAGGGAAGGACCAGACCTTATTTGGTTATAAACAGGGTAGAACCAGACCTTATTTGGTCTTAAAGCACATTAGTCAATATCATGAGCACACCATAACAATCTGATTGGTTTTAAATCCAAACTGTCAAATTAAACACTTTATTTTATAAAAAAATTGTAATTAAATGATGAAAACAGTACCTAATGAAAATTAATTATATGTCATACTTGATCGTTTACAAAATAAAAAAAAAATTAAAATCAGCTACGCGTAATTAAGTGTATCTGTTTTGTTCGTTGCAGCTCATGAATATTAATATTGGAATCTGGCCAGGCACAATCAGTACACTCAGACTGCAGAGGCAGCGAGACCCTATGCAACAGGCCAGGGCATCTTGAGCTAATTATCTAAACACCAGTTTCCGGGTAGATTAGCGCCCTATCAATGGAGGCCACGCCCCCCTTATCTGGATCTGTGTGAGAACATGACCTTCATTGGCTGGTCTGGGTCACCTGTTCTCCCTGATGGCAGATCACTGATGCACACAGGCTCTTTTAAACGGAAGGACCAGGGGATTCAATTAAAGGTGACACAGGAATCAGGGGACACAATTAAACGTGACACGGGCCAGATAAGCACAACAAAGTGTGCGTTTAATTGAGTCAGTGTGCCCGGGGCGGTATCCACCAGAGGCTGGACCTTAGAGGCTGGCGTCTGGCACGAAGGGAACACAAAGGCATCAGACTGTTCATACAGATCATTATAAATAAAGTTAAGACATTATTTATAATGTTCTGAAAGAACAGCATAAATGCCTTAACTCTATTTATAATGATCTGAAAGAACAGTCTAAAGTTAAGACCTGAGACTATTTATAATGATCTATGAAAACAAAGTTAAGACAACAGACTGTTTTTACCGATCATTATAAATAAAGTTAGCTGTGAGAAAAATATAAATATATAAAGAAGAAAGCAAAAATAGAAAAAAAAGCTTTTGAGTTAGAATCTACTACTCCAGTTTGAGGGATCTAGATGGCCGACAGCAGCTTGTGCCACCCATTAAGGCCAGGAAAGACGGTTGTAGAGGTTGGCATCACTGTCCAGAGAAGGCCATGTGGCAGAGAGGAATGTATTTTTACGAGGTGTGCATTAAAATGTGGAGAAGTGGTCCAAGAGGACAGGAGCGCTTGTTACGCTGACTCCCAGAGTGACTCATCACTTTGTTAACTCCTTACACCCCCAATCCCACACCTCAGCGTGCCCCCACCTGTCAGGGCCGTATCCTGGGTCATTTCATCTCCGTGTGGCAGCAGGTAGAAACCCAGCTCACCTCCATGGAATCCACCCAGGCAGATTATAGTTAGCATGCTGTTAAAATGAACAAACTAACCTGAGTATAGTTAGAGCTGGTTTTAACTACTGACTGTTTGGCTATGATCTACAATGAGAAACAGACTGTGATCACATGACCCGGCTGTTCCAACCAGGCTAACTACAGCAGCAAACGTAACATTAACTAACTAACTAAACTAGGTTCAGAAAGGAGGCATACATATCAGTAATAATAATATTATATTCTATTCATATGATGTTTTCCTAAACCCCAAAGATGCTCCACAGTGTATCTGGTGCTGTATATTATTATTCAGTGCTATGAAGTGGGGGAGTGATTAAGAAGCTGGGAAAGATTTTGACGGTAGATCCACACCCATGATGACACCACTGTTGCCGGGGCAGACTGCAACACGTGCACAACGGGAGACATACGAGGGGGAAAGCAGAGGAGTTGTGAAATAAAGCAACAACTGAGACGATTGGAGATGTTCTCTGTCAGTTCCTCAAGATGTCCGTCAGCGACTGTGGCCTTCAATAGGTGAAGTTAGCCTCCAGCCTCTCTCTCTCTCTCTCTCTCTCTCTCTCTCTCTCTCTCTCTCTCTCTCTCTCTCTCTCTGTCTCCCTCTCTTCATCTTTCTGTCTCTCTCTCTCTCTCTCTCTCTTTCTGTCTCTTTCTTTCTCTCTATGAATGGGGACAATTATTCGCCGGGCGATTTTGTGTGCAGTGGGCGTTCACTGTGAGGCCGGGGTGGGCTGTGGTTCCTGTTAGCACTGTGAGGCCGGGCTGGGCTGTGGTTCCTGTTAGCACTGTGAGGCCGGGCTGGGCTGGGGTTCCTGTTAGCACTGTGAGGCCGGGGTGGGCTGTGGTTCATGTTAGCACTGAGAGGCCGGGCTGGGCTGGGGTTCCTGTTAGCACTGTGAGGCCGGGCTGGGCTGGGGTTCATGTTAGCACTGTGAGGCCGGGGTGGGCTGGGGTTCCTGTTAGCACTGTGAGGCCGGGGTGGCACCTGCTCTTTCTTTAGTACGAGTCTGGTGTGACATATTATGGGATGTTGTTATCCCGGGGCCTCTGTACAGTCCCAGGGGAAGATGAAATGTGGGGTTCTTAATGTTATCTTTGGGCAGGCTAAGACAGCCGTCTGGCTAACAAGATGCTTTATGACAACGGGCAGGGGGCCAACGGACACAGTTGCATTGTGGGCTTTCAAAACAAAAGTGAGGTTCAATTAATTGATTGCCAATTAAAAACGATGTCAAAAGTAATTCTGTAATTCTCCATCTCCCCCCATCTTCTCTCTCTTTCCCTCTCTCTGCCCCCCCCACTCTCCCCTTCTCTCTCCCCCTCCTTCTCTCTCTCTCTCTCTCTCTCTCTCTCTCTCTCTCTCTCTCTCTCTCTCTCTCTCTCTCTCTCTCTCTCTCTCTCTCTCTCTCTCTCTCTGTGCCCCCCTCTCCCTTCCCCCTCCTTTTTTAGCTTTCACTCTTTCTCTCTCTTGTGACTGATGTGTCTCTGTTGGCATGGGGAATTGAACAGGGACTCTTAAATCTCCCGTCTGGCTCTCAGGAATAACACCTTTAATGAATACATTTCCCTTCCCTTCGTCTCTCCGTCTGCACACCCTTCCTTTTCCCTCTTTCCTTTTTTCTCTCTCTCTTTCTACCCCGTTCTCCTCACTTTCCTCATCATGTTTTCTTTTGCTTCTTCTTCTCTCCCTTCATTCATCCTGCCCTTCATCTCGTTTCCTCCTTCTCTCTGAACGCCAAAGATGACACGTTTATCACTCATTCTCTCCCCCAACCATCTTCCACGCCTCCCAGTCCTCCTAAACGCTCTCCACCTGTCTGGGTTGGTTGTGATTGGTCTCCTAAACGCTCTCCACCTGTCTGGGTTGGTTGTGATTGGTCTCCTAAACGCTCTCCACCTGTCTGGGTTGGTTGTGATTGGTCTCCTAAACGCTCTCCACCTGTCTGGGTTGGTTGTGATTGGTTTAAACGCTCTCTACCTGTCTGGGTTAGTTGTGATTGGTCACCTAAATGCTCTCTACCTGTCTGGGTTGGTTGCGATTGGTCACCTAAACGCGCCACCTGTCTGGGTTGGTTGTGATTGGTCTCCCAGTCCTCCTAAACACTTTGCCTGTCTTGGTTGGTAACCACAAGGTCCTGTGTGTATCATTGATGATCCTATGAATGATTGAATAAAGGCCATGCGGGCCGACGCAGGTTTAGATTCAGCGTCACATCTCATCAGCCCCCCCCTCTGTCACGCCTCCTCTTCTCGGAGCCCTCCATTGTCTTTATTGAGGGATTAAAGTGGAGGAGAGGGAGATTCTGGATGGAGACGGCCTCCAGGTTCAGAACGCCGCCGGCCCACAGCCACTCAAACGCAATACTGGAGCTGTCACTTATGATCAGCATGATAAAGGCATCTTACCCAGGCACAATTTCTCTCCCCCCTCCTTTTTTCTCTCTCTCTCTCTCTCTCTCTCTCTCTCTCTCTCTCTCTCTCTCTCTCTCTCTCTCTCTCTCTCTCTCTCTCTCTCTCTCTCTCTCTCTCTCTCTCTCTCTCTCTCTCTCTCTCTCTCTCTCTCTCTCTCTCTCTCTCTCTCTCGCTTTCTTCTGTTGGTTCTTCGAAGAGTGTTTTATGGAAAATCATTTCTTTTCATTTACTGTTAGCCAGGAATTTAGAGGGGGGGAGGGGGGTGGTTTGGAGGGCAAGAGGCGCTTGAGGATGAAATAGAGAAAGATATCCATCCTCTAGAAAGATATCAATACTCTAGAAAGATATCAACACTCTAGAAAGATATCAATACTCTAGAAAGATATCAACACTCTAGAAAGATATCAATACTCTAGAAAGATATCAATACTCTAGAAAGATATCAATACTCTAGAAAGATATCCATACTCTAAGGAGGAAATAGAGAAAGATATCCATACTATAGAAAGATATCAATACTCTAAGGAGGAAATAGAGAAAGATATCAATACTCTAGAAAGATATCCATACTCTAAGGAGGAAATAGAGAAAGATATCCATCCTCTAGAAAGATATCAATACTCTAGAAAGATATCAATACTCTAGAAAGATATCAACACTCTAGAAAGATATCAATACTCTAGAAAGATATCAATACTCTAGAAAGATATCAATACTCTAGAAAGATATCCATACTCTAAGGAGGAAATAGAGAAAGACATCCATACTTTAGAAAGATATCAATACTCTAAGGAGGAAATAGAGAAAGATATCCATACTATAGAAAGATATCAATACTCTAAGGAGGAAATAGAGAAAGATACCCATACTATAGAAAGATATCAATACTCTAAGGAGGAAATAGAGAAAGATATCCATACTTTAGAAAGATATTAACACTCTAAGGATGAACTAGAGAAAGATATCAATACTCTAGAAAGATATTAACACTCTAAGGATGAACTAGAGAAAGATATCCATACTCTAGAAAGATATCCATACTCTAAGGAGGAAATAGAGAAAGATATCCATACTATAGAAATACTGTATATCAATACTCTAAGGAGGAAATAGAGAACGACATCCATACTCTAGAAAGATAGCCATACAATAGAAAGATATCCATACTCTGAGGAGGAAATAGAGAAAGATATCCATACTCTAGAAAGATATCCATACTCTAAGGAGGAAATAGAGACAGATATCCATACTCTAAGGAGGAAAATTCACTAGAAAGGATAAAAGGGAACCCAAACAAAGCACAGATCTATTTTGAAACATCCCCCCGGTCTTACTTGGTAAATTAACACTCTTACATTGGCAAAGAGGAATCCTTTGATGTCGGCCATGTTAACACTGCCGCCCCCCCCCCCCCCCCCCCCCCCCCCCCCCCCCCCCCCCCCCCCCCCCGTCCCCATCCTGTCCTCTAACTCTTAGTTCTCTTTAAGGTAGGATGCACTTTTCCCTCACAAAAGCATTTTAATTTCTATATTATCTGCAACCATAGCAGCCTTGCAGCCACACACACACACACACACACACACACACACACACACACACACACACACACACATATATTTTTCTTTTTAAAATAGTACAGTCTTCTCTTTTCAGTTAATATTCAATCTGCTCCGACAACTCAGACGGACAACTGTAAATGAAACACCTTTTGACTGGGCCCCCCCCCCCCCCCCGCCCAGAAAAACATCTCAGTCTCGCCTCAGATTTCAATCTCTATGCTAATTCATTTTTTTCTTTTTTAAATCTTTTTTTTTTTCTTCGTCGACTATCCTGCTGCATCGTTAGCCTAAGTTTGCTGTCGTTAACTGCATAACTGTGTCCTAAATCATCAGTAGCTATGGGAACGGGCTTGCTCATTAAGGCGTAGATCAGTGTGTGTGTGTGGACAGATTGCTGTGTCTTCTGTCTTTATCATGGAGCTAAAAGATAATCACGGGTGTCATGGTAGACGCATAGACTTATTCTCTTGAACAGGAAAAAAAATAAATTGTTTAAGGTCGTTGTGTTCATGTGGGAATTCAAAGCATATACTTGTTTCAGACAGCAATATGCAAATGCATTGATGAAATACGACAGATTGATAGGGGACGTCTCAAACTTGTTTTCGGCTTTCTTCTAGACCTTGTTCTTGGGGACTTTAAGCTTTTTGATGTTTTGAAGTATCTAAGTTCTCTTAATCATGTCTTAGGAGAGAAGTGTTTGTAGAGCGATTTTCTGGTCAAGACTTGTTTGACATTTTTATTTTTACAATGAGCAACTCAATAGATTTTTCTTTATTACAAAAGTGTTCGACTATGTGATCTACTTGTTTTTGTATCCTTATATTTACAACAAAAAAACTGAGTAAAAAAAAGAAGAAACTATTGAAACAAATGTCAAAGACAAGGTGAATAGTTATGATCAAACATATAATTTTGATTGATTTTGATTTGATTTGATTAAAATTGTATTGTAAAATATTACATATAAATCATGAAAATGTTTGGTGAATGAGACTCTGAAACTACTAATAGTATTTGTGCCTTCCTGGATGCTAACTGTTAACATGCAATATAGATGAAACATTTCTAATAATAATAAAACCTCTTCATATGCAGAATAAATACAAATATGTAATAATAATAATAATAATAATAATAAAAAACACTGTTAACATGCAGTATAAATACAAACACGTGATAAAAAAAACGTGATATGTTATGAAAAGCGAGATTCATCAGGTTGCAGATCAGCTTGAACACAGGAAGCCACACACTTCCCCCTCGCTCCCTTTTCCTAAATCCACTTCCTGCTTTAGGTCGTCATGTCAACAAGCCACCATTCTATTGCAGCATCACATCCAAATGACTTCATAATGCCAGTGTTCTCTGCCACTCAGACAGGAAACACAGCCACAGATGATCTCAACCAAACCAAACCACTCCAAAGAGTCACGTGACTCCTGCCTCACAGAGATGACAATGAATATGGAAATAGTGATTGGAAATGTCAACTGTCAACTGGTAATGTGAAAATAAAAAAAACAAGCTAGTGAGATCCACAACCGGAGGAATATCTGTGTTTCAGAATATATTATAACATATTATAGACTGAACTTGGTATTAGTAATTACTTTCCCACAAAGAGATCTATCAAGTGCATGAATCTAAACATTCCTCAGACTTAGAGAAAGTAGAGACTGAGGCAGAGGTAGTGAAAGTAGGGATTGAGGCAGAGTGTAGAGTAATGTTAACAGAGGATAGAGACAGAGACAGAGGGTAGAGTAATGTTAACACAGGATAGAGACAGAGGGTAGAGTAATGTTAACAGAGGATAGAGACAGAGGGTAGAGTAATGTTAACAGAGGATAGAGACAGGGACAGAGGGTAGAGTAATGTTAACACAGGATAGAGACAGGGACAGAGGGTAGAGTAATGTTAACACAGGATAGAGACAGAGACAGAGGGTAGAGTAATGTTGACAGAGGATAGAGACAGAGACAGAGGGTAGAGTAATGTTAACACAGGACAGAGACAGAGACAGAGGGCAGAGTAATGTTAACACAGGACAGAGACAGAGAGTAGAGTAATGTTAACACAGGATAGAGACAGAGGGTAGAGTAATGTTAACACAGGATAGAGACAGAGGGTAGAGTGATGTTAACACAGGATAGAGACAGAGGGCAGAGTAATGTTAACACAGGATAGAGACAGAGGGTAGAGTAATGTTAACACAGGATAGAGACAGAGACAGAGGGTAGAGTAATGTTAACACAGGATAGAGACAGAGGGCAGAGTAATGTTAACACAGGATAGAGACAGAGGGCAGAGTAATGTTAACACAGGATAGAGACAGAGGGTAGAGTAATGTTAACACAGGATAGAGACAGAGACAGAGGGTAGAGTAATGTTAACACAGGATAGAGACAGAGGGCAGAGTAATGTTAACACAGGATAGAGACAGAGACAGAGGGTAGAGTAATGTTAACACAGGATAGAGACAGAGACAGAGGGTAGAGTAATGTTAACACAGGATAGAGACAGAGACAGAGGGCAGATAATGTTAACAGAGGATAGGGACAGAGACAGAGTGTAGAGTAATGTTAACACAGGATAGAGACAGAGACAGAGGGCAGAGTAATGTTAACACAGGATAGAGACAGAGACAGAGGGTAGAGTAATGTTAACACAGGATAGGGACAGAGACAGAGGGTAGAGTAATGTTAACAGAGGATAGGGACAGAGACAGAGGGTAGAGTAATGTTAACACAGAATAGAGACAGAGGGTAGAGTAATGTTAACACAGGATAGGGACAGAGACAGAGGGTAGAGTAATGTTAACACAGGATAGGGACAGAGACAGAGGGCAGAGTAATGTTAACACAGGATAGAGACAGAGACAGAGAGTAGAGTAATGTTAACACAGGATAGGGACAGAGACAGAGGGTAGAGTAATGTTAACACAGGATAGAGACAGAGGGTAGAGTAATGTTAACACAGGATAGAGACAGAGGGTAGAGTAATGTTAACACAGGATAGAGACAGAGACAGAGGGCAGAGTAATGTTAACACAGGATAGAGACAGAGACAGAGGGTAGAGTAATGTTAACACAGGGGGACAGTGAAATGTTAACAGAAGGTAGTGACAGTAGCAACAGAGACAGAGAATAGAGACAGTAGAGACAGGGGGATAGAGGCAGTAGAGACAGAGGCAGAGGGCAGAGTAATGTTAACAGGGTAGAGACAGTAGAGACAGAGGCAGAGGGTAGAGGCAGTAGAGACAGAGGCAGAGGGTAGAGACAGTAGAGACAGAGGCAGAGGGTAGAGACAGTAGAGACAGAGGCAGAGGGTAGAGGCAGTAGAGACAGAGGCAGAGGGTAGAGACAGTAGAGACAGAGGCAGAGGGTAGAGACAGTAGAGACACAGGTAGAGGGTAGAGACAGTAGAGACAGATGCAGAGGGTAGAGTAATGTTAACAGGGTAGAGACAGTAGAGACAGAGGCAGAGGGTAGAGGCAGTAGAGACAGAGGCAGAGGGTAGAGACAGTAGAGACAGAGGCAGAGGGTAGAGTAATGTTAACAGGGTAGAGTCAGTAGAGACAGAGGCAGACGGTAGAGGCAGTAGAGACAGAGGCAGAGGGTAGAGACAGTAGAGACAGAGGCAAAGGGTAGAGTAATGTTAACAGGGTAGAGACAGTAGAGACAGAGGCAGAGGGTAGAGGCAGTAGAGACAGAGGCAGAGGGTAGAGACAGTAGAGACAGAGGCAAAGGGTAGAGTAATGTTAACAGGGTAGAGACAATAGAGACAGAGGAAGAGGCTAGAGACAGTAGAGACAGAGGCAGAGGGTAGAGACAGTAGAGACAGATGCAGAGGGTAGAGACAGTAGAGACAGAGGCAGAGGGTAGAGACAGTAGAGACAGTGGAGACAGAGGCAGAGGGTAGAGACAGTAGAGACAGAGGCAGAGGGTAGAGACAGTAGAGACAGAGGCAGAGGGTAGAAACAGTAGAGACAGTAGAGACAGAGGCAGAGGGTAGAAACAGAAGAGACAGAGGCAGAGGGTAGAAACAGTAGAGACAGTAGAGACAGAGGCAGAGGGTAGAAACAGTAGAGACAGTAGAGACAGAGGCAGAGGGTAGAGACAGTAGAGACAGAGGCAGAGGGTAGAGGCAGTAGAGACAGAGGCAGAGGGTAGTGTATTAGTGAAACCAGTGGTTGCCTCTGGGTTTGATGTCTTCTCTGGCTGAAGGCAGGTGGTTGATTAGGATCTGTGGTGCAGGAGGACTGGGGCTAATCACTTTGAGGATGAGTACAGTGTGCTTCTCTGCAAGGGAGGGACTGTGTGTGTGTGTGTGTGTGTGTGTGTGTGTGTGTGTGTGTGTGTGTGTAGATGAGTGCATTTGTGTTTCTCTGCATGGAAGGGACTGTGTGTGTGTGTGTGTGTGTGTGTGTGTGTCAGTGTGAGGGTGTGTGTGTGTGTGTGTGTGTGTGTCAGTGTGTACCTGTGTAGAGGGGGTGTGTGTGTGTGTGTGTGTGTGTGTGTGTGTGTGTGTGTGTGTGTGTAATAAGGGTGGAATGTGTTAATTTGTATCCCCTCACTCTCCTTAAGAAGAGGAGTCTTATGAGACAGGACGCGTGTACAAAGATGTGCCAGAAAGGGAAAGACAATGAGATGCAAAATAAGATGACATGGAAAGAGAGCTAGATGAGAGACTTCAGGTGAAGAGAGAGAGAGAGAGAGGGGGGGGGGGGTAGAGAAGGAGAGACAAAGAGTAAGAGAGAGAGAGGGAGAGATAGAGGAAGAGAGGGAGGGAGGGAGGGAGGAATGGAAGGAGGGTGGGATGGAGAGAGGGAGGGATGGAGAGATAGAGAGAGAAAGAGAGGGAGGGAGGGATGGAGAGCTAATGAGAGGAAGACAGGGAGGGAGGGAGGAAGGGAAGGAGGGGGGAGGGAGGGAGAGATAATGAGAGGAAGAGAGGGAAGCAGGGAGGGAGGGATGGAGAGATAGCAAGAGAGGGCGGGAGGACTACAATTGTGGAGAGTGCTGTTTTGCAGTCTGCTTTAGATAGGAAGGGCCTCCACATGGACCATCCATCCTGTCTATACGGACCGATCACCACAAAGCAGAAACCCACTGTGTTCTGAGCGCTGCACCAAGTCCACAGGTTTCTGTTAGCCTCTTAAACAGACAGCTGAGATAAAGACCTGGGTAGGACCCTGACGGGGAACGCCTCACTCATTTAGATAACCCAGCAGCAGCAGGATGGATGGCAAACACACGCCTGGTGTCTGGAATGCACACCCAGTGGAGTCACTGCTGGTCTATATGTCCATGGATTAGGAGGCTCCTCTCCTGACTGCAGGGGAGCCGGTCAATACACACACACACACACACACACACACACACACACACACACACACACACACACACTGCTCCAGGGCTAAGCACTCACCTAGCACTAATGGTGAAATACAGCGGACTGCTCCTTTAATAATAAACATCAGCCTCCGGTGAACTGAACCTACAGGTGCACACACACACACACACACACACACACACA
>JAPMUY010008947.1:22500-37500 GCA_026901105.3 Galaxias olidus
CGAGATACTTGAACTCCCTCGCTTGGGGCAACAACTCAATCCCAACCCGGAGAGAGCACTCCATCGTTTCCCGGCAGAGAACCATGACCTGAGACTTGGAGGTTTTCGCGACCGCTTCGCACTCGGCTGCAAACCGCTCCAGTGCATGCTGAAGGTCACGGTCTGAAGAAGCCAACAGAACCACATCATCTGCAAAGAGCAGAGCAGGTCCCCAAACCGGACACACTCCTCCCCCCGGCTACGCCTTGAGATTCCATCCATGAAATTCACGAACAGAACCGGTGACAAGGGACAGCCCTGGCAGAGTCCAACACCCACTGAAAACGTGTTTGACTTTGTGCCGAGAATACGGACAGCTCTCACCCCGGTAATATAAAGACCGGATGGCTCACAGCAACGGCCCCGGTACCCCATACTCCCGCAGAACCCACCCCCCCCCAGATGGGCAAACTCCCATGCCCCCCCAAACAGCCCCGCGAGGGTAAGGAAATGGTCCACTGCTCCACGACCAGGACGGAATCCGCATTGATCCTCCTGGATCTGAGGTTCGACAATCGGTCAGAGCCTCCTTTCCAGCACCCTGGCAAAAGCTTTCCCAGGTAGGCTGAGAAGTGGGATACCCTGATAATTGAAGCACACACTCCGGTCCCTCTTTTTAAAAATGGAAACCACCATCCCGGTCTGCCATTCCAAAGGGACTGTCCCTGAACTCCACGTGACACCAAAGAGGCGTGTCAACCAAGACAGTCCAACAATGTCCAGAGTATTGTATTATTATATTACTGTATTGTGGTATTCTTATATCACAGTATTGTATTGTATTATTGTATTATTATAGTATTGTATTCTTATATTACAGTATTATATTGTGCATGGCAGTGTCTAAAGTGAATTATTGAAGATTAAAATGTAATATCTGAGATCTACAATATTTGTGATATTATTTGTTTAATGGCAACTGTCTAGCCTGCAGAAGTGGCGTTTGGGGTGTACACCTGAACTGACTGGATGTTTTTCTCTTAACTTGAGCCTGAAAATTAGCCTAATAATAAATAAATAACGGCTTTATAACAATATAATATATGTAGAAATCTATATTTTTGGAGAAACTCACAAAAGCTGATATTCTAAATAATTTACACTTGATGTTTTCTATTCATAAAGTGGAACCTGTATGTCCCAGTGGAAGTTGTGGCTTTTCAAAAGATTAATGTGCTGGCATGGATTAGATCCGCCCCCAGTATCTGAATTTAATTCCAAGAAGTAACCCATGTCAAGTTCCATTTCACACCTTCATAACAAACCAAATTTCATGAAAATCAATTCAGAATTAAGCGAGTTACAGTCAAGTTTGTCTTCTTCTCTGAGTAAACATTGTATTTGTTTATCGCCGGATCTTGACCGCTCCAAGATGGCGGACCTGCAGACGCATAGCGGCGACATAGATCAGCGGCCTATGAGGCTTCTATGTTTACTATATCTATGGGTGGTACAGTGAAGGACTCCTCCAGACACCAGGATGTTCCTTTATTGAAGAGTGAGAGGAGATGAAAGGCATTATCAAAGAAGAAAGAAGAGAGGAGGAAAAGGCAAAACTGAGGATGGAAAGACTTTCTGCACACACACACCCACCCACACACACATGCACACACACACACACACACACACACACACGCACGCACGCACACGCACGCACACGCGCACGCTCACGCTCACACACACACTCACACTCACACTCTCACACACACACACACACACATAGAGAGAGAATGCAAACACACACGCACACAGAGAGCGAACACACACACATAAACACACACACGTCAGAAGAGGACACCCATTTCCTCCCTGCTGTGTTTGAAACCGATGTGTAGAACACAGCAGTGAAAATGTTGTTACTTGTTTGCCTGCCAGACACACACAAACACACACACACTGTCTCTGCTGGGACTGACTAACCAGAAGCTTTTTATGTGAGATCACAGTGGTTTAGAGAGGGAGGATGTCTCTCCTCTCCTCTCCTCTCCTCTCCTCTATCCTCCTCTCCTCTCCTCTCCTCTCCTCTATCCTCCTCTCCTCTCCTCTCCTCTCCTCTATCCTCCTCTCCTCTCCTCTCCTCTCCTCTCCTCTCCTCTCCTCTCCTCTCCTCTCCTCTCCTCTCCTCCCCTCTCCCCTCCCCTCCCCTCTCCTCTCCAGTCCTCTCCTCTCCTCTCACTGTGTTCTAACACTAGAGATCTCCTACCCTCCCCTCTACCCTCCCCTCCTCCCCTCCCCTCCCCTCTCCTCCCCTCTCCTCTCCAGTCCTCTCCTCTCCTCTCACTGTGTTCTAACACTGGAGATCTCCTCTCCTCTCCTCTCCGTTTACTGTGTTCTAACGCTAGAGATCTCCTCTCCTCTCTGCTTTATCACCTTTACTGTGTCCTCCTCTCCTCATCTCCTCTCCTCTCCTCTCTCTGATTTAACACCGTTTCCTGTGTCCTCCTCTCCTCTCCTCTCCTGTCCTCTCCTCTCCTCTCCTCTCATCTGCTTTAACACTGTTTACTGTGTCCTAACAGTAAAAGATCTCCTCTCCTCTCCTCCTCTCCTCTCCTCTGCTTTAACACTGTTTACTGTGTCCTAACAGTAAAAGGTCTCCTCTCCTCTCCTCCTCTCCTCTCCTCTCCTCTGCTTTAACACTGTTTACTGTGTCCTAACAGTAAAAGATCTCCTCTCCTCTCCACTTCATTTTTAAGCATTAGCTCACCGAGGTAAAAATTTGTTTATTTCGGGGGGCATGCTCAAACAAACGTGATATTAGACATTTATCTTACAAATCTTCAATTAGCTAAATATTTGCCACACAGATTAAAACTCTTCAGACAATTTAATGCTGGGGTCCAATTACTTTAAATCCTAGATAAGGCGCTATGCAAGTCATCTTTTTTTAACCCTGTCACCTCTCCTTGTAGATAAGCTCGCGTAGGTCTGAGCAGAATTCTCATCTCTGTTAAATAATATGGCAAAGGAAGGTATCACATCTCTGTTAAATAATATGGCAAAAGAAGGTATCACATCTCTGTTAAATAACATGACAAAAGAAGGTATCCATCCATCCATCCATCCATTTTCCGCCGCTTATCCGGGGCCGGGTCGCGGTGGCAGCAGGCTCAGCAGGGTATTCCAGCCGTCCCTATCCCCAGCAACCTTTTCCAGATCCTCCTGGAGGATCCCGAGGCGTTCCCAGGCCAGACGAGATATACAGTATAATCCCGCCAGCGTGTTCTGGGTCTACCCCGGGGTCTCCTACCAGTAGGTCGCGCCCGCAAAACCTCCAACGGGAAGCGCCCAGGAGGCATCCTGATCAGATGCCCGTACCACCTCATCTGGCTCCTTTCGACGCTAAGGAGCAGCGGCTCTACTCCGAGCTCCCTCCGGATGACCGAGCTCTTTACCCTATCCCTAAGGCTGAGCCCAGCCACCCTACGGAGGAAACACATTTCAGCCGCTTGTACTCGCGATCTTATTCTTTCGGTCACTACCCAAAGCTCATGACCATAGGTGAGGGTTGGAATGAAGACCGACTGGTAAATTGCGAATTTCGCCTTTCGGCTCAGCTCCTTCTTCACCACGACGGTCCGGTACAACACCCCCATTCCTGCTGATGCTGCACCAATCCGCCTGTCAATCTCACGCTCCATTTTTCCCTCACTCGTGAACAAGAACCCGAGATACTTGAACTCCCTCGCTTGGGGCAGCAACTCACTCCCAACCCGGAGAGAGCACTCCACCGTTTTCCGGCAGAGAACCACATCACAGAAGGTATCACATCTCTGTTAAATAATATGGCAAAAGAAGGTATCCCATCTCTGTTAAATGAAGCCTCAGATAAAGTTCAGCCTGATAACTCCACTAAGTCTACGCAGCTGATGTAAAGGTGTCATACTGTGAACTGTGCATGCTTACACACACCAGTCACATAGACACACCTGTTCCAAGTGAATAGGGTGTGTGTGTGTGTGTGTGTGCGTGCTTGTGTGTGTGTGTGCGCATGAGTGTGCGTGCGTGTGTGAGTGTGTGTGTGTGTATGTGTGTGTGTGTTGAAATGGACTGTACTCTCAGTTGAGTTATGTGCTTGCTGGATGAGGAGATGGATGTGTCCTTGCGTCTGCTGATCTCTGATCTGCTACCAGTTCAAAGGGGGGTTGAAGTACGAGCGCTCCCTGCCACCTGACCGTTGTCCTGGATACGTCGTTGTCCTGGATACGTCGTTGTCCTGGATACGTTACGGCAGGGAGCTGCATCCAAACATGCCATCCTGAATCGTACTGACATGTGATGCATGTTTAAGACTGTCTTATTGTCCGTCTGACTGAATGACGCGGGTGCTTTAAGGCACACCTTATTACGGACGCGTAACTAATGGACCCCACTGCTTTTCCTGGGGAGGCACAGCCCTGCTCGTCTGTTGATTGATGTATTGAGCTTTTTACGCTTGTCATAGGTTAGCTTTAGTGTTTCATACAACAGTAAGGTTAAGGTTAGGATTAGGATTAGGTATACATTACATTACAATCATTTAGCATATTCACACACAAAATCCTGCAGTGGGAACCATAGTAACGCCAGTAGATAGATTGTGCTTCACCTCTCAGTGACGTTCACTTCCTTAGTCTACCTGTAAAATAACTATCTGCCCCCAGGCCTTTTGAAGATAATCTATAAAACTTTGACAGTAACACCTCCCTATTTAATACTATTAATACCATTTCATAAGTATCAAATGATGAGAATCACGAAATCATTAGTGAGTCACAGAGGCGGAGTTTGACTTAATGACATTCTCTCCTTGAGGGGAGAAACTGCAGTAGCAGACTACCAGGACACAGTCTTTTAATTATGAAAGAAATAACGAGAAGAGAGGACCTGGGAAGTGGTTTAGATATGCAGATTAATCCACTCTGATATGGAAATTGGCAAATGAGAGAGGATGATGTAAATGAAATGCAATGCAAAAAAAAAAAGAAAGAGAGAAAATAACTCCCGTCATCAGCAAACTATTCTACACGTCAATATTAAACTTACAAATGCAAAATATCTCATTAAAATATATGAACCGACCT
Source organism: Galaxias olidus (assembly GCA_026901105.3). Taxonomy (NCBI): domain Eukaryota; kingdom Metazoa; phylum Chordata; class Actinopteri; order Galaxiiformes; family Galaxiidae; genus Galaxias; species Galaxias olidus. Next base: position 27,600 of record JAPMUY010008947.1, read on the forward strand.
ATGTAAGTAAAACCAATGAAACAAGAAAAAATTTATAATGCTAAAACCGCATATCACGAAGGTGTTAATTAAATTAGAACAGGGGTCAAATCATAGTGGGAGACTATTATAAGCAGACCTATAATATAAACATAACAACTAGTTAATGTGAATCTAAACAGGGAGAGGAAAAGAACATTTTAACTACATGATGGAGTGAGCGGTTTAATAACTTGTTTTGTCGAGACATTTCAGCCGTTCACTCACAACACACTCACACACACAGCACTTAGGGTACTCTTTCTCAAGACGCTTAATTTACATAATTATATTTTGCTTGAACGGGAGAAAAGAAAAAGTGGATATCGGAGTGAGCAGTGTGTGTGTGCGTGTGTGCGTGCGTGCGTGTGTGTGTTTCCCCCTCAGTGCTACAAGATAATGATGCCAGGAGCGCCGTTGCCAACACACAATATAAATCCAGGCTGTTTCCAATAACTGTTCAACTTCCATTTTGTTTAACCCGAGCACCGCTCAATGCAGTAATACAGAGGCCACTCTGATGTGGAGTAAACAGCGCTAACCGCCAGCGCTTAATAAGGGCTGCGTTACCATGGCTGCCACTTGAATAGCAATGTGTCGGGACAGTTAGCATAACAAGGAACCATTTTTTGAAGAGTTGTGCGGCAAAGCAACAGCTGACACACACACACACACACACACACACACACAGACATACAGACAGACAGACACACACATCCACAGAGTGAGTCAAGGGTTATTTGCCCTTTCATCAGTCGTGACCCTAGTTTGACCCCTCGCCCCCCTTCCACATAATATATGGCAAATCCTTGTTTTTTTTTCTGCTCTTAGTTAATCAAACTTAATGTGTCATGTTCTTCTGCATTTGTTCTGCCATTCATGGCTTGAGGGTAAAGCTTAAATAATCCAAGCCAACTCACATAAACCAAACCAAGCTAAGCTAAACCAACTCACGTAAACCAAACCAAGCTAAGCTAAGCCAACTCCTGTAAACTAAACCAACTTCTGTAAACTAAACTAAGTCAACTCCTGTAAGCAAAGCTAAATTAAGCCAACTCCTGTAAAATTAGCTAAGCTAACCCAACGTTGGTCAGCTAAGTCATTAGCTTTTTGGGGAAATCAAACAAATCCTGCCTCAAACTCTGGTGTCTGACATTTGCACATAACATGGAGACACAGTGTGTTTTTCAGTTTCCCTAGATGTCCTGTTAACAGGATGGATGAGCATGTAATAAGATATAAAAGTTGAGAAGAAAAGATTAACCAAAGATGTTCCTGTGTAACCGTAGGGTATAATAAGTGAGACGGTGGTCTGTTTATCTCACTTGGCAGTCTAAATGTCAGAGGAATCCACTGAGTCAGAGAACGCTCATTGTCAATGAAATAATGTTCAGTAAAAAGAAAAACAAAAGTTATGAAAAGACTGATTCAAGTCTGAAACTTCAAAGAAGCAGTCAAAGAAAAAGCTGGGAAATTAAGTGGTGCCCTGAAAACATGCTCCCACAAGAAGAAAGAACATTCTCAGCTGTGCTTTTCATGGAATAGTTCTTCCAGCGCATCATTCGTTGTTTTCGTGCCAGGAAGTAGATAATTATCTGTCTTCAGGAAGTAGATAATTATCTGTCTTCAGACAAAGAATTGATAAATATTGGTAGTTATTAGTCATTTCTAAAGAAATTGAGTATTGGTAAATATTGGTAGTTATTAGTCATTTCCATATTCAAAGCAAATATGCAGTATAAGCATACAAGTACACGAGTATACAAACATACTTTTAAGTTTCCTGGTCTGGACTAACAGATATGGAAGAGAGACTGCATTAAACATTAATTTATAATTTAATATCCAACATGGCTAATTTATTTTTATGTCAAATTCCTTCTGAACTTTAGTTTAGTTTAAAGAGGTTGAAACTTGGAATCTGAAACAAGTCTGGCTCCTTGAACGTTTCAATGGATTTGGATCTCAAATGATTAGTGGCATTAAAAAATGTGTGCGTGTATGAGTGCATGTGCATGTGCGCGTGTGTGTCTGAGTGTGTGTGTGTGTGTGTGACTGTGTGTTGGTGTGAGTGCGTGAGTTTATGGCTGTGATTGTGTGAGTGTGTTCTTGTGTGTGTGTGCGTGCGTGTGTGTCTGAGTGTGTGTGAGTGCGTGTGTGTGTGTGTCTGAGTGTGTGTGAGTGCATGTGCGTGTGTGTGTGTGCATGTGTGTGTGTGTGTGTGTGTGTGTCTACGCTTCCCGCTGTCCTTCACGCTCTTTGAACTCCAAAGGGCTAATTTCCCAAAAAGCCGAGGATGAGAAGGATTTGTGATGAAGCCGGCAGCTAGTCCTCCTTGTCTCTCTGTGTCACTCCTTGTCTCTCTGTGTCACTCCTTGTCTCTCTGTGTCACTCCTTGTCTCTCTGTTTCAAACCAGACAACATCTGACGCTACGGAACAAAATGGAGACACAACTGGACTTTTGTTTTTATTTTGCTCTGTCTCTGACAGCTCACTGCCCGTGTTAGAAATACTGCAACAGACACAGACATGCCATATCGGGTATTATTATTATTATTATTATTATTATTGTTATTATTATAATTTTTGGGCCAGATTTGTTTTGCGTTCCCAGTTTTGACCCCCTGCTAAGAGTCCCTAGTGCCAATCAAAATAGATTCCGCTCACTGCTGCCAAAAGAAAATAACATAATTATAATTTCCCATGAAATTATTATCTACAAAGAGTTAGAAATGGAACATAAAATGCTTCTTGCATGGTCATCACAACATGGAGACAAATACTAATGAAGAGAGAGAGAGAGAGGGAGAGAGAGGGAGAGAGAGAGAGAAAGAGAGAGAGAATGTGTGTGTTTGTACGTGTTTTTACATTTTACATGTATGTGCATGCTTGTGTGTGTGTGTGTGTGTGTGTGCGTGCTAAAGGTTCGTGTGTCCTCATAGTGAAGGACTGTCCACAACCCTAACACTAATCTAGAGAACATAGACCATTTATTTCACAGGCAAAAGTCAACCGTTTTGTTTAAAGCTACTCCAAGCAATTCCAAGCATATCAGATATTTTCATTCACCATCACTACTGTGCCCCCCCCCCCTCCTCCTCCCCACCCGAAAAACAATTACCTCGGTCTAAAAAAATGAAAAAAAGATGACAAATAACTCCGAAAAAGGAAGCAGATAGGTGTAGTAGTGGGGAGGCTGAAGGCGGGCCCTGCCCCCCTAAGAGAGCAGAGATTAGTCTTTGTGTTCAGTCATCAGAATGGCGCCGCCTCATTGAACACCACTACACAGCTTAACAGTCTATTCTGGGGACCGGTGGCTATCTGGGGGTCTGGCTGCCAGCACATAGTAAGATGGAGAGAGGGGGGAAGGAAAGATGAAGGGATGAAGGAAAGAGAGGGAGGGAGGGAGGGATAAAGGGAGGGAGGGATGTAGGAAGGAAAGAGGAAGGGATGAAGAAAAGAGAGGGACGGAGGGAGGGAGAAAGGGAGGGATAAAGGGAGGGAAGGATGTAGGAAGAAAAGAGGAAGGGATGAATAAAAGAGGGAGGGAGGGAGGGATAAAGAGGAGTGCTGAACGGGGAACGATGTGATAGAAAAGAAAGGACTCACGCAGGGCTGTATGAAGGCGTGCACGTGTAGGGCAGCTTTGTGTTAACAACATGGAGATATCTGAGACACAAACAGGGCTGGATGAAGGCGTGTACGTGCAGGGCAGCTTTGTAGTAACAACATGGAGATATCTGAGTCACAGCGTTGGCATGTTACAGTAACAACATGGAGATTTCTGAGGCACAGCGTTGGCATGTTACAGTAACAACATGGAGATATCTGAGGCACAGCGTTGGCATGTTACAGTAACAACATGGAGATATCTGAGGCACAGTGTTGGCATGTTACAGTAACAACATGGAGATATCTGAGGCACTGCGTTGGCATGTTACAGTATCTACATGGAGATATCTGAGGCACAGCGTTGGCATGTTACAGTAACAACATGGAGATATCTGAGGCACAGCGTTGGCATGTTACAGTAACAACATGGAGATATCTGAGGCACAGCGTTGGCATGTTACAGTAACAACATGGAGATATCTGAGTCTCAGCGTTGGCTTGTTACAGTAACAACATGGAGATATCTGAGTCTCAGCGTTGGCATGTTACAGTAACAACATGGAGATATCTGAGGCACAGCGTTGGCATGTTACAGTAACAACATGGAGATATCTGAGTCTCAGCGTTGGCATGTTACAGTAACAACATGGAGATATCTGAGGCACAGCGTTGGCATGTTACAGTAACAACATGGAGATATCTGAGTCTCTGCATTGGCATGTTACAGTAACAACATGGAGATATCTGAGGCACAGCGTTGGCATGTTACAGTAACAACATGGAGATATCTGAGGCACAGCGTTGGCATGTTACAGTAACAACATGGAGATATCTGAGTCACAATGTTGGCGTGTTACAGTAACAACATGGAGATATCTGAGGCACAGCGTTGGCATGTTACAGTAACAACATGGAGATATCTGAGGCACAGCGTTGGCATGTTACAGTAACAACATGGAGATATCTGAGGCACAGCGTTGGCATGTTACAGTAACAACATGGAGATATCTGAGTCACAATGTTGGCGTGTTACAGTAACAACATGGAGATATCTGAGTCACAATGTTGGCGTGTTACAGTAACAACATGGAGATATCTGAGGCACAGCGTTGGCATGTTACAGTAACAACATGGAGATATCTGAGGCACAGCGTTGGCATGTTACAGTAACAACATGGAGATATCTGAGGCACAGCGTTGGCATGTTACAGTAACAACATGGAGATATCTGAGGCACAGCGTTGGCATGTTACAGTAACAACATGGAGATATCTGAGTCACAATGTTGGCGTGTTACAGTAACAACATTGAAATGATGCCATATAAAGATGGACACGCTCCAGTGAGATTTTGTCTGTTTGATAAGACAACCTACGTAGGCTTTGTCTGGCCCTGGGTAAAACGATGTTGTAACCCAGCTTATTGTAGTGTTATTGGATGTTCTTATTAGGGTATGTTTGAACTGGTTCAACACCATGGAAACCAGTGAAACCACATTGGATAAAAATGCTGCAGGCTGCATTCACATGCTTTCTCTCTTTGACAAAATAAATTTTTTTGATTACGTCTACCATATAAAACATCAGTCAATCAATATCCAAATAGCTTACAGTAGGCTATACATATATAAGGTGTATGAAAACATCATTGAATCAATAATTTAATAAATAAAAGCCAATGATATTACTGACCCATAGCACTCCTTCAGTGAAATGATCTTAACTTTCAACTACAGGACCAAATATGGCCAAGCAGTGTGCTCGCTTAATTTTCTGACTTTTCTATTTTACCAAAGACAAAATCATTCTGAATCCTGTCTTAACTTGTGGCCTTCACAATTGTTTATGCAGAGAAGATATTTATTTAAAAACCTTTTTTTTTGTTAAAATTAAAACTGTATAGATTTCCACTCTTGTTTAGTTAGCCCTTGTTTGGGTCAAGATAAGATAACGAACTTAAATCCGACAGCTACAAGCATCTTATCTGGGCCTTGCATTTCCAAGTACAACAGCGACATTTAGTGGACAACAATCGTTCCGCTGGGACAACTTTCCCTACAGTCAAATCGGCTTTACTTTGTGCAGTAAAAAGCATAAAATCGCTCGAGCAGAAATTATCAACCAAGAAACCATTATAAACAACACGCACTAATAACACACGACAGATGGCTTTATAAGGAAGTGAAAAATAACCTGTCAACAGCCGCGAATCATTCCTGACTAATAGACGTCTGTTCGGTGGAACGTTCTGCTTCACGTAGCCTAATGGTTACCACGACAACCCGTCCAGTGAGTCGTCACTTTTAATTACTACTACAACGTTGCTGATGTGGCATTTTAAAGTTTTTCGATTAGAACTTTAACAACGGCGCAGCTATCAATGTTACAAAACGCAAATTGTGTGTAGTGTCCCGCAAATCACAGAAGGGTCCCGCCTCCCCCTCGTGCCAAAGCGGGTGTAAATCTCCAACTTGAAGCGGAGCCATCCTTCTGTTCCGGTCACGAAAACAGAGAATTAAAGAAATACACCGGCGTGAGAGTGAAATGAAGGTTACCGCAATGAGGTAGGCCTAGTGTTCGCTCTCCTCTCCAAGTTTGATGTCAGCAAATAAAAGTAACGTTAAGTTGATGTGCTACTGCTAGCTTGCAGTGCATCTACACTGCTTGTAAATCACCTATCACTGTAAATGGAAACTGTTGCATATCCACAAATGTAGCTGCTCAAAAAGTAAAATAAAGTTAATTATTCCAATTAAAGACATGCATTTATTCCAAAACACCCCCTCCCTGTAGAACCAAAATGGATCAGTCTAAAAAAACATACCAAAAAGAATCAAAGCACTGAAATGTGCAATTTTAGAAGCAACTTCACAGCCACCCACAGTCAACCAAAACTAATTACTGTGTTTCTTTTTGCTAAGAATATAAGTGGGTAAAAAGTGCAAATGATCGACCTTTATATTGAATTCTCTGATGAGTGTTAAGAAAATCAATAGAGGCAGGACCCTATTTTAGAGAGCTCTTCAAAGTCTCTGGCTGCAGTACGGGCCGAGGAGAGAGGGAAATGAATCATTCATTGACCCTCTTTTACAAAGGAATAAGTCCATGTAGACAAAAAAAAAAAGAAGCTCTTGCCTGGTTAACAGATGATTAATTCAGTTTGGTGATTTAGTGTGTGTGTGTGTGTGTGTGTGGTGGGGGGGGGGGGGGGGGGGGGATTAAGACGGAGCTTAATGAGGTAAAGTTTGTTAATGGAGCGGCTTGCAGTCCGAGCGGTGTACATCGATATCTCCCTCTGGAGGCACACAGCCGCGGAGCAGCTGAGAACGCTGCTGATGTCGTTAGAGAGTCTCCCTGTCTCAGAGACTGTCCAGCTTAGTACACACTGTCTTGCCTAGTGCACTATCCAGCTTAGTACACACTGTCCTGCTTAGTGCACTATCCAGCTTAGTACACACTGTCCTGCTTAGTACACTGTCCTGGTTAGTACAGTATCCTGCTTAGTACACTATCCTGCTTAGTACGCTGTCCTGTTTAGTACACACTGTCCTGCTTAGTACACTGTCCTGCTTAGTACACACTGTCCTGCTTAGTACACTATCCTGCTTAGTACACTGTCCTGTTTAGTACTAACTGTCCTGCTTAGTACACTGTCCTGCTTAGTGCACAATTCTGCTTAGTACACTGTCCTGCTTAGTACACTATCCTGCTTAGTGCACTGTCCTGTTTAGTACAAACTTTCCTGCTTAGTACACTGTGCTGCTTAGTACACTATCCTGCTTAGTACACTGTCCTGCTTAGTACACACTGTCCTGCTTAGTACACTGTCCTGTTTAGTACACTGTCCTGTTTAGTACACTGGCTTGCTTGGTACACACTGTCCTGCTTAGTGCACTATCCAGCTTAGTACACACTGTCCTGCTTAGTGCACTATCCAGCTTAGTACACACTGTCCTGCTTAGTGCACTATCCAGCTTAGTACACACTGTCCTGCTCAGTGCACTATCCAGCTTAGTACACACTGTCCTGCTTAGTGCACTATCCAGCTTAGTACACACTGTCCTGCTTAGTGCACTATCCAGCTTAGTACACACTGTCCTGCTTAGTGCACTATCCAGCTTAGTACACACTGTCCTGCTTAGTGCACTATCCAGCTTAGTACACACTGTCCTGCTCAGTGCACTATCCAGCTTAGTACACACTGCCCTGCTTAGTACACTGTCCTGGTTAGTACAGTATCCTGCTTAATACACTGTCCTGTTTAGTACAGTATCCTGCTTAGTACACACTGTCCTGCTTAGTACACTGTCCTGTTAAGTACACACTGTCCTGTTTAGTACACTGTCCTGCTTAGTACACTGTCCTGTTTAGTACACTGTCCTGCTTAGTACACACTGTCCTGTTTAGTACACTGTCCTGCTTAGTACACTGTCCTGTTTAGTACTAACTGTCCTGCTTAGTACACTGTCCTGCTTAGTACACAATTCTGCTTAGTACACTGTCCTGCTTAGTACACTATCCTGCTTAGTACAAACTTTCCTGCTTAGTACACTGTGCTGCTTAGTACACTGTCCTGCTTAGTACACTGTGCTGCTTAGTACACTGTCCTGCTTAGTACACTGTCCTGTTTAGTACACTGTCCTGTTTAGTACACTGGCTTGCTTGGTACACACTGTCCTGCTTGCTACACACTGTCCTGCTTTACTGAGAATAATTTCCCTTTTCCACTCTGAATTAAAACAGACATTTAACCACACTTTGTTAGAATGTCAGACGAAGTGGACACAGTGAGTGACTGAAATACACTTGTCTGTGTGTGTGTGTGTGTGTGTGTGTGTGTGTGTGTGTGTGTGTGTCTGTGTGTGTCTGTGTGTGTACTGTGTGTGTCTGTGTATGTACTGTGTGTGTCTGTTTGTGTCTGTGTGTGTACTGTGTGTGTCTGTGTGTGTACTGTGTGTGTCTGTGTGTGTACTGTGGTTGGACAGTGTGTGTCTGCACAGTGTGTGTACAGTATGTCAAACTTCAAATTCATCCTTGTGAATGTGTGTGAATTTATGTATTAAAGAAAATATGATCAGTATAATCAGACTACAAATATTCATATCAACATTCAACAAACACACACACACACACACACACACATCCATCTGCCCAAACACACACACACACACACACACACACACACACACACACACACACACACACACACACACACACACACACACACACATCCATCGACAACAACACACATCCATCCGCCCAAACACACACACACACACACACACACACACACACACACACCTACCGCATGCCCCCCCCCCCCCCCCCACACACACACACACCACTCTCCAGCTGTCGGGTAACTCCGTCCGTCTGTGCAGGGATGCCAGGTGTCAGTGAAGGACTCTGCTCTGTTTTTAAAGAGGACTGGTACAGTAGCACTGAGGTGCCAAGCTCCTTTCCTATGAGGGCCTGTTAACCCTAACCCTAACCCTAACCACACCATCACTCTGCTCCATCACACTGGCACATCACCATTTCAAAGGGCCTGTTGACCATCTGGACAGCCAGACGCAGCGCTAGCTTGCTAGCTAGCTACCTATCTTACCACCTTCCTGTGAGGGTCTGTTAACCAAACCACACGATAGCTCTGCTCCATCTGGACATCACACACAGGCACGACGCAGCGCTATACCTACCTATCTACCACCTTCCTGTGAGGGCCTGTTAACCCTAACCACACCGTGACTCTGCTCCATCACGCTGGCACGTCACCATTTCAGAGGGCCTGTTGACCATCTGGACATCCCACACTGGCACAACGCAGCGCTAGCTAGCTACCACCTGGTGGAATTCCCCCTCTGACATGGGATAAGGGTACATAAGAGAAGCTTAGGGAGGGAGGGAGGGAGGGAGGGAGGGTGTTCAGACTGAGCTTGTTATCTGTCTGAGTGTTCAGTTATCTATCAGTGTTCTCCTTTCCTTTCCTCTGTAGGGGATCTCCCTCTCGTCTCCTCTGTAGAGGATCTCCTTCTCGTCTCCTCTGTAGGGGATCTCCCTCTCGTCTACTCTGTAGGGGATCTCCTTCTCGTCTCCTCTGTAGGGGATCTCCTTCTCGTCTACTCTGTAGGGGATCTCCCTCTCGTCTCCTCTGTAGGGGATCTCCCTCTCGTCTACTCTGTAGGGGATCTCCTTCTCGTCTCCTCTGTAGGGGATCTCCCTCTCGTCTACTCTGTAGAGGATCTCCTTCTCGTCTCCTCTGTAGGGGATC
>JAPMUY010008947.1:45000-52500 GCA_026901105.3 Galaxias olidus
CTCCTTTATAAACATGTCCTCTGTAAAGACAACCTCCTTTATAAACAACATGTCCTCCACTGTAAAGACAACCTCCTTTATAAACATGTCCTCTGTAAAGACAACCTCCTTTATAAACAACATGTCCTCCACTGTAAAGACAACCTCCTTTATAAACATGTCCTCTGTAAAGACAACCTCCTTTATAAACAACATGTCCTCCACTGTAAAGGCAACCTCCTTTATAAACATGTCCTCTGTAAAGACAACCTCCTTTATAAACAACATGTCCTCCACTGTAAAGACAACCTCCTTTATAAACATGTCCTCTGTAAAGACAACCTCCTTTATAAACAACATGTCCTCCACTGTAAAGGCAACCTCCTTTATAAACATGTCCTCTGTAAAGACAACCTCCTTTATAAACGACATGCCTCGTCTGCGCTCGTCTAAAAGCAACAAGGAGACGTTAGATCAAATAAAGGCCGTCCATGTCGTTTTCCTTTAACACTCTTGCCGCCACTCCCCTCCCCCCTGCTGGGGCGGAACGAATGGCGTGGGCCCCTCTTCAAACCAAACGCCCCGCCCCCCCCCCCCCCCCCCCCCCAGCTGCTGCTGCCTGCTTTCTCTGATGACACACGTTGGGTTTCCATTAAGGGGGGGGGGTAATAAACAGAAAAGAAAAGAAAGAAAAGAAAGCAGAAAAGAAAAGAAAGCAGAAAAGAAAGGAGAGCAGAAAGACACAGGATAGGAGTGGAGTGTTTGTGAATGTGTGTAAGACACCAAATCCATAGATTGAATACGTTTCTGTCCCAATGTCTCCTGAATTCATAAATACATTTAACAAAAGATCATTAGTTATTCTATACCTGATGATTAAAGAAAGGGGATTGTAGTACACACACACAAACTCTCGCACACACGTGCACACATACACGCACACACCCTCACACACACCCTCACACACACACACACACGCACACACACAGAGACAAACACCCCCCCCCCCCCACACACACACACACACCACTCGGACAAGCAGAATAGAGTACATCTTTTAAAGATGTGTGAATCCTCCTGTCTTCTACCCGTGAGCTGGAGCAAACAGTGCCTGTTGGTGCAGCTGTGTGTGTGTGTTTATAAGAAAGGAGATTTCATAGGGGTTTGGTAAGAGCTTGAGAGCTATAGATGTCCTAGCTCTGGGATATTATACCTGCAATACCAGCATGACCAAGAGAGATGTGTGTGTGTTTATGAGGAGAGATTTGGAAGGTCTTTGTAAAGGGCAGGAGAGCTGCAGATGTCACAGCTCTGGTATGTACTCTCAATAGCAGCATGGTAAAGAGAACGCTTTTAACGACAACGGAGCAGCTTTTAATGGTAGAGAAGAGAAGACAGTGTAACCATGACGATACATCACATAACAGTCAGAGCAAACAAACAGATACAGCCATACAGCCACTACATACAGTAGATAACCCTAACCTAGAACAGTCACACCAGACAACCTAAAAAGACAGAATAGAATAGATGGAACAGCATCTATCTAACGCTGTGTCTTACTGTATATTACATGTAGAATAGTATCTATCTAACGCTGTGTCTTACTGTATATTACATGTAGAATAGTGTCTAACGCTGTGTCTTACTGTATATTACATGTAGAATAGTATCTGTCTAATGCTGTGTCTTACTGTATATTACATGTAGAATAGTATCTATCTAACGCTGTGTCTTACTGTATATTACATGTAGAATAGTGTCTAACGCTGTGTCTTACTGTATATTACATGTAGAATAGTATCTGTCTAATGCTGTGTCTTACTGTATATTACATGTAGAATAGTATCTGTCTAATGCTGTGTCTTACTGTATATTACATGTAGAATAGTATCTAACGCTGTGTCTTACTGTATATTACATGTAGAATAGTACCTGTCTAACGCTGTGTCTTACTGTATATTACATGTAGAATAGTATATGTCTAACGCTGTGTCTTAATGTATATTACATGTAGAATAGTATCTAACGCTGTGTCTTACTGTATATTACATGTAGAATAGTATCTGTCTAACGCTGTGTCTTACTGTATATTACATGTAGAATAGTATCTGTCTAACGCTGTGTCTTACTGTATATTACATGTAGAATAGTATATGTCTAACGCTGTGTCTTAATGTATATTACATGTAGAATAGTATCTAACGCTGTGTCTTACTGTATATTACATGTAGAATAGTATCTAACGCTGTGTCTTACTGTATATTACATGTAGAATAGTATCTGTCTAACGCTGTGTCTTACTGTATATTACATGTAGAATAGTATCTGTCTAACGCTGTGTCTTACTGTATATTACATGTAGAATAGTATCTGTCTAACGCTGTGTCTTACTGTATATTACATGTAGAATAGTATTTAACGCTGTGTCTTACTGTATATTACATGTAGAATAGTATTTAACGCTGTGTCTTACTGTATATTACATGTAGAATAGTATTTAACGCTGTGTCTTACTGTATATTACATGTAGAATAGTATCTGTCTAACACTGTGTCTTACTGTATATTACATGTAGAATAGTATCTAACGCTGTGTCTTACTGTATATTACATGTAGAATAGTATCTGTCTAACGCTGTGTCTTACTGTATATTACATGTAGAATAGTATCTGTCTAACGCTGTGTCTTACTGTATATTACATGTAGAATAGTATCTGTCTAACGCTGTGTCTTACTGTATATTACATGTAGAATAGTATCTGTCTAACGCTGTGTCTTACTGTATATTACATGTAGAATAGTATCTGTCTAACGCTGTGTCTTACTGTATATTACATGTAGAATAGTATCTGTCTAACGCTGTGTCTTACTGTATATTACATGTAGAATAGTATCTGTCTAACGCTGTGTCTTACTGTATATTACATGTAGAATTAGGACATTAAATGCTGGATGGCTCACAATTTTCTCCAGTTAAATGAAAACAAATCGGACGTTGTTCTCTTTGGCCCCCTTAACTCCATTAACTTAATTACTAGGAATTTAGGTAATCTCTCCTCCTATTTAAAACCCCACTCCAAGACCCTTGAAGTGATTTTTGACTCTGCTTTTAAATTTGACAAGCAGATAAATGCAGTGGTAAAATCCAGTTTCTTTCAATTACGGCTCCTGAAAAAAATGAAACCTTTCCTTTCAATGACGGATTTGGAAAAGGTCATCCACGCTCTAATACTTTCCCGTCTTGACTACTGCAACTCCCTGTACACTGGAACCAGCCAGGCATCTTTGTCCCGCTTACAGCTGGTCCAAAACGCTGCGGTCAGGCTTTTGATTGGATCCAAAAAGAGGGATCATATTTCCCCTATCTTGGCCTCCCTTCACTGGCTTCCAGTTCGCTATAGAATTGATTTCAAGATCCTGCTATTTGTCTACAAAGCAGCATTGAACCAACTTACCCCCTCCTACATCACAGATCTACTGAGACCATACACCACTCCCAGGCCTCTTAGGTCTTCTGAATTAGGACTCCTGGCCATCCCACACTGCAAACTAAAGCTCAGAGGGGATCGCGCATTTGCTGTCACAGCCCCTAAATTATGGAACAGCCTTCCCTCTCATCAGATTCGCCCCTTCTGTCGATTCCTTCAAGTCTCAGCTCAAAACTCATTTCTTCTCATTAGCCTTTGCATGTTAGTGGTTTTCTATGCACTTAGCTTGTATATAGTATGTTTATGTGTCACAACTGTTTTTGTTTTTGTTGTTGTTATATTTGATATACTGTATCTGAATGTGTTGTACAACACTTTGGTCAGCTCTGCCTGTTTTAAACGTGCTCTATAAATAAACATGATTTGATTTGATTTGATTTAGAATAGTATCTAATGCTGTTTCTTACTGTATATTACATCTAGAATAGTATCTAACACTGTCTTACTGTAAATTACATGTAGAATAGTATCTAACACTGTTTTTTACTGTATATTACATCTAGAATAGTATTTAACGCTGTTTTGTTACTGTATATTACATGTAGAATAGTATATAACACTGTCTTAGTGTATATTACATGTAGAATAGTGTCTAACACTGTTTCTTACTGTATATTACATCTAGAATAGTATTTAACGCTGTTTTGTTACTGTATATTACATGTAGAATAGTATATAACACTGTCTTAGTGTATATTACATGTAGAATAGTATCTAATGCTGTGTAGAATAGTGTTGCACACTGTGTCTTACTGTATATTACATGTAAAATAGTATTCGGTGTAATGCTGTTTGTTTCTTACTGTATATTACATAGAGGTATAATAGTAGCTGTCTAACTGTACAGGCTAAAAGGGACGCATTGTCTACCATTTACCTATTTTCTATTCTCTAGTGCTCCTTCTCCTTTTCTCTCTCTCTCTCTCTCTCTCTCTCTCTCTCTCTCTCTCTCTGTCTCTCTCTCTCTCTCTCTCTCTCTCTCTCTCTCTCTCTCTCTCTCTGTCTCTCTCACTCTCTGTCTGTCTCTCTCACTCTCTGTCTCTGTCTCTCTCTCAATCAAAGGTGTGTGATGTTAGCGGTCAGTCTTGGAGATGAGCTGGACAGGAGGGAGAGGTGAGAGGTGAGAGGTGAGAGGTGAGAGGGGAGAGGTGTGGTTGCAGCCATAGAACAACACCTTGGAAATGATCTCAGGTTTTTGGATTGGCTTCATGCCACTCTCCTTTATAATGGAGGATAAAAAAAAAGAATACCAATCTGCCAAGAAAAGAACACGCACATTTGTTTCATAAATGAATTGTCTTTCTGTCTGTCAATAATAGTACAATGATGTAGTGTGTTTTGTCTGGCTTGTGCTACAACATATTGTAATTTCATTCTGAATCTATTATACTATATTTAATGTATTCTTAGGCTTTATCAGAAGAATGTCGATTTTAAAGCTGTTGAGAAACAAGATCAGAGAGGAGAGAACAGAGAGGAGAGAACAGAAAGGAGAGAGCAGAGAGAGAGAGGAGAGACCAGAAAGGATAGAGGACAGAGCAAAAAGGAGAGAGCAGAGAGAGAGGAGAGAGAGGAGAGAGCAGAAAGGAGAGAGCAGAGAGAGAGGAGAGAGAGGAGAGAGAGGAGAGAGAGAGAGCAGAGAGAGAGGAGAGAGAGAGAGAGAGAGAAACATCTTACATCAACATCTTGGTTTTTTATTTATTTTTTACTGTTATTTGCTCAAAATCTGAATTGTGTCATCAAATCCCACGTCCAGAAACTACAGACATAGAAACCACTGCTGATAGAAACTACAGACAGAGAAACCACTGCTGAGACAAACTACAGACAGAGAAACCACTGCTGAGACAAACTACAGCCAGATAAACCACTGCTGATATAAACTACAGACAGATAAACCACTGCTGAGATAAACTACAGACAGAGAAACCACTGCTGAGACAAACTACAGACAGAGAAACCACTGCTGAAACAAACTACAGACAGAGAAACCACTGCTGAGACAAACTACAGACAGAGAAACCACTGTTGAAACAAACTACAGACAGAGGAACCACTGCTGATATTAACTACAGACAGAGAAACCACTGCTGATATAAACTACAGACAGAGAAACCACTGTTGAGACAAACTACAGACAGAGAAACCACTGTTGAAACAAACTACAGACAGAGAAACCACTGTTGAGACAAACTACAGACAGAGAAACCACTGCTGAGACAAACTACAGTCAGAGAAACCATTGCTGAGACAAACTACAGACAGAGAAACCATTGCTGAGACAAACTACAACCAGATAAACCACTGCTGATATAAACTACAGACAGAGAAACCATTGCTGAGACAAACTACAACCAGATAAACCATTGCTGAGACAAACTACAGCCAGATAAACCACTGCTGATATAAACTACAGACAGATAAACCACTGCTGATATAAACTACAGATAGAAAAACCACTGCTGATATAAACTACAGACAGAGAAACCACTGCTGATATAAACTACAGACAGAGAAACCACTGTTGAGACAAACTACAGACAGAGAAACCACTGCTGATATAAACTACAGACAGAGAAACCGCTGCTGAGATAAACTACAGCCAGATAAACCACTGCTGAGACAAACTACAGACAGAGAAACCACTGTTGAGACAAACTACAGACAGAGAAACCACTGCTGATATAAACTACAGACAGAGAAACCAATGTTGAGACAAACTACAGACAGAGAAACCACTGCTGAGATAAACAGAGAGAGAGAAACAATTAGAAGTAATCCTAGAAGGAATAAGTCTTTGAGGAGAAGAAGAAGCTAACACTAGCTGGACTAGCTCCAACCACACACAAACTCCCTTCTCTCTCTCTCTCCCTCTCTCTCCCTCCCTCTGTCTCACTTTCTCTTGCTCTCACACTCTCTCTCTCTCTCTCACTCACTCACTCACTCTGTCTCTCTCTCTCTCTCTCACTTTCTCTCTCTCACACTCTCTCACTCACTCTGTCTCTCTCTCTCTCACCATCTCTCTCTCTCTTTCTCCCTCTCTCTCTCTAACACACACACACACACACACACACACACACACACACACACACACACACACACACACACACACACACATCATTCGTAAGTCGTTGTGAAGATGAAGCTAATGCTAGCTGGATTAGCTCCAACCACACACACACACACACCATTCATCACCTAAACCAAGCAGATGGCTCGCTGCACGATCTGGAAGGCAATTTGGCCAAAGAAACAGCAAGTCCATTAGATGAAAAAAATAAAAACGGACGTTTTAGTCACAGTCAAAATGTTACTGATGCAGTGATGATGACATTTTTTAAAGTATAAAGCTCAAAGTTATTATCAATACAGTCATACAACAATTACTATTTTTAGTATATTACTAGTTGACTATTATTACAAAACAAACGTATCGGGCTACAATGATCATCCCTGAATGACTATTTTCCATATGTTGCATAACGCACTGTCAATAAACTCTATGAGGTAATAAGGCACACTATTGATATAACCTATATACAGTTATGGAAATGCAAGGGAATGGATGTGGAGACAAAAAAAATAACGTTTCCCATTTTCATAAACAACAAGCAGCTATTTCTAAATGTCAGTTTTATTTTTCAACAAAGTACTCATCTATGCCTGGAACATAACGTACTGGTCTAGATTAACCCAGTTACATTGCTAGAGTAACTTTCAGGGATCCCAGTTCAGACCAGCCCAGGTCAGTTCAGTCCAGTTCAGCCCAGTTCACTCCAGTTCAGCCCAGCCCAGCCCAGCCCAGCCCAGCCCAGCCCAGTTCAGCCCAGTTCAGCCCAGCTTACTGAATCAGTGTGAAAGCACTACTTCCATTAGCACTGTAATCTCTTCATCTGATAACCTCCTATCTGTCGCTCCACTCTAATATCAGACCCCAGGCTGCTACTTAACAGTGGTGGGATATTCACAGTGCTGCTAATGGAGGGGGGTGGGGGGGGGGGGGGGGGTTGAGCAGTGGAACCGTAGCTCG
>JAPMUY010008947.1:57500-62500 GCA_026901105.3 Galaxias olidus
CATTTGGCAGAGGAATTGACCAGTCACAACATGAACAGTGTGAGAACATGATCAGTCAACAGTCTCCCTTATTGGTTTGTAGCTTTCAGACCCTGCTGCGGGTCTTTCCCGATTGGCCAGTAGCTTCCTAACCCAGATGCTGGTTTTTCTGATTGGCCAGTAGTTTCCTGACCCAGTTGTGAGTCTTCCTTATTGGCCAGTGGCTTCCTGACCCAGTTGTGGGTCTTCCTGATAGGCCAATAGCTTCCTGACCCCAGTATGGAAGTAAAGCTAGACACAGTGAGGGCAAAGCAGAGAGGAAGTGACACCCTAAGTGGAGGAAGTGGAGACTGAGGGTAAACTTCTAAACTATCACTGGGGAAAACACAGCAGCCATTTTGACCAAACTAAAGTACACAAAACAAGCAGATTACCATGAAATATGAAGATCGTAATCATACATAATCAGCTATATTACTGTGAAAACTGAGTTCATATTGTTTTGTCCCTTTTGGGAATAAAACCCATGACTAAGCTTTTAAACCACGTAGTAAACTACACAGGTGAACTTTGCTGACAGTTTAAGTCTCTGAGACAGCTTTGTAGTCATCTATTATTTCAAACTGTTAGACACTGCGGCTTTTAAAACCACAAACTGAGTTCAGATTCACACATGTTGGATTGCTTTGGATATTTGGAATGTGAATATAAAAGTGTTGAATAAAACAGCAGTTAAAAACGGATAGTTATGTTGAAAATATATGTCACAGCCTCAATGTGCAGCAGATCACAAACTAATTGAACAAATTAATTCAGCATTTTCAGAGAAAGAAAAAATACAATGCATCTGTTTCTAATGACCAGTTACTAGTTAAACGTCAGATTTTAGCCAGAAAACTAAAAAGTCGAGCTATTATCTCACTAGAAAAACATCTCGTTAGTGGGCGTTGTCCCGCTCATTTGACTCATCACGTCATTATAAGGCTTCCATCTGCTGTGCTGCCGTGGCAACCAGCCACCATGGTGACGCCAAGAAACCGAATGACATCAGACAGCCTGTAGAAAAACCCCTAACCATGGATGGAACATAACAGCTGGCCAGGGTGGTATGGCAACACATGTATGTATACAGATTCCTCTGAATTAGTATGGAAACTAGTTTACAGCTGGTTCTTTTTGATTAGATGTACATTATGAAAACTGCCTCAATTAAAAAAATAGCAAGATTTAAAAAAGATTTTGTCAGATATTCTGGGAGATTATAGAAAAGGTCTTGTGCAGAGAGTAGACCAGTATGATAACTATAGAAAAGAGGCATTGATTAAATACATATATTTAAGAAAGATTAAACAGTCCTACCAGGGTTATATGTGGAAGCATTTGACCAGGTAGAGAAAGAGAAAATGATTCCTCTGCTCAAACCAAAAATTTGATTTCACAATGCATAACAGCCTGACAGAAAACCATTCTTATTCCACCAAACACATAGTGGACTGGACTGTGCGTACCAGCCTTAAGCTTCCGGAAGCTTCTCTACCTGGAGAACGTATTAAGGGAGAATAAAAGAAAAGAAAAAACACATATCCTGTCTTTTTATCTCCTTCAAATAACCAGCAGGTTGGTGATGGAGCTTTAAGCAGCTCAGGATGAACTATGAAGCTCTTTCAAGTATAGCTTTTCTACGGTTCAACGCTAGAAGCAGGCACACACACACGCACACACGCACGCACGCACGCACGCACGCACGCACGCACACGCACACACACACAGACACACCCAAAACACACACGCACACACACACACACACACACACACACACACACACACACACACACACACACACACACACACACACGCACGCACGCACACACACACACAGACACACCCAAAACACACACGCACACACACACACACACACACACACACACACACGCACGCGCACAGAGAGAGAATAAGAGATCAGTTCTTCTGCTTTGATGTCCTTTATGTTAATCCATTTCAACTGCCGTGGCCGAAAGCATGCCATCAGTAGCCGGGCTTAAGAAGAATAAAGTGCTACTGAAGTTCACACAAGGAATGTTCTGACGTGACACGTACGCTCTGCAAAAAGGAAGCAAATGCAATGATAACTGCCGTTCAACTAGAGCTAATCTTAGTCCTCTAAAGTAACCCTTACTCAGATCAATGTTCATGTCAAATAAATGCTGTTTAGCTATGAATTATTAATGGTATGCCGATTCTTATTAACTCAGCATGTGTTCCCATTAATCTGTTTGTGAGAGCTAAGAAAGTAGCCGACAGATCTTAGGGTAAAAAAAGAAAAAAAGACACAACTACGATTGTTTATGAAGTTGTAAACACACGCCCTGAAATCTTCTAGTCTCCAATCTCCCAATCAAAATGACGAAGATCGTGAATATTCATAACCAACAAATGGAACCCAGCATGAAACATCAGTTAAAATAGCATCAGTCGTTTAAAACTCAGTCTCGCTCTCTTTGCTTCTCCTCCCTGATACTTTAATACGGATACGGATAAAAGTACTGTTTCATGTTTAAAAAATATAAAAAAAAAACGTCTGGATTTTGCATTGATTTAAAAACACCCAGCAATCTAAAGTAGCCCTTTCTCATCTATAATGTATATGTATTGATATACATATCAATTTATCAATTATATTGTAGGCAGATAACTAGAAAACATTTCTATGATTATATGTGCGGCGATGAAGTATTTTTTATACACAGGTCAACTAGGTAAAGAGAAGCCTGTCACTAGGAGGCCATACCACTTGCAGATTTAGAGTATTATAAAGAGGCCATAACACTTGTAGTTTTAAAGTGTTATAAAGAGGCCATAACACTTGTAGTTTTAAAGTGTTATAAAGAGGCCATAACACTTGCAGATTTAGAGTATTATAAAGAGGCCATACCACTTGCAGATTTAGAGTATTATAAAGAGGCCATAACACTTGCAGATTTAGAGTATTATAAAGAGGCCATAACACTTGTAGTTTTAAAGTGTTATAAAGAGGCCATAACACTTGCAGATTTAGAGTATTATAAAGAGGCCATACCACTTGCAGATTTAGAGTATTATAAAGAGGCCATAACACTTGCTGATTTAGAGTATTATAAAGAGGCCATACCACTTGCAGATTTAGAGTATTATAAAGAGGCCATAACACTTGTAGTTTTAAAGTGTTATAAATAGGCCATAACACTTGCAGATTTAGAGTATTATAAAGAGGCCATACCACTTGCAGATTTAGAGTATTATAAAGAGGCCATAACCCTTGCAGATTTAGAGTATTATAAAGAGGCCATACCTCTTGCAGATTTAGAGTATTATAAAGAGGCCATAACACTTGCAGATTTAGAGTATTATAAAGAGGCCATAACACTTGCAGATTTAGAGTATTATAAAGAGGCCATAACACTTGTAGTTTTAAAGTGTTATAAAGAGGCCATAACACTTGCAGTTTTAAAGTGTTATAAAGAGGCCATAACACTTGTAGTTTTAGATTATCAAACAGGCCATACCATTTGTAGTTTTAGAGTATCATAAAAATGCCATAACACTTGCAGTTTTTAATCATAAAGAGGCCATACCACTTGTAGTTTTTTATTACAAAGAGGCCATACCACTTGTAGTTTTTTATTACAAAGAGGCCATACCACTTGTAGTTTTTTAAGAGTATCATAAAGAGGCTATGCCATTTGCAGTTTTAGATTATCAAACAGGCCATACCACTTGCTGTTTTAGGGTATCATAAAGAGGCCATACCACTTGCTGTTTTAGGGTATCATAAAGAGGCCATACCACTTGTTGTTTTAGGGTATCATAAAGAGGCTATACCACTTGTAGTTTTTTATTACAAAGAGGCTATACCATTTGTAGTTTTATAGAGTGTCATAAAGAGGCCATACCACTTGTAGTTTTTTAAGAGTATCATAAAGAGGCTATACCACTTGTAGTTTTATAGAGTATCAAAGAGGCCATGACATATATCACAGTAGTTTAGAGTATCATAAAGAGGCCATACCACTTGTAGTTTTAGTTTATCAAACAGGTCATAACATTTGTAGTTTTAGAGTATCATAAAGAGGCCATAACACTTGTAGTTTTTAGTCATAAAGAGGCCATACCACTTGTAGTTTTTTATTACAAAGAGGCTATACCATTTGTAGTTTTACAGAGTATTATAAAGAGGCCATACCATTTGTAGTTTTTTAAGAGTATCATAAAGAGGCCATACCACTTGTAGTTTTTTAAGAGTATCATAAAGAGGCCATACCACTTGTAGTTTTATAGACGATCATTAAGAGGCCATGCCACTTGTAGTTTTATAGACGATCATTAAGAGGCCATACCACTTGTAGTTTTATAGAGCATCAAAAAGAGGCCATGACATAATTCATAGTATCTTAGAGCACACAGTATTTTATAGTATCACAAAGAGGCCATACCACTTGTAGTTTTATAGAGCATCATAAAGAGGCCATTCCACTTGTAGTTTTATAGAGCATCATAAAGAGACCATACCACTTGTAGTTTTATAGAGCATCATAAAGAGGCCATACCACTTGTAGTTTTATAGAGCATCATAAAGAGGCTATACCACTTGGTTTGATCCATTTCCAAACGTGCTCTTCCATCAAAGGGACTCCCTGCTACAGTTTACACGCACACTAACATCCCACTATTACTCTCAATAGCACAATATTTTGACCATATAAGGTGAATCAAAACTACTTTACTGAATCAAAACTACTAATTTCAACAGGTTTTTGGGTGTGCACAAACATAAATAAAAATTCCTTCCTGTACTTTCAGACAGCCACTTTATGAAGGTGTTTCACATTAGGCTCCATGGAAACGTGAATATTAGTGGAATATACAGTACTGTGCATACATTTTAGGCAGGTGATGCTGTTTTGAAGGCGAAGGGTGGTCACACCAAATGTTGATTTGATACAGATTTGTTTCTCCCTCACTTTGTATTTTATGAATTGATAAAA
>JAPMUY010008947.1:67500-78244 GCA_026901105.3 Galaxias olidus
TTGTATCGAATCATGTGTTGAGTTTATCGTCACTTCCCTAGATCCTACTCCACCTTAAATCCAGAGAAATCCCTCTCCATGTTTTTCTAAGAGCCGGCGGTCACACCAGGGGAGGAGTTCTCTTTCTGTAGGCAGTGCCATCCTTTACTACCACTCCTTCCCTGGAACTGTGTTTGACCTGAGCGTCTCTGAGATCAGCATGCTACCATTAACGCTGCTGAGGAGAAATCACCCTCTCAGTCATATTATAGTAATGTCACAGGCTCCACAGTCTAGCCTGGAGGAATAGGAGACTTTACCGAGGGGAGAGGTAATGAGAAAGAGTGATAGGAGAGAGAGAGAGAGAGGTTCTCTCTCTCTCTCTCTCTCTCCTATCACTCTCTCTCTCTCTCTCTCTCTCTCTCTCTCTCTCTCTCTCTCTCTCTCTCTCTCTCTCTCTCCCCTCTCCTCCTCCGTAATCACAGGGACAGAGAGGTTAAAGATCTATTTACTGAGGCGGAGGGCTTTCTGCATACACAGATCTCCACTAACCTCTGTGAGATGGAAAACAACGTCAACAATGTCAATTAACAAGAGGGGAAACGGGGCCGCACTCATCAGGCTCCACACATAGCAGGTCAACATGTCAGCGTGGAAGTGTGTGTGAGTGTGTGTGTCTGTCTGTGAGTGTGTGTATGTGTGTGGAAGGTCAGAAGGCATGTTTCCCCCTCTACTTAGACGACTTTGCTCTGAGAGCCTTTTGGTGAGGCAGAGAGCGGCCTGGGACACTTGAGAGCCATTTTGCGGCTGTGAAGCGGCAGACAAACACTCATCACAAACACCTCTTCACTTCCCCCTCACTGATGAGGAGGAGACGCCACGGCAACCGCTCTCGTCGCCGCGGCAACCGCCTCTGCTTGCACCACCGCTGTTGTTTCAGGGCACATTGGCGATGGGAGAGAACACACACACACACACACACACACACACACACACACACACACACACACACACACACACACACACACACACACACACACACACACACACACACACACACACACACACTGCTGGGATTAGAGATATTGCTGGTTAAGTTCATTTGAATATGGTTTGAATATTCAGGAGATGGAGCCGCTGCCTCTTAACTTGCTCTTTGAATAATTATGGCCGACTTCAATATATTTAGTCCCAAACAAAGCAGAGTGAAGATATGATTGCTCATACTGTCCTTTAATAACCTTGCTCTGCTACTATGAAGCACAATGTACCGCCATCAAGCTGCACCCTCAATTAACAAGCAGGGTTCTTTCCAAACGGAGATGAATACAATATTACAGCTTTTTCCAATCGCTTGCACACTTGTTGCCACTCGCAATTTGGCAAGCAGGGTCAAAACTCTAAACACAAACCACATAACATACAACACGTGGAGCCAAACATCTCACGTCTGTGTCAAAATTAAACTCTGCAATCAAACCTAACAATCCTTTTGTACGAAGTAATACACACATGCACCATCTGAATAAACCGTTCAAAGCAGCAGCCACACAATGATATGCTTAATGCAAAACACTGCTGTCTCTACTACTTTGTATATGTTCTTAATTTCCTCAAACCCTTCTGTGAAATATTGTTTAAATTTACAATACATCTACTCACATTTCAATGAACACCAAAATAGAAAGCCCTACAGTAGAATCACAGTGCAATGGTAAAAAAGAATTTGTATTGTAAGGGATTGTAAGGGATGGGGTGGATGGTGTTGTTTGCCAACACTAAATGTATTGAATATGGCCAGTTCCTGTTCTTTGATGGACAGATGTTGCCTTTCACCCTCAGGAGGTTGTCTGGCAGAATGCAAGAATATGATGTAATTGGGTAGGTTATTGTTTACATACTGTACTGTCATACTGTGCATAGTACTGTAACATCAAACTGTATTACATGTACTTCACAGGACTATACTTATTGTTTTCATTCACTGAGGAGCAGATACCTACTATTGTAGGACTGCATAGTATTCTGCTGTGATGCAGAATGAAGTGCAACAATTACATAGGTACAGTCTACTCTAGTGTAGAAAATGTACTGTAAGACATGCCTGTTCTCCAGTCTAAAGGTCCGTGTTACGTATGGATGCTACCGTGTAGCGACTCAGGTTGGGCTGGTCTCTCTGCCCAGCCTCCCTCATTGTCAGGCCATGGTGTCTCTGTCTCTCCAGCCTCCCTCATTGTCAGGCCATGATGTACAATATGACATGGTCTCTCTGCCCAGCCTCCCTCATTGTCAGGCCCTCATGGTCTCTCTGTAAGGCCATGATGTACAGTATGACATGGTCTCTCTGCCCAGCAGTATGACATGGTCTCTCTGCCCATTGTCAGGCCATGATGTACAGTATGACATGGTCTCTCTGGCCAGCCTCCCTCATTGTCAGGCCATGATGTACAGTATGACATGGTCTCTCTGCCCAGCCTCCCTCAGTGTCAGGCCATGATGTGTATGGTCTCTCTGCCCAGTATGACATGGTCTCTCTGCCCAGCCTCCCTCAGTGTAAGGCCATGATGTCCAGTATGACATGGTCTCTCTGCCCAGCCTCCCTCAGTGTCAGGCCATGATGTACAGTATGACATGGTCTCTCTGCCCAGCCTCCCTCAGTGTCAGGCCATGATGTACAGTATGACATGGTCCACCAAAATGGCCCTGTTGTCGGAAAGACATTATGTCTCCATCTATTGTCTTTGTTCTTGTCTTGCTCCTCTCTGTCTGCCTCTTCCTCTACCTCTTCCTCCCACTGCCTCCATGTGTGCAATGTTCTAACCAAAGAGGTGAGCTTACCTGAGGTCAGTTTGTGGCACTAAGGCTCAGACAGATTGGTGTTCAATTACAGTGTAAGTGTTTTTGTGTGTGCGGGTGGGTGTTGCCAATTGCAGGTACATTCTTGAACGAAGTGTGTATGAAAACGTGTGTAGTGTTTTGCAATGTGTATTTGCAGAATTGCAAACAATGTGCAAAGGTGATGAGTGTGTAGGACTACTTTTGTATTTGTAGTATTACTGCCTTGGTTTAAGGTACGGTTAGACAAGATAAAGTTTTGGCGCTTTCGTCTAAACATTCACTTTAAGTGTGTAAGCAATTGTAAAAAACTGTAAAATCACATGCTCTAAAGTTCCTCATTGATGTAAACGAGTAAAAAAAGGATTTACTGGGGGAAAAAAACAAAGAACTTGTAGGACTGAGATCGCATTAGAGAGTGGGTTTCACTTCTTTTGTTGACGGTAGCCATCTTGTTTTGGAGATCAACGTGTATTGGCCAGAGTCAGCAAAGCCTCCTCTCATCAACGTGTATTGGCCAGAGTCAGCAAAGCCTCCTCTCATCTATCTGAAGAGGGAACTGTGGAAAGAGTGGTTTTGTGACATCACACTTATTACTCTCCACACTAATGACTAGATGTATTATTAGTTCAATGATTTGAGTTATATTAACAAAATGGTACTAGTTCAGTGCATATGTAAATTACGTCATACTAAATTACCAATACAAGTTAAATACCATTACTGAATGTATGATCATGGTGTGGGAACAGGGAGAGTTTATCCTGTCCAAAGTAGTGCCCAGCCTTGAGAAGGATCAGCTATCTCTAACCTAGACTAAGATATGCTGAATCATACCAATAGAAACAGAAAAATCATTCTTCCCATTGCAACATCTTCGTCTTTTGCAATTTTCTGGGTCCCTCACATTGTGCTATCACACAGTGTTGTAACAGTTATTATATTTGCTTTTATGTAACCCTGAATCAGAAAAGTATGAGAACTGTCTGTTGAAAAAAATCGGGGGCTTCACTGGTGCAGCCTCCCGTGGTGATTGTATGGTGTGCTGATTGTGAACTGAAGTCACTCTCATCAAAAAATTGATTGACTACACATTGAAGTTTCTGCTCTTTTGTTGACCGTTGTGAAATATTTTCCACAGACCCTTGTATTTCTCTTATTACAACTGTTAGTCTTACTTGGTCTTTGGTTTCTTGAGTGTAGGTTTAAAGCTCATTTAATTGCATTTGTGTATGAAATGTGCAATACAGACATTTGATTTGATTTGATATTAAATGTTTAGAGAATGTGATAATAATAATAACCATAATACATTTTATTTAAGGGCGTCTTTCAAGATGGCCAGGCGATGAGGAGCACAGAGAAGGAGAGGGGGTATAGTCCTGAAGGAGGTCAGACATATATGTGGGGGTCAGGGGTATGGAGGGCTTTGAAGGTGAGCAGGAGAGTTTTGAATTGAATGCGGTAGTGTACAGGGAGCCAGTGTAGTTGGATGAGAGTTGGGGTTATGCGGTCGATGGAATTTGTTTGGGTGAGGATACGAGAAGCCGAATTCTGGACTATTGGTAGCCGGCGTAGTAGTTTGGTCGGGATGCCTGAAATAATAGCATTGCAATAATCAATAAGTGTCTTTATTAATAGTTATTTATTTATAAATGTGCTTTATTGAGACAGGGACAGCGAAGTCTGGCGAAGGTGAAAGAATGCAGTCCGCGTTTTGGAGTTGATGTGAGGGGCAAAGGAGAGAGTGTTGTCCAAGATGACAGCAAGAGTCTTGGCTTCAGACGATGAAGGCATGATGACGCAGGATCGACCCCAGGGGAGGGAGGTAGATGATGAAGAGGACTGGACCCAATACTGACCCCTGGGGGACACCCTGTAAAACTGCAGCACTTTTGGACCTGTGGTTCTCCAGCTGCACAAACTTGTCTATCAGCGAGATAGGAAGAGAACCAGGAGAGTGCAACACCAGTGATCCCAATGCCAGTCAGGCACTCCAGGAGTACTGAGTGGGAGATGGTGTCAAAGGCTGCACTAAGGTCAAGGAGGATGGGGATGGATAGTAGTCCTGAGTCAGCTGCACAGAGGAGGTCATTGGTGATTTTAACAAGAGCTGTTTGGGGGCTGTGTTTCGGACGAAAACCGGATTGCGAAGGTTCGAGGAGGTACTTGGAGTTAAGGAGGGACTGAAGTTAAGCAGCAACCACCCTCTCAAGCACTTTGGAAAGGAAAGGGAGATTGGGAATGGGCCTGTTACAATCCGTTTGACAGCATGTATTTAGTCTGACGCCGTTTCCTCTGTCTCATGCCTTAAAAGCTTTTCTAATGATTTCATGCTTTTGTTTATAACGCGTCTTTTGTGCTTTTAGTTTAACCTGTTCCTTTCTGACAAAAACCTTAATAATAAATATGTCCAACATGCCTAAGGCAATATAAGTTGAATTCCACTTCCATAGCCATTACCATTCCCATAATAGCCTGAAAGCCTGGTCGTCAAGGGCCAGGCAGCCGACGGGAAGCGTGAAATAGCACCGGAGTTGGAGACATAAACGCAGCAGTGGATGACAGCGCTTCCATCACCGAGAATGCACCGTGACACGCTAAGAGGCATGACCTCGCTGCAGAAACATACACAGTGTCTTTCTGCTGCTATGTTTAACACTGATGGTTTACTAAGAGAGAGAGAGAGAGAGAGAGAGAGAGAGAGAGAGAGAGAGAGAGAGAGAGAGAGAGAGAGATGCCATTGCCAGTCAGCATGCCAATCAAAATATGGTGCAAAAATATTCAACAGTGTTACTCAGCCAATTACACTTTATGGAAGTGACATATGGGGTCCACTCAGTCACTATAGCTACACTAGATGGGACAAGCATCCAACAGAGACCTTACATGCAACATTTTGTAGATGTATCTTAAATTGTCCAAAGAAAAACGCCTACAAATGCATGCAGGGCCAAATTAGGCCGGTTTCCATTGATGACAAGCATAAAAAAAAGAGCACTACATTTCCTGATCCATCTCAGAACTAGTCCTGAAAACTCGCTTCACTTTAAAGCACTCAAAACCCAAGAACTGAACCCTAAGAAGAGTCAGTTGGTGTTGAGACTTACAAATCATGTTCAACTACATGCTCAGGCTAACACTGCCTTAGAAATACGATTTAGAGTCAATCAAATCATCAAACAAAGCAAAGTCATATTTGGAACATTAGAATAAAGACTCAAAAACTCAAAGCAGATTAGACTGCTGCCATTCCCTAAAACAGAGAATCTCCATTGGCTGAATGTCTCTCCACTGTCAGAGATATTAAGCAGAGGCAGATCCTAACCAAGTACAGGCTAAGTAACCACTAATTGGCAATCGAAAAAGGGAGATTTAAGAAGTCATGGCCACAAAAAGATGAAAGGATATGTGGTCACTTCAAGAAATCTGAGGTCTAGACAGAGATGCACTTCCTTTTAATGTGCAAGAAATTCAAAAACACAAGACATCAATACTTTAACAAATTTAGAATTATTACATAACACATTTTAAGGAACTAAATGACTACAAAATCAGAGCTCTCCAAGGAGAAGATAATAATGTGGCAAACTTTGCTGCAAAGTACATTTATGTATGTCTCAATCTGAGGGACAGTGAGTGATCAACACACACACACACACACACACACACACACACACACACACACACACACACACACACACACACACACACACACACACACACATACAGACACACACAGACACATACATGCACACACACAAACAGACACATACAACACACCCCAAGTGCACACTAACACACTCCAAATGCACACACATCCACACACACCCCCCCCCCCCCCCCAGTACACACACACACACAAACGCGTGCTTGTGCACAGGTGTAAAACCGACACAGAGTATCATTTTAACACACACACACCTAATAACACGCGCACGGACACGCACACAAACACACACACAGACTATCACACACACTCCCCACACCTGCCATCATTCAGAGACCTTGCGTATTTATTTTAGCGAGGAAGATAATTATGATTTTCTTTTATTTCTTTGACATTGTGAAGTAATAGCTGCTCCATGCCAGAGTGAACTGCTTCATAAAATGGAGGTTCCACATGAGGTCTCATCTCATTATCTCTCCCTACTAATGGGATTCCAGCTGCATACGAGAGGAGGAGGAAGAGGAGGAGGAGGAGGAGGGGAGAGGGGGAGATGAGAAGTGAGAGAGAGGGCCAGATAGAGAGTGGTAGAACGGGGGATGAGAGAGAGAGAGAGAGAGAGAGAGAGAGAGAGAGAGAGAGAGAGAGAGAGAGAGAGAGAGAGAGAGAGAGAGAGAGAGAGAGAGATATGGGGGAAACAAGGAGAAGAGATTTTTAGAAATCAAAAATACGATTGAGTGAGGGATTGAAAGAAGGAGAGAGAGAGGAATGACTGGGAGAAAAGGTGTAGTTTAGTTTTACATTCTCCTTGGTGATGCAGAAAAGAGAGAGGGGGGCGGGGGTCTTGGAAGGTTACCTAGGTGATGTTTCTCAGTAAAAAATCTATTTCATCTATCAGCTCAGGGTGACATCCCATAATATGCTGGACTGTGAAAATGAGACAGCAAAATGACGTTGTTAGATTCCTATCAGAGATTAGGCCTGGGGAGGAAGATGGGAGTAAATTGTTTACAAACAGATATAATATCTATCACATCCCACAAGGGCATTTAGAGGCGCTGGGTGGAACAAACAATCAACACAGGAATATGATATCCTAGAAAGTCAATGTCACAAAGTAACAACATCTTAGTAACATTTCTTTGTTATTTAGAGGAAGAACTGAAATGCCTCTCAGCCAGGCAGGCCAAAGGAAACAAGACACAGGTAGATCTCACAAGACACAGGTAGATCTTATTCTGAATATGAAGGTTAGACAACTCGCTGTTAAACACACACATTTAAACAAGACACAGGTAGATCTCACAACTCAGTCTTATTCTGAATATGAAGGGTGGACAACTCGCTGTTAAACACACACATTTAAACAAGACACAGGTAGATCTCACAACTCAGTCTTATTCTGAATATGAAGGTTAGACAACTCGCTGTTAAACACACACATTTAAACAAGACACAGGTAGATCTCACAACTCAGTCTTATTCTGAATATGAAGGGTAGCCAACCTGCTGTTAAACAGACACATTTTAACTTCTACCTATTTTTCCGTCATGAAATCAAAAACACAGTGTACAATTTAGAATGGTATACATAATTGATGGTAAATATCACTAGGAAAGTGACCATAATTATGTTTACTTTCAGTTAAATATAGGCCACATTCATATTAAATATAGGATTTAGAACATATTCATATGAAGCACAATTAGGATCTAGGCCACATTCATAAATAAATATTCGAAGGAAAGTTCAATGGTTTTCTCTGGCAATGACCCTTTGAACTCTGAAACAGGGCCATTTTTGACAGTTTAAATTCACTCAAGATTCACCAGACTTCTTTAAAGCAGTGCATCCTGCTTCAGTAGAATACCTCTAACATTCCTATTACATTTCAGACAGAAAATAAAGAGTTTATCTCCTAACAATTCCCCTTTGAACTATGAAACAAGAAGATTTTTGACAGTTCAGATAAATATCCACTTAAGATTCACCAGACCTTCTAGAAACACTTCACCCTGTTTCAAAAAATAACTGCCATATTTACGTTCCATCCAATCAGAGCGCAGCAGCTATTTACCCACTTCCTTATCTCCAAAATGGCCGCCTGGCTCGCTCGGCTGTCACCAGAGTGACTGGGAGGAAGGGGAGCTCTCCGAAGGAATGGCTGGTGGAGATAGGAGAGAACTACAAACAAACCCTTCTGATGTTTGGTCAAAAGGAAAACACCATTACAAAGGCTGTTGTGTGTAGAGGTTAATAACATCCTCATCCTTTCTTACTCTTACACTTACTACTCTTCTAATTCCAATTCTAATTCTGATTCTAATTCTAATTTTAAAAGGTCGGACTACAGTGTCTCATCCGTTTCTCCTTTGTGTCTCCATATCTCTCGCAGCTTAAACGAGTTAGCCAGTTGGAGGATTAAGTTGGCTATCTATCACAGGGTCACATCTAGTGAAACTCCTATTAACTGCAGTCTATAATCTCCCACTGGGCATAACTTAGTTTCACAACACCTTAGCACACCGGACTGGAATGGATTGGACTGGATAAGACTACAAAACGGAAGATTGACATTGACTGGACTGGACTGGACTATAATACAAAAGACTGGACTGGATTGGACTGGACTCTCATGCAGAAGACTGGACTGGACTGGACTATAATACAAAAGACTGGACTGGATTGGACTGGACTCTCATACAGAAGACTGGACTGGACTAGACTGGACTGGACTCTCATACAGAAGACTGGACTGGACTGGACTGGACTCTCATACAGAAGACTGGACTGGACTGGACTGGACTATAATACAGAAGACTGGACTGGATTGGACTGGACTGGACTATAATACAGAAGACTGGACTGGATTGGACTGGACTGGACTATAAAACAGAAGACTGGACTGGATTAGACCGTACTGGACTATAAAACAGAAGACTGGACTGGATTGGACTGGACTGGACTATAAAACAGAAGACTGGACTGGATTAGACCGTACTGGACTATAAAACAGAAGACTGGACTGGATTGGACTGGACTGGACTATAAAACAGAAGACTGGACTGGATTAGACCGTACTGGACTATAAAACAGAAGACTGGACTGGATTAGACCGTACTGGACTATAAAACAGAAGACTAGACTGGATTAGACCGTACTGGACTATTATACGGAAGACTGGACTGGACTATAATACAGAAAAGTGGACAGGATTGGACTGGACTGGACTGTAATACAGAAGACTGGAATTGGCTGGACTAGACTGGACTACCATACAGAAGACTGGACTGGATTGGACTGGACTGGACTATTATACAGAAGACTGGACTGGACTGGACTTGACTGGACTGGACTGGACTGGACTGGACTGGACTGGATTGAGAGGTCTGTCATACGGA
The DNA here is from genome assembly GCA_026901105.3 of Galaxias olidus. NCBI lineage: Eukaryota > Metazoa > Chordata > Actinopteri > Galaxiiformes > Galaxiidae > Galaxias > Galaxias olidus. Next base: position 77,384 of record JAPMUY010008947.1, read on the forward strand.
GGTCTGTCATACGGAGGTCTGTCATAAGGAGGTCTGTCATAAGGAGGTGTGTCATAAGGAGGTCTGTCATAAGGAGGTCTGTCATAAGTAGGTCTGTCATAAGGAGGTATGTTATAAGGAGGTATGTCATAAGGAGGTATGTCATAAGGGGGTCTGTCATAAGGAGGTCTGTCATAAGGAAGTCTGTCATAAGGAGGTATGTCATAAGGAGGTATGTAATAAGGAGGTATGTTATAAGGAGGTATGTCATAAGGAGGTATGTCATAAGGAGGTGTGTCATAAGGAGGTGTGTCATAAGGAGGTATGTCATAAGGAGGTGTGTCATAAGGAGGTGTGTCATAAGGAGGTGTGTCATAAGGAGGTATGTCATAAGGAGGTATGTCTTAAGGAGGTATGTCATAAGGAGGTCTGTCAAAAGAAGGTATGTCATAAGGAGGTATGTCACAAGGAGGTATGTCATAAGGAGGTCTGTCAAAAGAAGGTATGTCATAAGGAGGTATGTCATAAGGAGGTATGTCATAAAGAGGTATGTCATAAGGAGGTCTGGATAACAGCACTGTCATAAGGGGGTCTGTCATAAGGAGGTCTGGGTAACAATCCATTAAACAAGAGGAAACAAATGCAGTTCATGCGCAGAGGTTGCTGCTGAAATTAAACGTTTGTCTCTGTCACACTCTCTTTGTCAAACACACACACACACACACACACACACACACACACACACACACACACACACACACACACACACACACACACACACAGTGGGAGACAGACAGAGGCAGAGAGAGCTACAGAGATAGAGAGAGAGAGGGGGGATCTCTCCAAACATTTACATAAAACAAATCGTACACACAGGCACAC
>JAPMUY010008949.1:0-77991 GCA_026901105.3 Galaxias olidus
GCACCTTTTATTATAAGGGTCTGACAATACACAGATAGCTTTCTGTGGGCCTGGGTGATGGAGCGCCAGGGAGGAGGCAGCCCCCAGTCCCTAACAGGCTGACGAAGGGGCTGTCACCCCCTCTCACGTTTAATGGCACCCATAAAAAAAGAAGAAGAGAAGGGGGGGGGGGGGGGGCGGGGGTGCGTGTAATAATAGCCTTTGCATCAACCCCACCTGCTTCTGAAGACCCCAATCAGAAGGCGAGTGCCAGCCCCCGTTCAGATATCTGACAACACAAAGACGATGATGATGATGATGATGATGATGGCTGTGTTTAACGTCTCTCAGCCAGAGGAGACCCTCCGCCTGGGTTCAAGGGCACACGCAGAGAAACCCGCTGGGAGTCTTCTTTACATAACGACCCTTTCAACAGCGTCATTCTCCCAAACAAATCTCTGCAGATAGGGCGGCTGATCTGACGTGTTTAAACTGAGGCGTGGGACAGAACGGAACATCCCCTAGGATGCAGCGAGCGCGTGTTCCTGTCACGCTCCACTGCTCCTTGGGAGTCCGTTAACAGCACCAGAACACATCAGATGCCCCGGAGCTCCGCCTGGGCAAAATGAAGCCGGGTCTCTAAATCCCCCCCCCGGGCGGGCGCTTGGCTCTGCAACGTGAAATGTCCCCGGCACCCCTGCAGCAGCGCGGCGGCACAATGGCTCGGTGGCTCTCACTGTATTATTGTATTATGGCAGCGAGCGACCTTGATGACTAGGACCAGCTAAGGGCACTCAGGGGTCGTTGAGGGTGAGAGAGGGGTCACGGAGGGGGGTGGTTGGGGGTGGTCCCCGACTCCTAGAGCAATAGATGGAGGGCTCCACTTACAGGAACATACTCCCATTTGCGAAAGGGGAGCTGAGAGAGGGTTACATAAGGGCCACAGTCGCTCTCATACCTCCAGGCCTAATGGTGTGTGTGGGGGGACGGGCTAACAGCAATCTTCACACACCTACCATTAAGTAGGCAAAGGAAGGCTAACGCAGGCCAAACCACTTCGGTCTTTCTCCAGTCCTAGTCAGAGAGGTAGAGAGCGAGGGGCAGAGAGAGGGGGACAGAAAGAGAAGGCAGAGGCAGAGATAGAGAGACAGAGAGAATGCAGAGAAAGACAGAGAGAGAGAGAGAGAGAATGCAGAGAAAGACAGAGAGAGAGAGAGCGAGAGAGAGAGAGAGAGGCAGAGAAAGACAGAGAGAGAGAGAGAGAGAATGCAGAGAAAGACAGAGAGAGAGAATGCAGAGAAAGACAGAGAGAGAGAGAGAGAGACAGAGAGAGAGAGAGAGAGAGAGAGAGAGAGAGAGACAGAGAGAGACAGACAGAGAGAGAGAGAGAGAGACAGACAGACAGAGAGAGAGAGAGAGACAGAGAGAGAGAGAGAATGCAGAGAAAGACAGAGAGAGACAGAAAGAGAGAGAGAAGGCAGAGAGACAGAAAGAGAGAGAGAGAAGGCAGAGAGACAGAAAGAGAGAGAGAGAGAGAGAAGGCAGAGAGACAGAAAGAGAGAGAGAGAAGGCAGAGAGACAGAGAGAGAGAGAGAGACCTGCCCTGCAGAGTCCTCCTCCTCCTCCTCCTCCTCCAGAGAGAGAGAGAGAGAACCCCTTCAGAGAGCGAGAGAGGCAGCAGAGAGAGAGAGAGAGAGAGAGAGAGAGAGAGAGAGAGAGGCCAGAGAGAGAGAGAGAGAGAGAGAGAGAGAAAGCAGAGTCCAGAGAGAGTCCCCCGGCCTTCCCTGCCAGAGAGAGAGAAAGCAGAGGTCCCGAAAGAGAGCCTGTCCAGAGGCAGAAAGAGAGAGAGTACCTTCCAGCCTGACTAGAAAGAGAGAGAGAGAACGCCAGAGACCCATGAAAGAGAGACCCTCTCTCTCTCTCTCTCTCTCTCTTTCTTCTACTTCAAAGAGAGAGAGAGAGAGAGAGAGAAACAGTACTCGAAAGAGAGAGAGAGAAAGAGAGAGAGAGAGAGAAGGCAGATCTCTCAGAAAGAGAGTTCTCTCTCTCTCTCGCAGAGTTCAGAAAGAGAGAGAGAGAGAGAGACTGCCGTGCAGAGAGACCCTCTTCGAGAGAGGACAGAGAGATTAAGAGAGAGCTAGCAGAGAGAAAGAGAGAGAGAGAAGGCAGAGACCAGAGAGAGAGAGATCAAGGCAGAGAGAGAGAGAGAGAGAGAGAGAGGGAGAGAGAGAGAGAGAGAGAGAGGATGGCAGAGAGAGAGAGAGAGAGTTATGGCCTTTCAGAGAGAGAGAGGACAGAGAGACAGAGAGAGGACAGAGAGAGAGAGAGAGGATCACCCTGGGGAGTGCGCTATAAGGAATTCCAGCATCCCTGCCAGATCAGATGTAACCGATCACATGAGCTTTGATTGCTCTCTCTCTCTCTCTCTCTCTCTCTCTCTCTCTCTCTCTCTCTCTCTCTCTCTCTCTCTCTCTCTCTCTCTCTCTCTCTCTCTCTCTCTCTCTCTCCCTCCATCTTCTTCCTCAACCTGTCTCTCTCTCTCTCTCTCTCTCTCTCTCTCTCTCTCTCTCTCTCTCTCTCTCTCTCTCTCTCTCTCTCTCTCTCTCTCTCTCTCTCTCTCTCTCTCTCTCTCTCTCTCTCTCTCTCTCTCTCTCTCTCTCTCTCTCTCTCTCTCTCTCTCTCTCTCTCTCTCTCTCTCTCTCTCTCTCTCTCTCTCTCTCTCTCACCATGTGTGCTTTTCCACACTGCAGTGAAGGGTCTTGCAGTTATTGAGTTCATCTGAACCACGAAATCAGAGGGTTCTGATTGGCTGACTGAGTGGTGGGTTGTTGAAGGGTTGGTTCGCTGACAGTGATTGAACAACTAGCTGGCTGAAGTGATTGCTCCACCGTTGGAATGGCTGATCGGTGACTAACCCCCTCCGCTTAATTGCCGGGTGACTTAAAGAATTGACTTGCGGTGGGTTAACAAACTGACAAGACTGACAGACTGGCAGGGCTGACAGGCTGGCCAGATCAATCTCTGAGACCGGCTGACGGGCCAAACAGCCACTACTAACTGACCGAGCGTCTTGACAGACATGGCCGACTGAATTAGTTTTGTAAGGTCCCCGCGGTACTGATCCATCACAGAGACCATAAGTTCTCTCCTAACCTTGTGTGAGACTGCTGGGTGGCCGCGGAGACGGAAATAGAGTGACACGCGTCTCTCACGCAGCCACAGAGGCATCCGCTATTCCTTTTGAAGAGCAGAGAGCCCACCCCGCCTCCCGCTGAAACGGCGGAATACACAAGGGTGAACCAATGACTTCTGAAGTGAAGCTTATGTAAACGGAATAAACAGGACGAATGCGCTTAGCGCTGAACACGCCGGCACAGAGAGAAGACCAAGCAGAAGAAAGCCAGAGAGAGAGAGAGGTGAGAAAGGAGAAAGATTGAGTGTAGTTTAAAAGCACTTAAAAAGACCTAGCGATATGAGACGCCATCGCTGACATGTTTCACACATAGCAATACAAAATCTGTTTAGCAAACATCAGAAGCGGAGTTTAAAAGGAAACCAGCACGCAAGCTCTCCAAAGTGATTCGAACGTCGACCACTCGTTCCACACGTTCCGTCCCAGGGTCACACTGACCTCTAGTGGCCATGTCGAGAACTGCTGCTGTGCATGAGCATTCGTGCTGCGCTAACTGCAATTCTTATATGACCATTGATTTTTGAGCCCCGGGATGCCAATTGTATTGCCTCTCGGAGGGTGGCATTAATAAAGTGCCGCGGACAGTCTCGGCGGTCCCCTATCTTTCTTGAACAGAATAGGTTTCCTTTATCCGCCATGGCCGTGTGGCCGAGGTCCCTCTCCCCCTGCCTTTTTTCCAAGCCCACAATGCTTGACGAGATTTTCCATTTGGGCTTTATTGATTTCGCAAGTGAGATCTTCCCAAAAAATCTATATGAACGTACGTACACCCACTTCAGCGTGTATAGGTGGGCTTTATATTTCTTGGTGAGCAGCTGTGTGAAGCACATTACCCGGAGATATTGGACCTCGGTACAAGTACTAATACAAGTACTAACACAGTAAGATAACATCTTGTAATCCACTTCTTCTGCGGTGTTATCTGTTCAGAAATTATAATAAAAATGATTGCAATATTTCATTGCTACAATAACATCAAAGCGAAAACGGCCAATTGCAAGGATATAATTTCCTCGCTCATATATTTTTATGAACCCAGGATAAGGAAGTTAGGGAATCAATAGAGAGGCAGGTGTGCAATATTACATATTACAGTTTCATATGTTGCTCAATCGCCACTAGATGGCACTCATCCCAAGGAAAAACATCTAGATTCAGTTTGCCTTACAATTTCATATGGAAACTATGTAGTTCGGTCCTTCATAGATTCAAGGTAACAATCTACATGCTAAGAACACAGTAACAGAGAGTATCATTCAAATTAGGTACAATCTAGTCTATAACTCAGTCCCTTATTATCTTTAAACATTTTTTTTGTTGGAAATAGAATATAATTCAAAACATCCACACACAAAAAATAAAAACCACGGATTGCCAAAATATAACAAATTCTTTCACCGTCAAAACTTTATTTTCAAACATTCTACAGGAAACCATTCCTCCTCCCTGACATGCCCTAAAGCTAAAGATGAAAGAAGGCCGTTTCTATATCCTTTCTCCACTAATAAAAACACAAGGCTGTGGTCCAAGCGGATGAGTCTTCAGACAAGGTGGGTCCCGTTACACCAGCGCGGCATGTAACAAGAGAACCACTCATCACCGCCTTTGATGAGGGTTTCCTGAAACAGCAAAAACATTGAGTTCGCCGTGTCGGGACGGATCAAGTCAGTGACGCGCTTTGAAGCAGCAATGATCGACCAGAGACAGTCAGCACACGTCAGGCTGGGACAGACCACGCTAGTCTTATAGGAACAGACAGTACTTGGTCCTGTAGGACAAGCTATCGCTAATGAAGGGAAGTATGGACTTAATGTTTTCAGGACTCACTATCCACACAGCAGTCTAGGCAGAAATTATGCTCCTGAGAATATCCCCTCAGACGTGGAGGCAGAGCATTACTTCTACTGTTATCGAGAGAATGTGGAAAGGCAGTGTGATAATGGATGATATAGAGCGAGAGGGGGGAGAGAGAGAGAGTGAGAGACAGAGAGCTAGAGAGAGAGAGACCGAGAGGTAGAGAGAAAGAGAGAGAGAGAGAGAGGAGGGCAGAAGGGAGTGTCTGGGTAACAGTCATATGGTTTGGAGCCCCTATAGACTACCCTCTGCTCCCCCAGCTCACTCAGCCTGCTATGGCCTGGCTCTGGAGGGCCTCAGCCTGCTATGGCCTGGCTCTGGAGGGCCTCAGCCTGCTATGGCCTGGCTCTGGAGGGCCTCGGCCTGCTATGGCCTGGCTCTGGAGGGCCTCGGCCTGCTATGGCCTGGCTCTGGAGGGCCTCGGCCTGCTATGGCCTGGCTCTGGAGGGCCTCGGCCTGCTATGGCCTGGCTCTGGAGGGCCTCGGCCTGCTATGGCCTGGCTCTGGAGGGCCTCAGCCTGCTATGGCCTGGCTCTGGAGGGCCTCAGCCTGCTATGGCCTGGCTCTGGAGGGCCTCAGCCTGCTATGGCCTGGCTCTGGAGCCTGGCTCTCGGTGCTGCTCTCTGGAGGGCCTCGGCCTGAGCCTGGCTCTGGACATGGCCTGGCTGGAAGTCCTTCAGCAGCCTGACACAACCAGCAGAGCCTGCTATGGCCTGGACGGGGCCTCAGCCTGAGAGAGAGAGAGAGAGAGAGAGAGAGAGAGAGAGAGAGAGAGAGAGAGAGAGAGAGAGAGAGAGAGAGAGAGAGAGAGAGAGAGAGAGAGAGAGAGAGAGAGAGACAGAGAGAGCAGACACAGAGAGAGAGAGAGAGAGAGAGAGAGAGAGAATATCCTCCCGGTGGTCTGGTGGGAGAGAGGGAGGCAGGAGAGCGACATAATGAGATAGAGAAAGAGACAGAGAAAAAGAGAGCAGGAATATCATCCCTCTGGTCTGGTGAGACAATATATAGACAAAGGGAGGGAGAGAAAGAGAGAGATAGAAATAGATAGAGAAAGAAAGAGAGAGACAATCATCTGTATCGTCTGGTGGGGCGGGGTGATGGTAAAAAGAGGCAGAATGAGATAGGAAGAGATAGAGAATATTATCCCTCTGGTCTGCAGAGACAGTATATAAACAAACAAAGGGAGGGAGAGAGGGGGGGGGGGTCTGTGTGTGTGTGTGTGTGTGTGTGTGTGTGTGTGTGTGTGTGTGTGTGTGTGTACGGCGGGTTGGAATTACAGTCAGGGGCCACAAACACGCGATAAAAAACCTTTGCAATGATCTACAAACCGAAGCCTGAAAGGAAGTTAATATCACTAGGGCTGCCGGGAGATAAAAACCTACCAGGAAGTTTGAATTCCCTCAGACTTCTGGGAGAACTTCTCAGACTTCTCTGCTTCTAACAGGGTCGACTAGATAAGACATACTGTGTATTTACAGAAAGAAACAAGTTGTTCTGCACTCAGAACATTTTGACTTGGAGAATGCTGTGTGCAGTGCCATTGATGGATCACAACAAAGGACAAATTGCCCATCCTAACATGGTAACTTTGTTGAGGGCATGCTGAAGGGCAACGAGGTGAACCAAAAAAAAGCTTGGCATTCTTCGGTGTTCACTTCCACTGAAGAGAGATGAGCTCTCTTCTTGCCACCTCAGGCTTTTAGAGAAAATATTTGAATTTTGCAGCCTCATTGAACCACAGGAAATTTCAAATGAAACGTATTAGCTCCAACAAAACTACTAACTACACGTCAGCATGGGCTGCATTTATAAATAACTTACCATTCTGTTGGATCTTCAATGAGACCTTGGTAATATCAAACGTGCTTCACCATTCCTCACAGTATAAGTAATTCATGACTATTCGGGCTTCAGAAGCCTCCCTGTCCACAGGGCTCTCTAACCAAGCCTACTCCCATGGTCTCTGTCGTAGCATAGAGGGCACACACTGGGTAGGGAAGAGTACACACAGACACCCCCCCGCCCACAGCCCGACTCTCCCAAACCCCCCCCCCCCCCTCCTCCCTCCTCCTCTTCTCCACTGCAGAGGGAACATAGACCATCCTCGGCCGCAGAGCAAAGTGGAGCAAACAGGAGGAGTTGGAGAGATGAAGGTCTACTCACCTGTGTCCACTCTCTCCAGCCTGTCAATCACATGTGGAAGACACACCCCCACACAAGATAAGGAGGACATGAAAACGCGTGTCATATTTCCCCCTTCTCTCCCGTCCAACCTCGTCACGTCAAGAGGGTCTGGCACGCTCGGCCCCGTTTAGGAAGCGGCTGGTGGGTTTGCCCTGAGAGCAGAAACACACACTGCAGTCCACTGCCAAGAACTCAGTGGTAGATGTCGTGTTAGGACTTTCGACTCGGGGAGTTATGGAGGACTCGGTGTACCTGGATTTGAGAATACAGGCGGCGGGCGAGAACACATGCACGTCTTTCAGCAGCTCTGGAATGCGCCGCGGAACAATACGATCAGGCATTCCGACGAGCGTGACGTCACATCAAAAACCACGACACCATGCCTTTCATATACCAAACGCAATTATCATATCAGATATGTGTCTGCCGCCAGCTACGTCAAACAAATGATCAAATTATAGAGTAGCAAAATCGAATGCAACCAATACAAGTGCGTTAGTGAACTTTACAAGGGTTCACATAGTCCAGGGAGGTAGAGCAATCACAAAGACCCTGTGGACTATTACATGGAAACCTCATTGCACTCCTAATACATGGTCAATTCACTTCAACATGCGGAATGTCTCGGGGGTCATGAAGGGTTAAATTGATCGGTAAAAAAAAATGTAAGTAATACAACATTGCAGACTTATGGGGAACTAGCAAAATGCACTTTACATCACCCTCTCTGAGAACGGAATAAGCTTGAAACGGAACGGATTTCAAATAGCCAAAACGCATTTTTTACCAGCGTGTGCTGTTCAAGAGTCTGCTTTAAAACCGCGCCATCAAAACACATCTGCCCCAAAGCAGCGCTCCACAGTGAACCAAAGCCTTGATGTTTTAACTGGAAACAGCATTACTGGGGCTGTGAAATACGGCACCCCAAACACACACACAGACACACACACACCCCTCTCCCTCAGTAAAAGGAGCAGCAAAATCAACCTTATCGTCATTAGATTTCGTCTTCACCTGCAGGGTCAACACCGGCCCCGTGCGAGAGGACAGGGGGCCAGACACCTCTCCTTCAGGTCTAGATGAGGAAAAGAAAGATGTCTTGTAAAAAACACTGGAGGGAAGTTGGTAAATATCAAAAGAGAACCCGAGGCTCTTGACCATCAAGTTTATCTTGTGTTTCATTTCTGTGTGGTATGTTAATGAAAAACACTCACACACACACGCATGCACGCACGCACACACACACACACAAGCTGTGTGCGATGAATAGCTCCCATCAGACAGGCAGTGGTAGTGCCTCACACCACTCAGCCCTCTGCCTTCATTAGCACTGGACACAGCATTGAATTGGCAGACCATGACATTAGGTGGATATTCTGGACAGTTTAATGTGGTCTCTGGTGTAAAAGAGGCCTTTTCCCCATGCAGCTGAGCGAGGGAGAAGGACCCTGGCCAGGTTTCCAAAGACGGGACAGCGGTGACATGAACGTATAAAGCAGAGGTAAAGAAAAGAAAGAGAAAAGCCCTTCCCTCCATCAGGCTCACGGCTCCAGGCTGAGGCAGCTCAACCTCCTGGGGATTTATAGTGACAACCTGGGACGTTTATTTGCTCCGTGTCTCCCTGGGCGACCAAACTCTCGTTCTCAGGGCTAACGAAGCCACCAGATGTAACTATGGCACTGCGTGCTCCAGAGAAAAGAGCAGGAGGTGGAGGAGGAGGAGGAGGAGGGGAGGGGTGCAGCCCCAACAGTACCTGCTAGAGGTCACTGCTACACTGGGCCGCTCCCGCCGCAGCCCCCACTCCCCCCTCAGTCTGAAACCAGCTACCCTCCCCAAAGCTAGAACAGAATACCAAAACCTCTACTTTAGTGCCTGTGTGTGTGTGTGTGTGTGTGTGTGTGTGTGTGTGTGTGTGTGTGTGTGTAAAAATCCAATAGATGAAAATGTTGCTTTGGGAGGATTTCAAATGGCTGAGGATGTGCTTTGATACAGTCAGTATTTACCTGAACAAAGACCTCAGTGACAATGGTGTCGTAGGGACAGCTTCTGGTGATCTCCCTTCATACAGACAGAGCGCCTCAGACCCAGAGCTCGCCTGTCTGCTGGCCAGGGGGAATTCAAATGAAAAGCCTTTGGATAATCAGGCTGACACTGAATACAAACTAAAGAAAATGCTGCTAGAATACCAAATCGGACAACAAAGGAAAGGGGTTTTCAAAAGGCGGATATCACTACAGCACTAACCTGCAAATTCCTCTTTTTAGATGGTGTCTGTGGGTGTTAAGGAACGAACGCATTTCACAAGTGACAGCTAAAGCAACTCAGGACAAAGCGCTGGGCGGCCACCCCCTTTGTTATCAGTAATACGTTTGCCCTGGAGCTCCGACGCAAACAAACTCAACATCTCAGTCACAGCAGCGGACCACCAGTGGAACAAGTCATCCTGTCTTTGTAGGACTGAGTACGTCTGATCAACCGCAATCAAAACACATTCAACTCTTTCTGCGGCTGCCTCTTCAATGTATTCAGCAGCCACCTGGGAATTTTCTGCCTGCCTGTTGGTTTCCTCTAAGTGCCTGCTGGCCGTTAAGGAAAGCATTCATGAGTTCCTTTTAGATTTGAAAACCTGAATCTGTTTCTGGTGCACAGTGAACCCCCGAGGTCAGAAAGGTCAAGTCCCTGTTGTCCTGACTGAGCCCTTTCTCACTCCAGGCGCTGATGCGTTCCAGGTCTGTGTTACAGGACCGGCTCATTGCTTCAGGTCCACATTGGTGCGTTCCAGGTCTGTGTTACAGGACCGGCTCATTGCTTCAGGTCCAAATTCACCTCTTTACATTTATCCCTAGCAGTTCAGCTACCCGGTAAAGACAAAACGAGGACGTTTAGATTCAGATAGATTTAGATTCAGATAGATTTAGATTCAGATAGATTTAGATTCAGATAGATTTAGATTTTAAAATGTAGCTAGCCAGGTGAGAGCACTCTGTACATGTCAGCTTTGTGCACAAGAGCAAAAAACATGACCTTCAGAGTGCACAATGGGTTTTCTGGGGTGGGGGGGGGGGGGATTTCCTGTTGCCACCAAGACCAAGGCGCTAGGGGCGGGGAGACAGGAAACACACTTAAGACCCAGGCAGCGAGTCACTTTCCCTGGATAGCCTGTTTAATTTAGCCCCAGAAGTGCCATTCCTGGAAGGCCCATTATCAGCCTCCATTACGACACGCCTCTGGAAACTGGGAAATACCCATAACCCCCCCCTTTCCTCTGCGTGCAGGTCTGTGCTCTGTGTTTGACTAATCCCCCCACCCCTTCCTCTGCGTGCAGGTCTGTGCTCTGTGTTTGACTACTCTTCCCCCCCAGTTCCTCTGCGTGCAGGTCTGTGCTCTGTGTTTGACTGCTCTTTCCTGTCGCCCTGCACCATACCAGAGACAGCAGCGTTCCAAAGGAGCAGTCTTGGTATTCAGACAATAACCTCATTTTTTATTTTTATTGTAAAGCACCTTGTAACCCCTGTTTGGAAAAGCGCTATATAAATAAAGTTATTATTATTATTATAATTATTTTTCCTGGCATGGAGATAATGTTTCCATGAAAGAACAAAAACAAAACAATTAAATGAATCTTACTCAATCTCATAGACTACGTTATAAACACAATTTATTTTCTGCCTCGAGGGAGCTGGACTGAAAATGCAGTGAGGCTCACAGTGTTGTTTTAGAGACTAACCACACTGCATCGTGACCCGTGGTATCACTTGAAAACCTTCCACATCGTAAATAAGAGATTGATGAAGCGTGTGGGATTACGGTCCGCTTCCCGCTGGATGGGGGAAGCGCGGTGGAGGGTTTTGCGGACGCCGTGTCATTCCTTACCGGCTCAGATGTGGTCGGCGGGTTCTTCAGGGAGAGTGGAGCAGAGCGATGTCGGTTCCTTCCTGGGACGGCCTGTCGGAACGAGAGAGGAAAAGGGAAAACAGAGGCTTAGCTATAACCACTGGGGTTTACACTCCATACTAATGAGTATAAAATGCACAGTTCACATGGCAAAACTACAAGTATCCCCAATATTCCAGCACACTGAATCCAGTTCACAACAATACTTCTCATGCAGCCTGTGCATCTGGGGGTAGGAGGGCTGGTCATTGCCTGGTCATTGTACTGTGTATAATGACAATAAAGGCTTTCAATTCAATTATATTCAATTGCCTGGCCTAGCAATGTCCACAATTTCATTCATGAAACATTTTTCAATTTAAAAACATATTACAGATACATATTGCTTACCTGGAATTTGTTTTTAATTATGGATACAGCAGATATGCAGCAGGATTTACCATTGCTACTGTGGTAAGGGAATAATGGCTGCAAGTGAATGATCCCAACAAAGGGTCTCACAGACCCATGTGAGTGACTCCTACAGCGAGGTCATTACGTGTTAGGGTGAGCGTGTGTTAAGTGACTGCTGGAGTGAATGGGTCCACGGAGGTACGTGAGAGTGAACGCAACAGTGAGGGTATGCAAACGTTTTTGCTTCCACCTTAAACAAACAGCACAGGAGATAGCTGGTCCCACGTGAACTCACCCCCCACACAGTCACGTGAAAACAATGTACTGTCCCCCCCCCAAGCCAACAGCCCGGATCACTTAAGGAAGACGCTCTTTGAGGAACACCCAAACAGTCCCTCACTGACAAAAGGACAGGAGAGAGAGGGGGAAACGGGAATGCCAGCTGATGTCACAACAGTGACTCAGTGAAACCGCGACATCTTATTCTGGGACTTAAGTTTGCCGTCTGCGGGACACATTTAAACCGGTTATTTCAGCCGTCACTGGATGGGTGAATAACGGCGTTCATCCAGGCGTGTGCCCGTAATGACTGTAGGAAAGCGGTTGGACAGGAGAGTTAGAGAATAAACGCAGGCTGACAGTTAGCAGCACAGGCTCGTTTCCCTACCAGCTTATAGGCAGCCAGTGGGACGCTGTCTCTCTCGATCTTCATTATACTTTGTGGTGTTGGTGGTTTGGTTCTGCGTGTGTTAGTCTCTTGTACTGTGGATACACTGGACCTCACAAGGTCTCCGTTTTGATTTCATATTGGACTCTCTCCAACTCTGATCATCTGGGTCTTATTATTAAAAAAGCATCTCTCTCTCTCTCTCTCTCTCTCTCTCTCTCTCTCTCTCTCTCTCTCTCTCTCTCTCTCTCTCTCTCTCTCTCTCTCTCTCTCTCTCTCTCTCTCTCTCTCTCTCTCTCTCTCTCTCTCTCTCTCTCTCTCTCTCTCTCTCTCTCTCTCTCTCTCTCTCTCTCTCTCTCTCTCTCTCTCTCTCTCTCTCTCTCTCTCTCTCTCTCTCTCTCTCTCTCTCTCTCTCTCTCTCTCTCTCTCTCTCTCTCTCTCTCTCTCTCTCTCTCTCTCTCTCTCTCTCTCTCTCGCAGAGGAAAGGTGAAGGTGGAAAGGGTGAGAAAAGAGGAAGAGGAGAGGTGAAGGTGAGTCAGGAGAGAGGCAAACAGAAGATGTGCCATTGGCTTCAGTTTTTCCTTTTTTCTTTTTCATTTCAAGCAAATGTTCATAACCTTTATTAGCGTACTTCAGTTCATATAACAATAAAAGTCAAGAAATAAAATTTTTGTAGAACGATAAAAACAAGTTGTTTGAAATACTCTTCCCCTATTACTTTCTTCAACTTAAAGCCTGTTTAAAAATGTGTTTTAAGTTCTATTTTAAAAGAGAAGACTGATTCAGCCTCTGGAATATGACTTGGAAGGGAAAGCCACAGTTCTGGGGCGGAAAAGCAAAAGGATGCTTCTCCACTTCTCTTATAATTCACCTTGGGGATTCTCAGCAGAGAAGCCCTGCCAGATATATGATAAACCAGGGAGTCTTGAAGAATGGCCGGTGCCAATCATCGGCAGAATTTGATTTGAAAAGGTGTGTGTGTGTGTGTATTTTATATATTGTTCGTTTTGGGACTATAAAAGTGGGGGGCTCCAATACTGCCTTCTGAAAGAGTAAGATCTCCCCTGGGGGCGCACTCTAGACATGCAATATTTTTTAGATCACAAAACAGAAGATGATCTAGGAGCTTAGTTTTCAGTCCCTCGTAAATCGTGAGTGAAGAATGACTCCTACGTTGCGCTCTTCGCTGGTGCAGCTTGAGGAGGCCAACCTTCAGATAACGGAATCCCTCTGGCACGTCGGCCAAAACACAAGCAGTTGTGTTTTATCATAAAAGGTGTAAAGCTCACAAGACAATTTACTACAGGGGAGAAACAATCTGGGTCCAAAGATATATCATCTGCATAACGGTGAAATGCATAACAGTGGCGCCAGGTTCTCAGAAGATTTGTCCCAGAGGTTGAATGTGCAGCACAATACTCTGCCCATGGATTGATCACTGAGGTGCCCCACAGGTAACCCCTGTTAGCGCCGACATATGCTCTCCTAACGGGACGGAGGATTCCCTCCATGTTACACAAGTCTTGAACCAGTTTAAAATAGCCTTATAAAGGCCACACCAGTTTTCCAGATGGCACAGTAGCATTGCATGGTCTATGATGGCATCAAAGGCAGCACTTAAATCTAAAAGATTTCGAACTTTTTTTAATCAATGTCTAGTCTTAGGTTAACGCGTGCCATTCATTTTGTTTTAGTTTTCTGTGAGCCCCAAACCGCAATCCTCTGAAACACAAAATTAACCGGCCAATCGGCTAATCTCATCTCAGCACAACCTGATCCAAGTCCCGCCTTTTTCCTCATTGAAGTACCACACAGCGCTGCTATTGTTTTCCCTCTGATTCTGGATCAATACCACTGAACATGCACGGTTTTGATTTATTCACAGCTACACATCTCGGGGACATGAGATCCTCTGTGATCTGTGAGAGGCTGCATATTCGTGTTATCAATGGAGGATAAAGCTCACATGAGACTGAGCAGCAAGAACCGCGTTCTGACATGACCCAATGTGTGTTAACAGTGAACCTGGATGCATTTATATGAATCTCTCTCTCTCTCTCTCTCTCTCTCTCTCTCTCTCTCTCTCTCTCTCTCTCTCTCTCTCTCTCTCTCTCTCTCTCTCTCTCTCTCTCTCACACACACTCTCTCTCTCTCTCTCTCTCTCTCTCTCTCTCTCTCTCTCTCTCTCTCTCTCTCTCTCTCTCTCTCTCTCTCTCTCTCTCTCTCTCTCTCTCTCTCTCTCTCTCTCTCTCTCTCTCTCTCTCTCTCTCTCTCTCTCTCTCTCTCTCTCTCTCTCTCTCTCTCTCTCTCTCTCTCTCTCTTGTCACACAGTGTAAACCACCTCTACAAGGGAGCACATTCCCGGTGGTAGCTATGAACTTAGTGCAAGGTGTGATTCATACTTCAACACTTGCTTTTTCATAACAACCCCAATTAAACATTAAACAATTGCAGCAAGAGCTTTATGAGGTAACAATGGCTCCATAATTCTTTGCAGCCATCCAAAATGAACACCATAAAACGCTCCATTGTAAGGAAGGACTGTTGCGTGGGATGCCTGTTCCATGCACCCTCCTCGAGGGTTCAACCTCCCTGCTGTCAAACGGCAGTTGGTGAGAAAGAGGATTGTGGCAGTCTTGTCCCTTCTGCTTGACCTTTCTGCTTGACCTTTCTCATCTCCTCTCCCTGTCTTGCCATCGTTGCTGCCTGTTCCCAGTCCTATGAAATACGGAACAGCAAGGAGCCCCACAAACAATCCACCCCTCCACTGGATACACAATCAAGGAGCTTACCCTTTATATATTCTCCCCTTAACTTCTCTCACTTCCCTGCCTTTGTATCAACCCCTGAAAACAACACGTTATAGAAGAACGCTATCAAAACATGAACACTGTTTAAACTATTTCAGACTTTCATAAAATACACTATTTTATTATCATGCAGACACATTTATACCAATATTGTTGACAAATCTAAAATATTATCTTACATATTTAATAGCGTTAAATAAGAGCAGTAACTCTGTACTCTGTACTCCTAAAGCGAGAGCTGTGTCCGGGTCTGCGGCAGTAAGTCGGACTCGTTTCCGGTGAGGGTTGGCCTCCTCCAAGGCTGCGCTTTGTCACCTATCCTGTTTGTGGTATTCATGGACAGGATCTCACGGCGTAGCCGCGGGGGAGGGGGCTGCGGGTTGGTGGGCAGAGGATTGCATCACTGCTTTTTGCAGATGATGTGGTCCTGATGGCATCATCAGTCTGCGACCTGCAGCACTCATTGGATCGGTTCGCAGCCGAGTGTGAAGCGGCTGGGATGAGGATCAGCACCTCAAAATCTGAGGCCATGGTTCTCAGCAGGAAACCGATGGATTGTCAAGTATCTTGGGGTCTTGTTCTCGAGTGAGGGGAAAATGGAACGAGAGATGGGCCGGAGAATTGGAGCAGCGGGTGCGGTGTTGCAGTCGCTCTATCGCACCGTTCGAAGAGAGCTGAGCCAGAAGGCAAAGCTCTCAAACCGGTCACGTTTCCTACTCTCACCTATGGTCATGAAGGGTGGGTCATGACCGAAAGCGAGATCGCGGATACAAGCGGCGGAAATGAGTTTCCTCCGGAGGGTGGCTGGCATCTCCCTTAGGGTAGGGTTTCAGCCATTCGTGGGACTCGGAGTAGAGCCGCTGCTACTTTGCGTAGAAAGGAGCCAGTTGAGGTCGTTCGGGCATCTAGTAAGGATGCCACCTGGCCGCCTCCCTAGGGAGGTGTTTATGTCCAGCTGGGCGGATTCAGACCTAGGACAGGTGGAGGGATTATATCTCCACACTGGCCTGGGAATTGGAATCCCCCAGTCAGAGCTGGTTAATGTGGCCCGGGAAAGGGAAGTTTGGGATGCCCTGCTTGAACTGCTACCTCCGCGACCCGACCCCGGACAAAGCGGATGACGATGATGATGATGAAGAGCAGTAACTTCAAATCATAGCCAATCAAAGACTTATTCCCACAGTGCAACAGTGCAACTTATTCCCACAGTGCAATCTGTTTATGTTCTTATATCTCCCTGTTTGGAGCCAGTGTCAATAGTGTGGGTGTGTAGTCTGCCTGTAAAGCTGTCTAACATGTCATAGCCAGAGAGCAAGGTGCAATGGTAGGGGTCGCTGGCTGGCTGGCTGGCAGGCTGGCTGGCTGACTGACTGACTGACTGACTGACTGACTGACCGGTTGACATTGGCCTGCCTTGATGCCAGCATGCCGGGAGTTGTTTCAAAGTGAAACTATCCTGTGAGAATGCTGGAGCAGAGCCACCAGCTCGGTGTCGTGGCCGGCCAGTCACCCTCGTCCCCAGCCGGAGACCCCTCCCCCGCCCCCCGCCCCCCGCCCCCTCAGAAGAAAAACCAACCTGCAAAGATAAAAAGGCTATGTATACACTCCTCAGGCAGCCGGAGCACCGAATAAACGCTGACAAACACAGTCAGGAATCTGATAGGTCCCAGGGTGATATACTATAGCATGCGTTGTACCGTAGCTCCCTGTCCGCTGAGGTCATTTCTGTTATTTGGAGTCTGACCCTTGTTACCTCTTACCGGACTCGTACGCTGGTCACGCCGAGAGGCAGGGGAGAGGAAAGCCGAAGCTCAAGGCTTTGGATCTAAAAATGAACAACAACAAAAAAAAAGGAGAAAGAAAGTGTTGCGAGGGAATTGAAAATAAAAGACGGAGGATTTGAACTCTGGCGGCCATCAGCTTTTTGAGCCAGAGTCTCAGGGTCACATAAACAAAGCAGCCAAAGCCAGAGGAATTGGCTACAGCCACCCGCTGGATGCTCACCAGAAAACCATCTGGCAGCACGCCGCAAGATCAATCATCGCAAAATCTTGGCGAATATTTAATCGCAAAGGAAACATATAGTTTACCACTGGGGGAATAGATTTTTCGGTAAATTACCTAATCCTCAACAATAACAACTGCTGTCAACTACAACACACTTTTGCGTAAACATTTGTAATTGAAGCACTCGGTAAATATCGATAGCGAGCAAACACATGAATTCCTAATGTAGCTGTATGTTTAGCTACAGACAAAATGGCCACCGCCACCACCGTGGGCCTCTGTGGCTCTAGATGAGGGACAGAGACCACCCAGAAAGCACACGGACAGAGAGGAGAGGATGAGGGGACGAGAGAGGGGGGGGGGCAGGACAACGGAAGGAAGATACTATTCACGGCTGTGACAAACGCTTTGCTACCTGCAACCATAGGAACACACGGAGGGAGGGGGGCAGAGGAAGGACAGAGACAGAGAGAGAGAGAGACCTGTCAAGAGAGAGAGAGAGAGAGAGAGATATAACTCCTTTCAACTCTAAACAGCCCCCATTCAACTCCCTTTAAATCCTATACGTCTCCATTCAACTCCCTTTAAATCCTCTATGTCTCCATTCAACTCCCTTTAAATCCTCTATGTCTCCATTCAACTCCCTTTAAATCCTCTATGTCTCCATTCAACTCCCTTTAAATCCTCTCCGTCTCCATTCAACTCCCTTTAAATCCTCTCCGTCTCCATTCAACTCCCTTTAAATCCTCTATGTCTCCATTCAACTCCCTTTAAATCCTCTCCGTCTCCATTCAACTCCCTTTAAATCCTCTCCGTCTCCATTCAACTCCCTTTAAATCCTCTATGTCTCCATTCAACTCCCTTTAAATCATCTCCGTCTCCATTCAACCTTTAAATCCTCTATGTCTCCATTCAACTCCCTTTAAATCCTCTATGTCTCCATTCAACTCCTTTAAATCCTCTCCGTCTCCATTCAACTCCCTTTAAATCCTCTCGTCTCCATTCAACTCCCTTTAAATCCTCTCCGTCTCCTCCCTTTAAATCCTCTCCGTCTCCATTCAACTCCCTTTAAATCCTCTCCGTCTCCATTCAACTCCCTTTAAATCCTCTCCGTCTCCATTCAACTCCCTTTAAATCCTCTATGTCTCCATTCAACTCCCTTTAAATCCTCTATGTCTCCATTCAACTCCCTTTAAATCCTCTCCGTCTCCATTCAACTCCCTTTAAATCCTCTATGGCCCCATTCAACTCCCTTTAAATCCTCTCCGTCTCCATTCAACTCCCTTTAAATCCTCTATGTCTCCATTCAACTCCCTTTAAATCCTCTATGGCCCCATTCAACTCCCTTTAAATCCTCTCCGTCTCCATTCAACTCCCTTTAAATCCTCTCCGTCTCCATTCAACTCCCTTTAAATCCTCTATGTCTCCATTCAACTCCCTTTAAATCCTCTCCGTCTCCATTCAACTCCCTTTAAATCCTCTCCGTCTCCATTCAACTCCCTTTTAACCCTCTACAGCCCCATTCAGCTCCAGTTAACCCTCTACATCTCCATTCAGCTCCAGTTAACCATACAAAGCTCATTTTAACTCCATGCACCTCCATTCAACTTCACATACAGCAACCAGAAATACCCACAACTTGGTCGGCAAGAGAAGCCCACCCCCTCAACACCTACTATGGGTTTACTAATCACACACCACCTCCTCCACTCACAAACATGGTTAGAGGCATACATCTGTGTCGTGTATAAGAGTTGAATGTTTTCAACCAAATTAAAAACCACACTTTATAGGAGAAAGTGTGCAGGCCGTTCAAAGGACAGGGGACAGGGCTGGAGCTTTCCCTGACAGTCGTTCCAGCTAAGTCTTCTACAAATACGCTTATAAAAAAGAGCCAAAACTATTTACAAGAGCATGATGTCACATATCACATTACTAAACACAAAGCAGAAATGTGAAATATGAATAAGCTAATTGGAAAAAGACGATAATCAACTGTATATGAGCGGGATAATACATTTTGTAATAAGACGGCTAACTCAAAACCAATGTTTGCCTGGAAATTATGTCAATGAAGAAGTCCTGCAGATATTTCATATGAAAACAAACTTTTGTAATTATGCCCTGGATTGCCCCTTGGCAATTCCGGTTGAAAAGCAATTTGAAACAAAGACAGTCACACTGATCCACGAACACAGCAATGTGAGAATGCATGCACGCACGCACGCACGCACGCACGCACGCACGAGCTACACAGGAAGGAAATGTAATTGGTTATTAGTTTGGCCTTGTTCAAGCTTATGGAGTTCTTTATTGTACTGCAGGGGATCTGCAAATCATCTTGATACAGGAGAATGTAATGAAACAAAAACTCTCCCATTCTCTCTTTACAACACCTCTTCACAAACACACTAGCTTCCTAAATGGATATTTATATGGAAATGGTAGCGATATATCTGTCTGTCCTATTGAACTTCCATGGGGAAAGCAATTGAAAGCAAAAAGAAAAACTGTCAAAATACATATGTGGACAACTTATGTACCAAGACATCCAATTCTGCTTTCAAAATGGTTGAGCGCCCTCTTACAAGTGTTCTGGGTGCAAGATGAGGGAGATAGATGATCGTCACACACAGCATCAGGAGACCTTTGAGTAGCCTGGAGCTACAACATAAGAACCTATAAACTCTATTCAAAATCGAGTGTCCAGATGTTCTTGGTTTCCACTTCACAACAGCTGACAACCAACCTTTGCTGTGCCAGAACCTCTTACTGCATCCTGACAGGATCGCACGCATTCAGACTCAACTATATCTATGAATAGCCTAGCCTACAGACAATAACACTAGCATTACATGTGTACCATTCGACTAATGGCAAACGTAATACACACTTTCTTAGATAAAATAGACCCACACCATGAACACGATGAGTTTCATGCACACACCGGCATATCACTTTGTTTTCCAGAACCTTTGTATACCTCGATATCATTCACACATACATTACATTATCCATTCTGTAGCTATAGCTTCCATCTGAAATCCATCTGTCCACCTGTCTCTGAACCTCTCAGACTATTCCATGACTAAGTGCAGTTAGTCATCAGTCATATCCATAACCATAAGTGATTGGGGTTTAATTAATTGTACATTCATTAGGAAATCAGTCAAACGCTTTCTTTGCAATGTGCATCCCTACCCAACTGTCAAAGTGGAGGAAGAGGCAGGTCCAAATTCAGATTCAAAAGAATAAAACGAATATAAAAATAATTAGACTACGGAAAAACACAACTTGAATGAATAATGTTTACTGAATAAAACCAGAACAACCACAATATAAACACTAAAATAACTCAAGTCATGAATCAAACATTCAATGAACTGGAACAATGCATCAATAGAAAACAAGACGATACAGGAAGACATGATAGCAGAACAGATACACAATCAGCCTATAGCCAGACCAACGCCTGTCAATCTATTGCTGCGTTCGGAATCACATACTGTGTCCTTAACATACTCAATATGCCAGAAAGTGAATTAATATCTTTATGAACACAGCATATGATACTGATTTCCACGGGGATTGTTCTTAATGCAGCAGAGTGCCATCTTTCTTTGGTAGATAACGAGGCTGTTCCAGTAGGTCTACATTGGCGATGTAACGCCCACTTTTAGGTCACAGAGAGATTTAAATGTCACCGCACTTAAGTTCCACCAGCTTCCTCCATCAAGTCTATACACACATCCGACTTTCTTCTCAAGATCTTTGTCGATTTGGATACAGTACCTTCTCTTCGCTTCACCCCATAGAAAGGTGATTCTGGTCCACTTTCCAAGTTAGCAAGACAAACCAGATGGGATCGATTTAAAAGAAATGCAACCGGTGTTTGTGCATTGCCACCTACCACAATGATGTTAACTGCACTAACATCTATTAAACATAACTACCACCAAAACCAAACATTAGAGAGGATTGCTACATTGTTTGTTTAAGGTTTTGATATTCCAGATGTGGAGTTTTCGTTATTTGGAATTTGTATAAAATGTGCAGTGTATTGCCACTTGGTGACCACAGGGGTCGTGAGAAAACAGGTAATTACTTCAGGCTCTCTCAGGCTTTGGAGAGGTAGATAAATACAACGGGACCAGGAGTCTACCCAGAGTCTACAGTTCATGCATTTTGCAAAAAAGTACAAAACATATCTTTTAAGGTCAGGTGGGTCGTTAGATAATATAAATTTCGTGCTTCCCTTACATGTATTACTGATGCCTTTCATCTCCTATATAATGCTCTTTTATTCAAGCCCTTTTTTCAAACTTTGTAATAGCCCCTACGCTAATGAAAGAGATGCATTGAACAATACATGGGCATATTAGAGGCGTGAAGGCCTTGTGAGATAGAGGGGAGCATTTTAAGAAACACGAAAGCGCTAAAAAATATATAACATTCCAGTTCACTTTGTCACACTAATTGTCATTAACATCTTCAGAAGGGCAACTGTGGTC
This sequence comes from Galaxias olidus, assembly GCA_026901105.3. NCBI lineage: Eukaryota > Metazoa > Chordata > Actinopteri > Galaxiiformes > Galaxiidae > Galaxias > Galaxias olidus. The sequence goes on from JAPMUY010008949.1 coordinate 21,493, forward strand.
ATGAGATGAATTCATTTACTGCCTATTTGCCATTAGTTAGCTTCGCCAGCCAACAATTACCTAGCCTTGTACAGACGAATCTTACAGCTTACCCTTTAATTTCACAGTGACTTGACATTAACACAGCGCCTTGGTTTCATTTACAGAGAAGTCTTGCTTTTAAGTTTTTTATCTTGTCAAATCATACAGAAAGCAATGTTCTTTTCAGAACAGTTATGAAGCTATGCTGACTAAGTGACTAAAAGTCCCTTTCAGACCCAACTTCAGAACAGATAGACATATTTTGATAAATTGAGATACAGATCAGTAGACAGATAATTTTTGCTTAATTTTAATTTTAGCATATCATTCACTCCTCCACACCAACACATACTTATTACAGTGCATTTCCATGAAATATAAACATTGAATTTCAGCAGTATTGATAATTTAAAACTTAATTTCAAGCTTGGATACACAGTATGCCATACAGGAAGTAATATAGCTAAACAATAGAATGATATGAGCATGCTAGGCTAAACTAACAGATTAACATGACCCTCCACTCCCAGAGTTCAGTTACGTCCAGAAAACTACAAAACAGCCAGACAGTAGCTGATTTCCATTCTGCAGATATCTGACAGGGGACAGAAAAACTGCCTGCCTCCCTCTCCCTCTCTCTCTCTCTCTCCCCCTCCTTCCCTCCCTCTCTCCCTCCCTCCCTCCAGCTGTTCCAGGAGCTTCAGCGTCAGGGCGCTCTCAGTCCATCCCCTGTGGTTGCTGTCATAAAACATGGCACATCGTTCACAGCCACGGCCATCTAAAACAGGCGTCGGACAAACTGACTCTCTCCCTCTCTCCCTCCCTTCTCCCTCTCTCTCATCTAAAACAGGAACAATACTCATGGAAAAAGGCTTGGCTGAAAGCCCTCCACTTGCTCCATTCACAGAGAAACTAATATAGACTCTGCCTGTCCCTTTGTGGTCCTGTGTTGGGCATGGCTGTGGCTCAGGGTGAGCAGTAGCTAAACTTTGCCTTGGGCTTTTTAATAGGATCAGGCACACACGCACACACGTGCACACGCACACGCACGCACCCAGGTTTACCCTGTCAGTCAAAGCACAAGAGGCGCTACTCTCCATTCGATATGCAAGGTTCACCGAGCCCCTTCAGTGTGTGTGTGTGTGTGTGGGGGGGGGGGTCCTGCTGCTGATTAACATGCTTTACAGGCAGGGGGGGGGGGGTCCTGCTGATTAACATGCTTTACAGGCAGGGGGGGGGGGGTCCTGCTGCTGATTAACATGCTTTACAGGCAGAGGGGGGGGGGGGGGGTCCTGCTGCTGATTAACATGCTTTACAGGCAGGGGGGGGGGGGTCCTGCTGATTAACATGCTTTACAGGCAGGGGGGGGGGGGGGGTCCTGCTGCTGATTAACATGCTTTACAGGCAGGGGGGGTCCTGCTGCTGATTAACATGCTTTACAGGCAGGGGGGGGTCCTGCTGCTGATTAACATGCTTTACAGGCAGGGGGGGGGTCCTGCTGATTAACATGCTTTACAGGCAGGGGGGGGGTCCTGCTGCTGATTAACATGCTTTACTGGCAGGGGGGGGTCCTGCTGATTAACATGCTTTACAGGCAGGGGGGGGGGGGCTCTCAGAGCATGTGAATGCACGCGTCAAACCAGCTCAGAGACAGGCAGATGAAGCGCCCTGCAGCCGCTGAAGGGTCTATTTGAGGGGGACCGAGAGAGGGGGAGAGAGGGAGAGGTGAGGTTCAGGGGTCAATCAAGCATCATCACCTAGCAGGGGTTGGGTGATCCTGGACACACATGAAACTTAATAGATGCAAATTATTTAAAAAGAAGATTCTGATTGCTCCAAACACCAAAACAGCTTGCACTGTTAATGAAATTAAAATCCTCCTTTTAAATGATACTTGATGTTGAGCTATTTGCCTGGCAAAGAAAAACTGTATGCCTGCAAAACAAAATTTGATTGTGCCAAATAATTTTGTTATGATACTTTAAATATTGACATCTGCGTTAAAGTGGTAAAGTATTAGTGGCTTAATCTATGCGTATCTTTATGTTTACATCTGTGTTCCAGCTGAAAGCGGATCTCTATCTTGGTTGTGCTTGTGCCATGCTTTCTACTGGCATGCAGGCTTCACAGTTAAACCTAAATTGGAATAAACAAATACTTTATTGCTCTAGATGTTCCACCTCATTAACGTCACTCAAAAACATGAGTGCCAGCTTCTGGAAAGAGCATTTCTGTTTCCAAATCTGTGAGAATTTAAAAGCTCACGTACTCTGTGCTGCTGAGGGAAGTGACGGGACAGAGACGTGCAGATAATGTCTTGTAGCGATATGAAACCCCCCCCAGAGGTTTGTGTGGTAGTATAATCATCAAGAAACCAACCAATAGACAATTCATCACATGACACTCAAAATAGGACAGTACAATATAATATAAACAATGTAAATGTGCATAACAACATAAGGATGTTGATTTTGGATGTTTATAATAACATAAGTGTACAAAAGGATCCTGCTATGCCTTGTCTGTCATTATATCATATTTGTTTGTGAAAAAAGATAAACAGTGAAACCAAATCAAACAAATACAAACCAGTTTGGAAAACCCTCACATATCTTATGTTTAGTTACCCTTCTTCCCTTTTGCTAGCTCAATATTTGACAGAAGACCACGCAAACAAACACACAATCTACTTTATAAAATAATAAGTAGTAGTATCCGGGAAAAGCAGTGTGAGGGAGACTCCTTAACATATGAGAGAGGCCGTGACCTGAGTGCATGCTATCCATACTCCACTTTGAGGCCGTTTTGGTGACCTGAGTGCATGCTATCCATACTCCACTTTGAGGCTGTTTTGGTGACCTGAGTGCATGCTATCGATACTGCACTTTGAGGCCGTTTTGGTGACCTGAGTGCATGCTATCCATACTGCACTTAGAGAACGTTTTGGAGACCTGAGTGCATGTTATCCATACTCCACTTTGAGGCTGTTTTGGTGACCTGAGTGCATGCTATCCATACTCCACTTTGAGGCTGTTTTGGTGACCTGAGTGCATGCTATCCATACTCCACTTTGAGGCTGTTTTGGTGACCTGAGTGCATGCTATCCATACTGCACTTTGAGGCCGTTTTGGTGACCTGAGTGCATGCTATCCATACTCCACTTTGAGGCCGTTTTGGTGACCTGAGTGAATGCTATCCATACTCCACTTTGAGACTGTTTTGGTGACCTGAGTGCATGCTATCCATACTCCACTTTGAGGCCGTTTTGGTGACCTGAGTGCATGCTATCGATACTGCACTTTGAGAACGTGTTGGTGACCTGAGTGCATGCTATCCATACTGCACTTTGAGAACGTGTTGGTGACCTGAGTGCATGCTATCCATACTGCACTTTGAGAACGTGTTGGTGACCTGAGTGCATGCTATCCATACTCCACTTAGAGAACGTTTTGGAGACCTGAGTGCATGCTATCCGTACTCCACTTTGAGGCTGTTTTGGAGACCTGAGTGCATGCTATCCGTACTCCACTTTGAGGCTGTTTTGGTGACCTGAGTGCATGCTATCCATACTGCACTTTGAGGCTGTTTTGGTGACCTGAGTGCATGCTATCCATACTCCACTTTGAGGCTGTTTTGGAGACCTGAGTGCATGCTATCCATACTCCACTTTGAGGCTGTTTTGGTGACCTGAGTGCATGCTATCCATACTCCACTTTGAGGCTGTTTTTGTGACCTGAGTGCATGCTATCCATACTCCAATTTGAGGCTGTTTTGGTGACGTGAGTGTATGCTATCCATACTCCACTTTGAGGCTGTTTTGGTGACGCGAGTGCATGCTATGGATACTCCACTTTGAGGCTGTTTTGGTGACGCGAGTGCATGCTATGGATACTCCACTTTGAGGCTGTTTTGGTGACGTGAGTGCATGCTATGGATACTCCACTTTGAGGCTGTTTTGGTGACGCGAGTGCATGCTATGGATACTCCACTTTGAGGCTGTTTTGGTGACGTGAGTGCATGCTATCCATACTCCACTTTGAGAACGTTTTGGTGACCTGAGTGCATGCTATGGATACTCCACTTTGAGTGAAACCACCAGGAGGAAAACCACATCCAGCACACCCTCTCAACCCAGAGCTGTTTGTAGAGGTCACACAAGGACAATCCTTTTACGACCAGGAACACTGGAGAACCTGAGACTGGCCTCCGCTTAATAGAAGGTGTTCGTTTACAACAAATGGAATGAGCTGTCTTTATTAACCCTGTCTGATGGAGAGCGACCATTTCACTCAAGATGGTAAAAGCAATAAAAAAAAGAATGCATGATTCCAGCATGTCCTCATCCGATGGTAAAGCCACTCAGGCAAATCAGTGAGTGAGATTGAGGGCCAAATTGGCCGTGATTTGATGGACTCTGTGATTCCGCTGGGTTTAGGGCGAGGATAACCATCGTCTGTTCGTTGTAACAGAGTAAAGCCAAATACTATTTGATTTTACGCGTACGAGACCAGGTTTAGCTCATGGTCAAACTGCTGTCGTAGATTATGTTTGGAAATTATCACAGCTGTCAGTGAGCGATGCTGAATGGCCAACCACAATGCCTTTCATCCGAAGAACAGAGTTAGGATGCAATAAACGAAACAGAAAATCAAAACAACATTTTAACCAAAACAAAAAAGGGCTGTTGAATGTTCACACGGAGAACCCACAAGGACTTCTGACTTCTTTTCAAACAGAGACAGAAGAGATTACCTAAACTATGAGTCAAAGGTGCTGAAAAGCAAAAGGCGGTTGTACTTTTTGGACTATCTGAATAACACAGGGCGTTCTTTATTTAAGACCCAGAGCCTTTGTTCTAACTCACAAAAGATACTTTTGATTATAGTGTGGCGTGGATCAGAGAGAGAGAGAGAGAGAGAGAGAGAGAGAGAGAGGGAGAAAGAGAGGGAGAAAGAGAGGGAGAAAGAGAGGGAGAAAGAGAGAGAGAAAGAGAGGGAGAAAGAGAGGGAGAAAGAGAGAGAAATCGAGAGAGAAATTGAGAGCATCAAAGAGAAAGAGAGGGAGAAAGAGAGAGAGAGAGGGAGAGAGAGAGAAAGAGAGCGACAGAGAGAGAGAGAGAGAGAAAAAGAGAGAGCGTCAGAGATTGAGGGAGAAAGAGAAAGAGAGAAAGAGAGAGCGTCAGAGATAGAGGGAAAGAGGGAGAAAGAGAGAAAGAGCGGGAGAGAGAAATCGAGACCGTCAGAGAGAGAGAGAGAAAGAGGGAGAAGGAGAGAAAAAGTGGAAGAGAGAGAGAGAGAGAGAGAGAGAGAGAGAGAGAGAGAGAGAGAGAGAGGGGGGGGGGAGAGAAAGAGCGGGAGAGAGAGGAGAGAGAGAGAGAGAGAGAGAGAGCTGGCTTTGCCTTGCCCATAAAGCTCCCTTGTGTCCCATTAGTTTCAGTGGGTTGGGGAAACCTCTCTCAGCTCCAATCCCACTTACCCTTTACTGCTCACACAGAGCAGCCTGTTCTTCTGCCAAAGGTTTAGTTTGGCTAACATTGTACAGGCCTATCACAACTGTGGTTCAAGTTTATTTCTAGAAAAACGGCTGCTCTTTATAAATATATATATATATACAAAAAAGGAGAGAAAAAGTGGGGAACCCAAAGTAGCATCGCCATTGCACAGTTCAGGACAAAACAAAAACAACTGCAAAGAATCATAATACTAGAAGATATTCCATTGTAAAATATACCAGCTACTAATCAAGGAAACATGGATGATGTTCTAGTATTGTCGTCCACCTCTATCCTTTCACATACGGAGGCTGAACAAATGTTTCAACGCAAATTCTTAAGAGATATTGTTTTCCCTGTCGCTTTGCTCCGCACAGCAGGACAGTACCGACACGCCATAAAACACCCAACATTTACAGAGTGCTGGGAGCACCTCCAGACACTTGACTGTACGAAAAATAAATACCTTGATTCTTTCAGACCTGTTTTAATAGCCCATAAACCTTTGTCCCATGCAGGACCCTGAGGGAGACGTTATAACAGCACATAAGATCAACCAGTGAACCACCCCATTATAAAAGTGTTTGTAACGTTAATCCTCACAGCAATTTAAAAAATGCAGGTAAATTATCAATCTCGTCATCCTGTAGGATGTATGGCACATGCAAGTGAAGCAGATAATACTGTATAAAGATAAAACAAGCTTGATCCGTTCTCCTATAAATTATCAAAACCAAACACAAGGAGCACTCCCAGACATTAAGGCTTAACTCACAAATAAAAGCATAACTCAACAAAAAACATTTATTTATTCCCCACCCGGAAGATGTTGACTAAAGCTTTGTAGAAGAACTCTTTTAAACAGAGGGCTCTTTGCTCTATAATATAATATAATAGGCATAAAATCCTTTTATGAAAAGGTCACATATAAAGGCATACAAACTTTATTTGACTGACAGCACAACGCAAAGTTCCTTTAAGTAACATATTGTTTAAGGAGGATGAACTTTGACCTTTGTTGACTATTTCTGAGGAGACTACTATTTAGGGCCTATTCTGAAGATGGATGACTAAGAAAAAGGGCAACGGTGAGGTCGTTCTCTTAGAGAAAGGTGGGCAATGAGGGAATCCCTAATAGTTGTCACCAAGCAATTTAGCAAGCAGGCCGTCTCTCTTTTTCTGTTGCTGTAACAACTTTGGATAGTTGACAAGGCTGAAAAATCGGAGCAGTTATATCACAAAAAAAAAAAAAAAAACTTTTGGAAGCTGTTCACGGTGAAGTGACTGTCCACATGAACAAACACATCGAGTAAACATGCACTTTCAGCATGATTGCAACACAACGAGACGTCCATCCTGCCTGAGTTCTCGCTTTGAATACAGTGTAAACACTGTGTTTAAGAGGCAAACTCAGATGCACCACCCCCTTAAGCGTTTTGGATCCCTGCTCGAAAATAGACCCGGACTCTAAACGCCAGCATGTGGTCAAATAGCAGAGTGGAAATATAAGCATAGAATGTGCAGCGCGCCGGGGAAGCTCAAAGTGTATGTATAGCATCAGGACATCTGAAGAACACGTTCAATAGGGCGTTACTCTAGCTGCCCGAACAACAACTAACGGAAAAATCGAAACAAAATCACCGTCTGGACTCTGATTGACTGTCTGTGATCTTTTCCGCTCCACAATGTATCAGTCCATCTTGTAGAAGAAGGGGCCTTTAAATGTCTCTCAGAGGCGGGGCAGAGAGAATGCACAGTCACGGGACGGGACGACGACCCCCCCCCCCCCGGAGTGAGAAATGGCGACCCAGGGATGTCTCAACCAGATACGGGCCTCGGTCTGGTACCCCTGGTGCTGACTGATCCACACTGCTGTAAACGCACGCACGCACGCACGCACGCACGCACGCACGCACGCACGCACACAAAGCAGAGCAACTGGCACAGGGACTCAGAGTCAACAAGGTCAGAGAGAGGAGGGGGTGGCCCGGGGGTGGACAACAGTGTTGATAGTGCAGCACAGTTTGGCCATTGTGGGGCTTAGTAGCACTGGGATGTGGTGAGCAGCACAGCCCTACGGTCTGAGAGAATGGGAACGTTCAGGAAAAGGGTGGAGAGACGGGAGGACCACTGACACGACTCTGTAGGGCATCGTGGAAAAAAAGAGGGGGGAGGAGGGCGGAGAAGGGGTGAGGAGGAGGGGGGAAGAGGCAGGGGGAGGAGGAGAAGGGAGGAGGGGAGAGGAGGAGAGGGGAAGAGGAGTGTTGAGGATGGGTGAGGAGGGGAGAGGTGAGGAGGAGGGGAGAGGTGAGGAGGGAGAGGGGTGAGGAGGGGGGAGAGGTGAGGAGGAGGCAGGAGGAGGGGAGGAGGGGGGAGGGGGGGAAGAGAGAGGGCATGAGGGGGGGGAAGAGAGAGGGGTGAGGTGGAGGGGTGAGGAGGGGGAAGGAGTTGGGGTGAGGAGGGGGGAAGGGGTGAGGCAGAGAGGTGAGGCAGATAGGGGTGGGGGGGAGGAGGGGGGGAGGAGTAGGGGTGGCAGGGGGAGGAGGAGAGGAGGGGTGGGGAGGCAGGGGGAGTGTGGCAGGGGGAGGAGGAGAGGGGAGGAGGGGTGAGGAGGAGGGATGAGGAGGGGGAAGGAGGAGGGTTAAGGAGGGCATCACAGAGGGATACTGAGGGTTCCGTCACTGTTTGTTTTGTCTGAAAAACAATCCCGGGATGAAGAAAACCCAAAGCCGGGAACGGCTGCTGTTATGACTGTTCCATCCCCCAGTCACACTGGGAAAGAGGCGGCCGTGGAGAGAAAAAGAAAGGAAAAGAGAAGTAGCCTTTTGATGGCAGTTATATAGGTTTCATTAAGCAAACCGAGACCCAATGAAGACTGTAGGGGGACAATGAAAAGCAGCTGAGGACTTTCCCAATCCCAGTACCCCCTCGTTGGACCCTGTTCTGAGTCCAGTTTAGAGATTGTCGGTGATGGCTTAGGGGTAATCATGTAATGGGTGGTGCCCTTGACTATGGTAACGCAAACTACAGAAAAAAGGGAGAATTAATTGGATGTATTTCACTCTGATTTAAAGCAGGCCTGCTGTATTTGAAACATGTCGGGTTCATCTCCAGTCTAATAAACCTGTGTCTTTGACAGTGTGGCTGTCTGTTACGACCTTACCAGCCCTTTAAACAGAGACAAACAGGAAGTGGGAGCACAATGACCCTATCCAGGTCAGCGACCCCCAGCCACGTGGTTCCACAAGGTTACTTCCAACATGAAGGAAGCTATGATGTCCTTTTCCTGTCTCTTGCTGAAACAGAGACATGCTATCTGGCCCTGACAACTTATAAGGGTCTGGTGCTGGACTACCGGTCACCACTCTAAATCACTGGTATCTCTGAGGGATAGGGGTGCAGAGAAAAACAAATAAACAAGTCTTTCTTTTCTACTTTGATGTCTCTCCTGTGGCTTCAACACAAAAAAAAGACATCCCTTTGAACACGGGAACACCAAAGAAATGTGTCCTCTCTTCTCTAAAAGACAACAACAAACCTTGTAAGATGGAGGAGTGGACCCAGAGGCCGGTTTTGTGCACATCGGAGTAGATTAAAACGGAGGATGTCAGAGAAGAGAGAGGTAAACCACTTGGGCTGGTCCCACAACACAGGTACCAACAAGTGCACTGCTAGCAAACCCTGGAAAGCAGAGCTATTGGGTAAAGCATGATAGATCCAGAGAGATACCCTCCCCAGTGCGGCGGCGGGACACACAGCAGAAGTGGTTCCCTTTCCAGCTAGGATTCAGATGAGCCTTGAAACAATCCAGCAAAGTAGTACAAAAAAAAAACAAGAGTCAAGAACCCAGAAACAAAGTTGATGACAGCGCCAGAGACTATTAAGGCCTAGTGATACTTATGAAATGTGGTCTGATAAAATATGGAATCAATATTAACTATAGACAATAAAACAACCTGTTGATGTCACTTAAGCTGGAAAGTCTCTTTCTCGCCATAGTGGTGTCAAAACAAACTAATAAGAGTCGTTGGGAACGTTCATTTATCCTAGTGTTTGTAATCCAAGGCAAAGGTGTGTTAATACCATGTCTGTCTCTGTTTCACTGCCGCACGCACGCACGCACGCACGCACGCACGCACGCACGCACGCAAAATACTATAATTATTACAGAATCCCAACTATGTCATCCAGCCATTGAGGATTGAGACAATAATTGTTGGACACAGGGCATGATTCTAGCATGCTACTTCAATAGAACACCCCCCCTCAACTCAGCTGCTGCTTCTCAAAGTGCTCCGAATTCTGATTCTGATGCCGGGCATTCCAAAGGTCTGTGTATGCGCGCCCTCTCCCAGAGAGTTCCTCTGACTTGCAACATCCCCAGCTGGTATAGATCTTTCCTTGTTCAATAGCACATATTGGATACCGATGTGACACGATAGGAATATAACTTCATAAAGGGGTCTTGGCGAAAAGGTTGAGCCTTTGAAGATTTTACAGGATAATATACATTGGTGTTTTACATTCAGTTATGATCAAAAATGACAATAAGAGCCTGCGTTTGTATAACCTACAACATATCTTACTTTAAAGACAGGATGACTTCTAAACACACCTCACATTTTACCACCTTAAGTCACCCTCATTAGCTCAGTATCACGTCACAGTAGGATGATTGGCAGGTACTTAATATAGTTTAGTCTATTAACATTGTTCACAAACACAATTCCAAATCGTTGTGGCAGTGGTAGGACGTTGACGCCGCACTGACATTAAAGTTGACAACGCTAAAACTTAAGCTTCAAACAGCCTGGTAAACATAACAAAAAACCAAACATCAACAAAATATATAACGGTTAAATGAGGCAGGGAATTACAAGGACGCATGCCGTTGTTGTGTCTCACCTGTTGTAGCGGGTTTAAAAGATTGCTAGTCGACCTGTCAAACACTTCGTGGTGAGTTGAAGGAGATCCTGGGGAAAAACTCACAGACCCTCCAACGGCAACTTAAGCCAAAGTTTTAGTTCGGATCAGTCCTCCAAAACACTGCCAGTTTCTAATAGATTCCAGCTTTATCCTTTCGAAAGTTATTGTACGCCGCTAGGAAAAGGAATAAATCAAACCTTTCAATACTTGAGTGCCTGCTACGGTACCACTACTCGTAGTATTGAATTAAAGCCTAATTGGCGACAGTGAGTTTCCCAGTGGACAAGGAAATGAAACTGTGCATTCTGAAAGGAAAGGGGAGTTTACTGACTCCTGCAGGCGTGACACAGGCGTAGAATCTATATTTGGGATTCTAAAGTGGCACTAACTATGTGAAACATGATTTATGAAATAGGATTCAAAGGTCATGCGCCATTCCTAAGAGTTTCCCATCGTAAACATTAAATTTGTGAGCAGTTAAACCATATTATTTTAGAACAACGTTTTTTTTTTAATCTTCTGTCAAATAACTTAAAAATGTCCTCAGTTTATGCAGAACTACAGCATATAATACAATTAATGTATGTGATGGGAAAATGTATCTCTGTGTGGTGTAACTTGTTTTTTCCACACTAATAACTCACTCTCTTTTTAACAATGTGCAAAGGATAGTACAAAGACTGTGATAATTTCACCTTTGCTCGAACTTCTAAAGAACCTGCAGAGAAAAAATTGTTTGTCCCGCTTGCCAGCATTTAAAAATATATCTAGATTGTACTTTGTATTATTTTATTATTAAGAATCGAAGCAAAGACAAAATATTAGAAATCTTTATTTCTCCTAGGAATTATGCAACAACAATTCCACAACAAAGTATAATACAGAAAGAATGGTTCGGTTCTTCAAAAGTTGGTACGCTCATAATTCAAACAGAACATTTCCACTATAATTTAGAGGGCAACGTCTATCCAGCATTTCAAAACAAAATAAGTGCTTACTGTTAATTGCTTAAAGCTACCAAATAACCTTTTGGGTTACATTTTAGGCCTATGTACAAGGAAGGCCTATATCACAATATATTTTGGAATGTTTTGAGTTTAAATATACTCAAAGTTAAAAATGTATTAGTGTTAACCATTTTTCATGTGTTTAATCACCACATTAAAGTAACAAAAGGAGACGGAAATTCATCATTAAACTCTTTAATGTACTTAATGTAGGCGCGCACGCACGCACGCACACACACACACACACGCGCACACACACACACACACACACACACACACACACACACACACACACACACACACACACACACACACACACACACACACACACACCATTGTTAACATTACAGTGAGTCACAGCACAATCGTTTATTGTTTTTGATGAAATAAACGTTATAATGGTATAGTTCAAACCGTAGCTTCATAAACTAAACATTTGAGTAACTCCTTCTTGGCACCATAACCTTCTCATACAGAAACATTCATTTGGCCTCTGATTATATTATGCATAAGTTCACTTAGTTCAAACCATAGTGTCAAGAGTAGTAGGTTTGCACTGACCGAAACTGAATATATGTCTAGTGCTGGAAAGAGGAGAAAAGCAGTGGGTCTTTAGAGGGAAATGGTCTTTATGACTATCAACACGGCTCACAGACCGGTTGAGTGTTCTACACACAGGGGGCATAGGAACAGGAGAACAGCCAACAGGGTTAGTAAAGCTGGGTGTTCGTCCCCACGCCAGGCGCCACAGTGCACGGCTGGATGACACACTGGGCCTCTAGAAACAAAGAAGGCAAAGCCCAGTCTCGTCTGCTGGGTTTCTGCTCTCCCTCTTTCTCTCTTTCTCACCCTTCCCTCTCTCATTTTCTTTTTCTCTCTTTCTCTTGTGTCCTCTGATTCTCATCTGCTGTTTCTGCTCTCCCTCTCTCTCTCCTCTTTTTCTCTCTTCCTCTTGTGTCCTCTGATTCCATCGCACGCTTTCTTTCTAATCGGCCAACTCTTTTTCTGTCTCTCTGTCTATCTTTCTTCATCTCTCTCTCTCTCTCTCCTCTGCGCTCCAGTATCATTGGGGAAAGACATACAAACCTAAATCAATCCTTTATTCCTGGAGGGGCTCTTCGTGATGGTGTGGTTTGGTGTCTTCTACAGTCGATCCACAAACCTAATCCACCAGCCTAATGGCACGTCTGGCATGGAGGACGATGATTATCTGCCAAACAACATGGCCGCTTTACTCAGCGTTACTTTGTGTTTATAGGTGGCCATTGGCAGAGCCAGTGATTACCAGTAATATTTAAGCTAAAATCACTTAGTTTGTTTTCGTTCTAAATCACTGTGTGAATGCATACGGGGAGAGTGGAAGATGTGAGATCAGTCATTCTGTGAGGTAGGGGATCCATCTTGGCCAGGAGTGTCATTAGGCAGTGTATTCATTGAGACAAATTTAAAAGACATAATCATTAAATGATCCTCGTTGATCTGAGTAACGGTGGAATCGTCCAACCATGAAAGCGGCCCCTTTTCTTTAAACAAAGTGTAATGACCCTTCACTTAAAACCTCTTCATCAGACTGCCGCTGACAGTGCTGTCTTTCTCTCTCCAGAAGCTGCATGTAACACTCAGACACACATAGAAACAGAAGATCACATCACAGAGACGTTGAAGGATAAGAGAGTTGAATCCCCCCCCCCCCAAAAAAAAGCTGAATGTAACTGTGGTTAGTAGCAGAGCTTACTGCGGCGTACAGAACCGAAGTGATGGTTTCCTTCACAGAACACACGAGTCAGTGTGGCTGGCCTTTGTTCTCTATTCAAGTTCATCCAAATTCCCTTCACATATTGAACTTATTTCAATACAGTTATTGGATTTCTTGTTGTAGGTTATGAATAATTCATCTTCACTGTTGACAGCTCATCACCTATCAAACATTGCCGGGAAATGTTCGTGGGGACCACACTCTTCCCAGGCACGGGAAAAGAGTCTGGCATCCCCGTGTCACTTCAGAACTATTCCTCACTGAAATGGAAATTCAAGAAAGATATTTTTTGCATTATGAAGTATATTTGCAATGGTATGCTATACTGTAGCAAGCAGAGTAACTAGGACAGGGACACATACCAAAAGATTAAATATTATCTAAAACAGCATCAGACAAAAAACCTTCATCACCAATTGTTTTTTGAAAGGCATAATTTTTTTATTTTATTTTGGGCGACAAAAGTTAAGCGAAAAGTAAATTTTTTTATTTAATTTTGGGTGACAGAAGTTCAATTATGAATGACACAGATGACGATGATACAGTTTTGTACATTTAGTTCTGGTGTCTAGCTTTAAAGGTACAGTAATCATGAAGCCAGAAGTGCCATAATGGTGTGCTGATGAGATGGTAATTTGGTCTCATAGCGTAACCGTAGTGATTTATATTTTATTAAACTCGGCAACAGCACGGGCGGGGCGTGCTGGGTTAATGACTTAATAGCAGGCGTGGGACGACGCACCTGGTGGACAAGCATACATTAATTACCTGCATCCACAACCAATGAAACAGCTTATGGCCCTGGACAAGAGAACGCTGTTCTCTGGACTGTGCCAAAGTTATGGATTTCAAATGAATTTAAGTAATTAAAAAACCTTCAGGGATACCTAATTTAGTTTGCACTGCTCCTTGCTCCTTCTATAAGGGGGCTATGCACATATGCCCCAACAAACACTGGATTATTAAGTATTTCATCAATCAGCTTCATAGCTCTGTGTGAAGTAAGTGTGCACTCAAAGTTTAATTTATGTTGTCATGTCGCGTCTATACTAATGACGTACAGCGACAATGTGTCCACTTCAACTCTGCAAATGCTGAAATGGTATAATCCTACTATGAACAAACTGAAACGGTCTGGCTGTAAAAGATATAGGAGCCCTGGACTGGAACTTTATATTTGTGTGCGATCGCGACAAAGTACCGATCATATCCTTTATTCAGCTGAAGGTCAGCCTGACCCTCTAATCGGTATTCTGCACTGAGCAACACGTTGGGGTGTTGGAGTGTGGAGGCAGACGGAGACCCAGCTGTGCTGTCGGTGAGGTAAAATCACCTCAAACAGCGGGAGGGGGTGTTCTAAGACGGGGCTGTAGAGTGTTTGTGACGGTGCTGGTGAGCCAATTTGGAACATTCCTTTGTTACGCGGACGAAGGACAATGGACAATGTTTTTTACTAAAGGGACAGTTTTGAAGCGCTAATAATAAATGTGGTGCATAAAGTATGAACTTTTTTAATTCTTTACTGGAAGTGAAAGGACATGGCACAGGAATGTAATGCTCAACTGACAACCCCAACCTCAGATCCCAAACCGCAGTGCGGAACCATCCTGATCCTAGAATTTAAAGATGATCTGCTGTAATATTTGACTGTTTCTTACTTAGTCATGATAAACAGGGCAACATTGATAGACAAAATGAGGATAAGGGCAAAATACATGTTGAAATAGTTACATAAAAGAATGCTGCTCATCTCAATACTAAAGTTATTTTCATGATTGAACATCTATGGTTTCCTAAATAATTGGCATCAAGTTGTGGTTTCCTAAATAATTGGCATCAAGTCGTCACAGCCATTTTTAAGAAAGATGCTTAACCGTGGGTGTGAATAAATAAACGAGGCGTGATGCCGTGAAATATAGCTGAGGGAAAGCAAGGGTGAACATCTACTGTGTGTGTGTGTGTGTGTGTGTGTGTGTGTGTGTGTGTGTGTGTGTGTGTGTGTGTGTGTGTGTGTGTGTGTGTGTGTGTGGTTAATGTGTAGGAGTGAGAAAGTACTTTTATAATAATAGCAATTATTTTGCTATGTGCACAATACAGAAGGAAAAAGTGTTATAATCTCAGTCATTAGCAGATAGCTACCTGAAACAGTCAGGCATATAAACATGAAAAGCAGACAGTTATTTCCTCCTGCTCCTCTTCCCTGCACGACCAACCTTATTACATTGTCTCTAAGATAGAGACGGCAACATCCCTTTGAGCGAGTCATCTTGTTTCGCACGTCCACAGTTTAAGTCACTTAATCAGACCCAATCAGGCGCGGCGCCATTCGTCTGAAGTAGGTTCTCATCCAATCAGGGTGTGTTTATTGTTGTAGCCGTCGGGACTTCCCCTCTGATTGGTGGCTTGGTGATTCAGGTGCAAGGTGTCTTTCCCAGCTCTGCTGTGAAGCATGGGGAGGGCATGAGACCTTGAACAACCTGGGACATTTAAATCAGCCTTACTACATTAGTCTGGGTCTCTGTTTGTGGAAATAAAGAGATTGCAGTCAAAACTATTTAAAACATAAAAAATGAATGTGAATTATTGGTGTAAATGATGTGGAGAACATGTTATATGAACCATAGACACTCCTGAGCTTTCTCATGGTGTGAGTCTGCCCTGCATTTCAGCAGGATGACAGCTGGGGGCTTTTCCCTGTTGTTTTAAAAGTGCACGTTTGATTGTATAGTGACGAGTTAGATAAACGTGCATGTAGTTTCCATAAACAAATGTCTGACCAGGTTTGTCAACGCCTGACACTACAGTATAGCTTTATCTACAGTGCAGAGCTAAATCATTTGTTTTATGTCAGCCACTTACATTAGTGCTGAAAGCCTCTCTCACTGTTTATTGCGCACTCTATATAGGGATTATATAAAGTAACAGACTGTGTTTAAAAGTGCACGTAAGAATCATAAAACGTATTGCAATGCTGACAAACAAATTACGGTAATACTAGCTCATAAAGCATTTGAAATGTAATGACTGACACTGAGACACTGTAATATACATTTCATAGGACAACACAAAGCCTAATCTGATGGATTTGGACTGGTATAGCCCTGCTGATATGAGTCAATGTTTGGAGGTCGCCCTGACCGTCACCAAAGCCCTCAGCAGCAATGTAAGCCCGACAGCCCCTAGTCGAAACAAGAAAAGAGACATCGGCCTACAAGCCCGTAGCTACCTCTCAACTCGCCACAGCAGGAGGGCTCAGAAAGTACTGGGTCAGCGCCGGTCAATTCCTTACAATTGGGGTTTAATCCTGCATGGATCCTACAGGGCATTGGAGTAAATTCACAGCTAGACTCTCCTGAGGTCACTGGCGTCATTGTGGGATCAGGTAGTCAGATAGTCTCTGTCACTGATGCGTCACGAGAGACTAAAGTTTCCCCTTTCTAAAGCACAGTAACCTCACGGTAGGTAGGCCCTTTGTAATAGCTGTGTAGATATTAACGTCATCATCATCGTGCTGTTCTATATTATCACTATCATTTCACTATTCTATGTGTTTTTGTTTTGTTGCATGGGACAACACTACTATCTGAGTGTGGAAACAAGAGACAAACAAGACAACATCACCTAAAGGTTTTATCCATCTGGATTTAGAGATTAGGATAAATTAGCTCTTAAAATGTAAGACAGAAGAAATTGTTCATAGGAAGGTCCAGATGTCAAAGAGCTCCCTGCTCTGGGAGAGCACAGGGACCCAGAGGCTTGGAGCTGAGAGCTCCAGAGTCAAGCTTTAACACCCCCTGTTGATTGCCGTGTGGAAAGGGGCCTTACATTTTACTACATGAAAAGTCTATGGGGATCTCTCCTCCACGTCTCTCACAGCTTCTTAAACAGCTTGGCCTTATATTATATTACATGGTTAGCGACAGCAGCCTTCCCCCTGCTTTTAACATTGAGCTGTTTGTGAACAACGGGGCTCCTATGCTGGTAGATGTGCACTCTACAGGAAGCCACTTTCCAAGCTATTACAGTAATATCCATCCTACGCACTGGTCACATATTAACTCTGAGGTAAGTTAATATGGGGCTTGAGTCCTTTGAGGTTTTCGAGAGTTTGTGTTGCGTGACCTTTAGAAAAAGCGGCCTTCTACGTAGGTTGGTGAAATGTTTGGTACAGAACTGGCATGAGGCATAAGACCCATAGCCCAACTGTGGGCAGCGAACCACAACCAACGTGTCGTTCATGGCACCTCAAAGAGCCTACAGCCCGTTGAACGTTGGGCATGGAGCATGCACACTGAAGAGCACACGTTTAATTCGTTATTATGTCATTCACAGGAAACGTCACTAGGCTCGGCACAGCACCGAGGGGGTCAAGGAGTTGGATCCCAGCGCGACAAAGTGCTGATAAATCCTTCCTTCGCCTGACAACGGCGGCAGTCGCGATGATTAAGCAAACAAAGATTTGTTACAGCTGGCCGCCTTGCCTGTTTGGCCGGCTGGCCTGGCAAGCAGCGCCCCGGAATGTTCCGCCATTTGGTTCTCGTTATCGCGCAGGGCATCTGCCCTGACCCCCCTAATGTGGATACCAACCCATCTGGACCTGGCCAGGGAGAGAGCCAGAGAGAGAGGGAAGGGGGTACAGTGAGAGAGGGAGATAGATATAGAGAAAGAAATGGATAAAGAGAGAGAGAGAGAGAGAGAGAGAGAGAGAGAGAGACAGAGACAGAGAGAGAAGGCAAAGATAGTAGAAAAATTTGTGTTTTAGGAAAAGGCAGAGAGAGAGAGGGAGGGAAGGGATCTGACCTAAAGAAGAATGGATTGAGAAGAAAGAGAGAAAGAAGCAGAACAGAAATAAATCAGGCGTATGAAGTCTCTCTGCGGCGTGCAGAACACATGAAATCAGCAGGGAACTGTCTGGCCCGCTCCATCCAGCCCGTGGCCTTCTACAAAGGAAACCCCCTACACACGTAACACAACTAAAAACACTGGGAGCCAAAGGCCTCCAAAGATCATCCACTGAATGAGATTTTACATAGCTTTGGAACAATTGGATTATCTCTGATCACAGCTGACTCCTGAGATGAAAAAAAAAGCCATTCACGCTGGTCAAAGCTTGCCACTCGATTGCTGTGATTATGAAGTGGCAGCTGAGAGTCGGTACTGTCAAAAAAAAAAAAGTAGTCTTGAGTCGTCTTGACACTTCAGGTCTGAAACAATAATCCTCTCACCTAATTGGGTGACAGGTGACAGGTGATAACGCGTCTCTCACTCTGACACGGGGGGGGGGGGGGGGACTTTTCAATTGAAGGCAGAGACCTGCCATCCTCTCCGGGCTTGTTTGTTCTGTTTACTACCAAGGTGGCCGTGCTGCACTGTGTGATCATCTCTCTGCTCATGGACACGTTGCAGAGGACCACGAACAGTCAGAGAGAAATGTACAGGGAGAGAAAGTGTGAAATATAAAATGGATGTGTAGACCATTTCAAAGTTGACAGCCTACTAACACGTGTCATACAGAAAGATGAGAACTCCCACCTTAAAGGAACAGCTGCACTGTTTGGGATCTTGTTTCCATGTGTCCAGGAGTTGTCCCTACTTGTCCAGATGTACATTCATTTGGGCTGTTTCTGAGTAATTACAAGGTCATATATCCAAAATAGCTGCAGGCATAGTAGCATCGTATGGGCATATATACAACCTATTTAATGTATCAAACAAGCAAAATGTCCATAGAAACCAATCCACCGCACAGGTACTAGTATTATATAATTAATATACATACATATACACATACATATTGTGGCAAGCCTGGCTGTGCAGGGGAGGTGTTTTGGGTTTGGACGGAGGAATACCAGGAGGGCGGGGGAAGGTGAAGACTTGTTTAATGAAAAAACAGTGGGGAAAAGGGACGGGGAGTAATAATCCAACAAAACTTCTTCCCGGACCGGGGTCTTCAATTTTGGGGCGAGGCGCCAAACTCCTCCTGGGGAAAAGAGAGGAAGAGGGGTAAATAAGGGGGTAATTCAAGTCGAGGGGGTGTGGGGCCAACCTGTCCTGGTTCCGTTCCACCCCTTGTCCCTGGGGTTCCCCTCTCCTGCGTTCGTGATCTTCTCCTGCACGTCGTCACGTGGCATGTGCTCCTCCATGTGTCCTCGGCTTCTGGAGTCCTTTCTCCTTCTGGTAGCCAGCACCTAAAGCTTAAATAGATTGAGCTTAATTGATTGCAGGTGGGGGGAGTGGCCAGGAACTAAGAAGGTGCAGGGGAATGTAGTGGCCTTCAATTAGCTCTCCCAGCCTCAGCCTTCCCTTAAAGGGCCGGCTCCCCCCTTTTCCCTCTTCTGTGGGGAACCTGCCATAGGCTGGGGCACCACAATATATATACATCATCATCATCATCATCATCATCATCTTCATCCGCTTTGTCCGGGGTCGGGTCGCGGAGGTAGCAGTTCCAGCAGGCCATCCCAAACTTCCCTTTCCCGGGCCACATTAACCAGCTCTGACTGGGGGATTCCAAGACGTTCCCAGGCCAGTGTGGAGATTTAATCCCTCCACCTGGTCCTAGGTCTGCCCCGCGGCCTCCGCCCAGCTTGACTTGGCTGGAACACCTCCCTAGGGAGGCGGCCAGGTGGCATCCTTACTAGATGCCCAAACCACCTCAACTGGCTCCTTTCTACGCAAAGAAGCAGCGGCTCTACTCCGAGTCCCTCACGAATGGCTGAACTTCTCACCCTATCCCTAAGGGAGATGCCAGCCACCCTCCGGAGGAAACTCATTTCCGCCGCTTGTATCCACGATCTCGTTCTTTCGGTCATGACAGTGTATGTATATATATATATATATATATATATATCAACCATATGTATATATACATATAACCACTGTATATACATATACATAGGTTGATGGATAGTTGTGAACCACTGCAAGTGAGATTTTAACTTCAATACATGTATGTGTACAACCTTCCAACTTCAGTATGGCATCTTTCTTTAAACCTCGGGTTGATATGTGCTATGTTAATGCATCATTCTGACACCAGCGTTTCTCCTGTGCTTACAACAAATTATAAAACATTTCGTATGGAGAAAAAACAACTTCTCGTTGCGGACAGGAAAAATGGCTACGCCGTAATGCCGGTTAAAAAGACGTCACCGTGACAACTATCAAAGACATTGTGCCATAAACACAGCATGGGACACACATTTGATCCGTTCATTTCAGGGAACAGCACCACACTGCCTTGTAAACAAACAAAGCAATTGAAAACAGATAAAACGCGTTTGAAGTAGTTTTTTTTTTACCAAGAACACCAAGAATCGTCGTTATAACCACAAAATAACCACAATGTCTGTTGTTACTCGGCCATCTTTGTGGTGCGCGCTCTGGGTTAGCCGGCATTGTGCCTGTTTGGAGGATGACTCTGAGCACCCCATAATCACAGTGTGTCCTTTGAGACCTCGTTCACTGAAACCTCGGTGAAGGCCTACGGGTTGTCACGCTTACACTGAGGAGAAAAAAAACAAATCTCCTGTCCCCAACTGAAGTGAAATGAGTTCTAGGTTGTATTTTTTTTATTGCTTCGCCCTCTTTTGTAAGTGTATATGTCTGCATGTTAGTGTATTGGATTTTGCAAAAGAGAAAGACCTTCGATATGAAAAGAATCACTTCAATTGTTGAGTCTGAATGAATTTTAAATCAAGTCTTTACAACACTGCACTCTTTAGACAAGCGGAGGACTAACAAGTTCATGGTTTCCCTCGGCGATGATTGTCATGGACAGGGCAGACATGGTCAGGAAAAGCTCCTCCGGTTCTGTTCCCATTGCGAGCTTTGGTTAACTCTCCTCTTAAAACTTTTCCCCATATCTAACACACTGGAAGTCCCCCAAAACAACTAAAACGATGTGTGTCACAGTGCTGTGAAAGCAGGCTCAGGGCAATAAAAGTGAGGAGGGTGGCTCACCGAGGGAAACTTTTAACGGTGTGAAAGACTCAACATTATAGTCGCCATGGGAACCGGGAGTGCTTAGTTGCTCCACTGGAGCAGTAATTAGACCGTGAAGGAAAACGGGACGGCGAAGTTGTGTCGGGTGTATGTTCGGGGATAATCTCCGAGGCGTTGTACTGTCTTGGCGTTTGTAAAACGAGTGTGTGTTTTCAGAGTGTGTTCGACATCTTCGGGAGGGAAACGGCTCGCAATGAAAATAATACACGCATGTACTTGCAGCCATGGATGTGTGCTACATCAATTAGCCTTGTTGTAAGAGGTCAGGGAGACTCTGGAGACCTCCTGGTAGTGACCCCGAGTTTCTCTCTCTCACAGCGGGGGTCATTAGCAGCAAAACAGGGGTTGCACCTGTCTGCACTCGTCTGATTCATAGGAGATCTCCGCCTTTTGTTTCACTGAGGCCTAATCTTACTTATGGGAAATCAGAGGCCATCGTAAATCTCCAGACAAATGGTTCTGAAGTGGGAGGCAGTAACATCTGTAAGTAACTACGGCGGTGGTAATGGTAAAATAATGACACGCTGCTACATAAAAATGATCCCCCACAACAATGCAGAGAGCGGTAAAATGAATGAGCGGACTGGAACGACAGCGCTGCCATTGAACTATGGGGAGAGTGATGCACAGGGAAACCCAAGACACAAAGCCACAGAACCTGAGAACAAACGGCTCGGGCTAATCAGAACCTCAACAAAGAGACGCCGACAAAAAATGTGCACGCGCACACCATCTCGAAGGCATACACACACACACACACACACACAGGCACTCACATGGAAAAAGCCTGAAAGGTTTCCAAGCAAGTTCGATTTCTGACAAACTACCTCCAAATGATAATTGAATGACAAATGATAATTTAAAACCACTTAAAAAAAAACTAAATCGCTGTCGTTGCCTGTGTCCCTCAGGAGTGACATCATCAAAGTGCTGCAGCGGCGGCCCAGGGTTGTCACCGTAGGGCTCGCGTGGAGTGTCTGAGCTCTGGCTGATAAGGAGAGTCCGAACAGCAGCCATCTGGACTGCAAGGATGTACCTCGGCAGACACTCTCTCTGCCAATCACTCAGTGTAAACCTACATATACAGAGAACTGATAACGAGCCGGCTTAGACAGACACATGACGGTAAGCTAGCTCTCTCTCTCTCTCTCTCTCTCTCTCTCTCTCTCTCTCTCTCTCTCTCTCTCTCTCTCTCTCTCTCTCTCTCTCTCTCTCTCTCTCTCTCTCTCTCTCTCTCTCTCTCTCTCTCTCTCTCTCTCTCTCTCTCTCTCTCTCTCTCTCTCTCTCTCTCTCTCTCTCTCTCTCTCTCTCTCTCTCTCTCTCTCTCTCTCTCTCTCTCTCTCTCTCTCTCTCTCTGGCCATATTTGTTAGATAGAGGATGTTAAATGTTCACAGGTCTTATGGCTCTCTGATTGTGCTAGGCGTTGAGGCCTCTAAGTGCTACTTCATTTTTTTTAGAGACAGATATTGTGGTCCCATGTTGTGACAAAGCCATTATCCGCACGGCTGTCATGGCGGGTTTAGCTGTCATTCCATGTCGGAGCTGATGAAAGGAAACTAGTAGACTTTCCAATCAGTAGCCTTATCGTTTATATAATACGATTTACTTATAATGGTGCTCAAAATAACTGGTCTGCAAGGCAACGTAGCAAACACAATACACAAAAAGTACGTGTTTTTCACTGAACACCCACATGACTAAATCTTATAGGCGCTGCAGGTTAGCAAAAAGTACATATTCTCTGAGAGGTTCATCAATGGAAGCAGGTGCAAACAAGGCCCACATCCCTTTCCTGGCCATGCTTGATATAAGAATATGATTGATATGTGTATACATATATTATATGAAGAGCCGCTGTCCAAGAGGATTGGTGGGGTAACATGCTCCTAACAGGAGTCAGAGCTCACAAAGCCAAGCTCAGCATAGCAACCATTTAAAAGCGCCTTCCATCTGCCTCAGAGTTTAAAGTATGAGGTGCTGGGAATTCGTTGGAGAGTGGGAGCAGAACTGATGTTCAGCTGACACATGCAATGTAGTCCATCCCCACAAATGGTGCCAAAAGCATATATTTTAAAGTCATCCCCTTTGCTCTGTTAAATGTTTGATTTATAGGATGAACGAGAGATCAAATATGGTATAAGGCTTCTGATGTTATGGAGGATTTTACCAGAGCCTTGTGATGAAGATAAATGACCTCATGCTGCTTCACACTGTTCCACAGAGAAACATTTAGATACACTGCAGTGTTCTAGGTTACACAGAGAACATTTAGATACACTGCAGTATTTTAGGTTACACAGAGAACATTTAGATACACTGCAGTGTTTTAGGTTACACAGAGAAACATTTAGATACACTGCAGTATTTTAGGTTACACAGAGAACATTTAGATACACTGCAGTATTTTAGGTTACACAGAGAACATTTAGATACACTGCAGTGTTCTAGGTTCCATAGTTCCACAGAGAACATTTAGATACACTGCAGTGTTCTAGGTTCCATAGTTCCACAGAGAAACATTTAGATACACTACAGTGTTCTAGGTTACGGTTCCACAGAGAACATTTAGATATACTGCAGTGTTTTAGGTTACGGTTCCACAGAGAACATTTAGATATACTGCAGTGTTCTAGGTTCCACAGTTCTACAGAGAACATTTAGATACACTGCAGTGTTCTAGGTTCCACAGTTCCACAGAGAACATTTAGATACACTACAGTGTTCTAGGTTCTAGGTTCCATAGTTCCACAGAGAACATTTAGATATACTGCAGTGTTCTAGGTTACGGTTCCACAGTTCCACAGAGAACATTTAGATACACTGCAGTATGTTAGGTCACACAGTTCCACAGAGAACATTTAGATACACTGCAGTGTTTTAGGTTACGGTTCCACAGTGAACATTTAGATACACTGCAGTGTTTCAGGTTACGGTTCCACAGTTCCACAGAGAACATTTAGATACACTGCAGTGTTCTAGGTTACGGTTCCACAGTTCCACACTTCATTCATCCTCTCCAACCCTGAAAAAGAGGAATCTGTTCAATTTGACTGGGCGTATGTCGACTAATCCACGCTCACAAAAAGCCCAAAGAGCAGAGTGGGAGAGAGAGGAAGAGTTCAGATAAAACTCAATACCACAGTCACTAAGAAAAGAAAAGAAAAGAAAAGTAAAAAAAAAAATGTGCGATTAGCCTAGGGACAAAGGGCAAAAGACATATACTTGTTTTCTGTAAATTAATATTAAAATTCCCTCAGTTCTGTGGATTATAGGCTTATGTCAGGTCTGGTATATGGATAACTACAGCCAAACAAATATTTCCCCTTAAAAATATTTTAATAATCAAAACAGTTGCACTAAGGAAAGGGACGAATGGAGTTGAGCGGTTGCTAAGGACAACAATATAATAGGATCTGCAGTTGTAATGTAAACGATAAGGAGGGACAGAGAAAAACGCTAAAATTGTGCAAATGCCTTTCATCCCATTCAAATATGACAAATGAGTCAATCAATCCAATTCTTCATGCTCTGTATGAATCAGAGAGAGACAGATATTCTCTCTCATGCAACTTAGAATCAATACACCCCAATCACGTCAGGATGAATTGATTCCTCAAAAAAAGCTTTTGTGATTCTCTTTAATCGAGAGACTCAATTCATTATGCTGAAACAAAGAGTAAGTCCCCGCCAGGTTGGTTTACTTAGATATTTGATCATAGAACATGTGTGTTGTTTTAAACTCATGTATCACTGACTAAACACGCCTGTGCAGTAACATATCCTTGGGACGTGTCGACTGGATATTAAAAAAAACAAACGCTGAGAGAGAATCTGGGAACAAAGGTACTAATGCTGAACTATCGTTTCCTTTTTTTGAAGGAATGTTTTAATTGTAAACATGGGTGTGGCATTTTATAACAAACCACACGTTTGCATCGTCCGTCTGACATCCAGTATTTAAATGCAATATCAACCAATCCGTATAGAAAAAGTATCCACACACGCCAGGGGTGTCAAGCTGTCCACAGTGGTATCATTTCCAAACGTGTGTAAGCTAAGAACAACATGTACAGACCAAGGACATACATCCAAAAGACAAAGTCCAAAATAAGGTCGTAAAAGGCCATCTTTTTGTCCAATCAAACTATCGCAAGGGACATTGTTTCATGCGTCAGGATTTGCTGCAGAGGTTAGCCGTACGCGAAGTAGACAGAACAGGACAATGATCAGCCTACATTACAGTGTGTTCAGTGGATTTGCTGCTTCTAAAAGTGAATACCTTGTGCTCCTCTTGAGGCTTTTATCCTCTCACAATCCAGGGAAGCACAAGGACACCACAGAGACACCAATACTATACCTGCTCAGAAAAAAGGACAATTTCAAACAAAGTGATTTACATATTTTTAGACAAATTTTGTAAATGTAAAATTATTTGAGGTTGATATTGAGTGCAACATGTTTTATCCACTAACTAGAATGAAGAGAGTGTTTGGATGTGCGTGCATAGGGAACTAATGCGTTTGATCAAAACCCTATGATAAATGTCTCAATTTAAATGGACATTTATCAGAAACTCAGATTCTCAGACCAGTTTGTCATCCCTTGTCTTGATTTTGTCTGACCTGCAGCCCTGATAAGCACCGCTACGACCTCTAACAATGTGTGTGTGTGTGTGTGTGTGTGTGTGTGTGTGTGTGTGTGTGTGTGTGTGTGTGTGTGTGTGTGTGTGTGTGTGTGTGTGTGTGTGTGTGTGTGTGTGTCCATTGGGCTTCACCTCCTGTAAGTTCTCTCCGGTGTTGGCCTGAGGAAAATAATAGGATATCTCGGACATATGAGCCCCAGTGCAGTGATGGATTCAAAAGGCAAGATGAGATTCCTCTAAGTCCTATGCTAATACAGAACTAACAGCAGTGTGCTGACACACACACACACACACACACACACACACACACACACACACACACACACACACACACACACACACACACACACACACACACACACACACACACACACACACACACACCTCATTCTCCCATGTGTTAACACCTATCTTCAGTGTTGCCAGGTTTATTCATTTCTTTCCCACTTCTCCGTTGACATTTTCCCTTCCCTTCCCCTTTCCCTGTTCACACTCTTCAGCCTGTCACAGATGCAATCTATCCATGATTTTTTTTTACCAACGCACAAAATGGCTAGACTTTGACTGTCTCGCTAAAGATGACAGGAACTATTCCTTATTAAGAAGGGAAAGGCTGGTCAAATGATAGACTATTACCAGGCCTGTGCACATCAAAGCCTTTCCATGTTCAGTTTCACAGCAGAAGGTTGTCTCGCTCTGTGTCCTGGCTGTCAGCTCCGTCTGTCGTTGACAGGCAGTAGATCTGACCGCAGTGAAACGGAACAGCGTCAGCCTTCCTCTGGCTTGGAGCACACTGAGGCGTTTCATTCATTTCATTCATCCAAAGGAAGGTGCCAGTTCTGCATGGCACAGATATTTATTAGGAGAAAGAGAGGGTATTGGAACGACGTTTGTAAAAAAAAAAGAAAAAGAAAGACAACCCACATCCTCAGCTGGCATGGAGGATCAGAAAGGAGGCATCTCTTCTCGTTAAAGTCTTTTAAAACTTAAATTAAGGCGACTGATTGTTGAGTCCTGGCGGAGTAGGATTAATGAGAGTGTTCGGTAGCCATCTGCCTGTAACAGAGAGAGAGGAAGAGAGGAAGAGAGGAAGAGAGGAAGAGATGAGGGGAGGGAGAGAGAGAGAGAGAGAGTAGGCCTGAGGAGGAGCAGGGACAGATGGAAGAAGAGAGACAGATGGACAAACTGAAACACAGAAAACAGAGAGAAAACACGAGATAGAGATCAATTGAGATGAAGGGAGGGAGAGGGAGAAAGGAACAGGAGAGCTAAAGATAAAAACAGAGATAGAGAGAGCAAAAAATGACAGCGATAGAGAGAGAGAGTCAGAGAGAGGGGGAGAGACAGAGAGAGAAAGAGATAGAGAAATAGTTTTATGACATAATATTGTTTATTGTGTTGTTGTCATATCTGTCATATGTGTTGTAATGCTTTGGCAATGTAAATGTATACTTTACCATGCCAATAAAGCTCATTGGAATTGAACTGAATAGAGAGAGAGAGTCAGAGAGAGAGGGAGAAAGGTAAGAGAGAGAAAGAGGGGTAAGAGAGATATCTTAACAAAAGCATCCTTCCTCTCCTCTCCTCCCCTCACAGTCTGTAGCGGGCTAGCTAGCTGCTCCACTGACTCTCTCTGCTAGCGCCCTGTCACATGGAAGCCATCACTGTACGCTCCTGACACGGAGCCATGTGGCTTTGTGTGTCACACGCGCTGGGTCTTTGATTCACATCGCCCCCCCAGGGAAGACGCTCATTAGCAGGGCGGGAGGGAGTCCACACACTCATGCCAAAGAATGTCTAGATGTCTATTAAGGCCCCTATTACTGTGATTATTGCGTAAACCAGAAACCAGCACCAATACACACACACACACACCCACACACCCACCCACCCACCCACACACACACACACACACACACACTAATATTATTTCTGCTTTCCTTATTATCATCATAGCCAATATTATATCTTCCACCCCCGAAAGACTTGTGTGATGGACAGGCAGTTTTCTATCCACAGAGATCCCTCTGTAAAGCCCTTTAGAAGGGTATTAGAGTTTCCTTTAAACGGATCCACATGTGGAGCGGAGTGTGTGTGTGTGTGTGTGTGTGTGTGTGTGTGTGTGTATTTTGAAGGGGGGGGGGGTTCTACCCATGACTGGTGAGGCCATAGCCCAGTCTGTGGCCGAGACCAGGCTGCTGTGTGAGCGCCATGCTGAGGACACTGGGATCATATGGGAGTGATTTCCCTCCGAGGGCAGAGACCCCTGTTGCCCCTCCTTAATCCCACTTAAGTAGGGGGTACTCGAAACCAACCCCTTGCGGAGACCCCCGCTGTAAATTTTAAAACACCTTGTTTTTGGGGAGAGGATCGTTACACATGGTATGACTACAGAAACATGTGGGTTTGGAGGTAGGCTGTTAGATTGATTGTATGTGAACTCAAACGGAATCCATAAACC
This sequence comes from Galaxias olidus, assembly GCA_026901105.3. NCBI lineage: Eukaryota > Metazoa > Chordata > Actinopteri > Galaxiiformes > Galaxiidae > Galaxias > Galaxias olidus. The sequence continues at coordinate 49,802 of JAPMUY010008949.1, forward strand.
ATAATTACATCTTGTTAAAAATAAACAAACATTCATTTCCATCCATTTGTTTTAAGCCACGTAACTAAACATCCCGCAACACAAATAGTTACGCAACCTTCTCGTAATCGAAGAAGGAGTTGGACGTGAGGTAAGTATCGATGATTGGAGGACTAGAAGTGAGGAAGGACAAAGTAAGAATCCAATTAGACGGCTGAGTGTTTACAGAGATGAGATCAACGGCTCGTCATAGGAGGAGGTCCTCTGCAGGGCTCAGATAGTCAACCGGCTCTGCAGGGCTCAGATAGTCAACCGGCTCTGCAGGGCTCAGATAGTCAACCGGCTCTGCAGGGCTCAGATAGTCAACCGGCTCTGCAGGGCTCAGATAGTCAACCGGCTCTGCAGGGCTCAGATAGTCAACCGGCTCTGCAGGGCTCAGATAGTCAACCGGCTCTGCAGGGCTCAGATAGTCAACCGGCTCTGCAGGGCTCAGATAGTCAACCGGCTCTGCAGGGCTCAGATAGTCAACCGGCTCTGCAGGGCTCAGATAGTCAACCGGCTCTGCAGGGCTCAGATAGTCAACCGGCTCTGCAGGGCTCAGATAGTCAACCGGCTCTGCAGGGCTCAGATAGTCAACCGGCTCTGCAGGGCTCAGATAGTGAACCGGCTCTGCAGGGCTCAGATAGTCAACCGGCTCTGCAGGGCTCAGATAGTCAACCGGCTCTGCAGGGCTCAGATAGTGAACCGGCTCTGCAGGGCTCAGATAGTCAACCGGCTCTGCAGGGCTCAGATAGTGAACCGGCTCTGCAGGGCTCAGATAGTCAACCGGCTCTGCAGGGCTCAGATAGTCAACCGGCTCTGCAGGGCTCAGATAGTCAACCGGCTCTGCAGGGCTCAGATAGTCAACCGGCTCTGCAGGGCTCAGATAGTCAACCGGCTCTGCAGGGCTCAGATAGTGAACCGGCTCTGCAGGGCTCAGATAGTCAACCGGCTCTGCAGGGCTCAGATAGTCAACCGGCTCTGGCATTTTCGCTACGTTTTAAGGTTTTAATCTAAAACGCCTTATCTGATAGTTAGGGCGCGATAGATTGGATTTTATTGGGAACACGTGCGCTGGGAATAGGCGTGGAACTGTGAAAATAAACAGCCATTTGCTAGGCTCGCTGTTTTGGAGACTGTGTGGGATCTCGATGTTATGAGTGGGAGAGTAGGACTTGAAAGCAACACTTCACCGTAGCGCTGGGTGTAATTAGTTTCAAAATTAACATGAAATAACATTCATATTGAAAATTTAAGCTGGATAAGTTCACCACTATGTCATTATGGCACATTCATGAATGCAAAATTATATTTCGAAATCAAGTCGACAAGAGGGAGTCGGCCAGTTTAGGTGTTCCAGCTCAGATGTCTTGTTTATGATGCTACGGTGTTTACTTTAGTCAGTCACTCTCCAGTAGGCTCACATTTACCACCATTCTCTCTGTTGTTTTAAACCAGAAATATTATAAAAGTAAACTCCTTGAAAGTTGAGGATCGACAACTTCAAAGCAGCCAAGTATCATTAATAATCACCCAGAGGCATGGGCCTATTTTCAATCATCATCAAAAGATAGATGGGGAAAGATCAAAGTTCAAGATTGATTCATATCAACAGCAACTTATTTTGTGGCTTGATGGATTGATACGAGCATGGACCTTTATTCGAGGTATGTGACCTTGCGTGACCTTGTGGCAGTGTTAAAATAAGGTTGAGCTTCCTTTCAGAGCTCTTCCTGCTGTTTGACGGTGAGAATGACAAAGTGAAGCACTCTAACGTCTGACTGAAGTGCAGCTGGATACCATTTGTTTACTTGCAGAGGCAGCGTGCCGTGCACTTGGCAAACAACTTCAATCAAATTTCCGAAAATGGAAAAATCAATCTCAAAAGCATTGGGGGAGAAACGAATCCCTCAAAAGTTGCAACAATCTGAAAAGCAAAGAACTAAAAAAACTATCAGTCACGATTGAAAGTGTTTGTATGTCAGAGGAGCTGATACATATACGTATATCATATGACAACCATCTACCATGTGTAGCGTGATGGATCCAAGCCAACACAGGCCCTATACCTGTGTGTTTATTAAGTGAGAAAACAGGTGTGTCCTGTGACGCAACCTCACAGAACCCCTCTGGGCGAACCCACGGTAGGGTTGAAAGGTCAGACCGTTTAAACGGCAATCAAACAACATCAATCACTCCCACCTCTGCTTTCACTTTGGCTCTTGGTTTTATGTGTCTCGTCAGCTAACCGCCTTGACCGGGCGAAACTCCGGGAGAAACTCAAAAGTTCCGCTCGCAGGCAGGGTTGTGAAAGAACACGAGGTAGGATATGCATTGACAAGATGTGGCTGAAGCTTTAGCAGCCAATATTGACCCTCAACCTCCAGGAACAAAGCTAGAGGTCACTCCTTCACTCATTCAGTCGCTCAACTCACTGCCATAACAATCATTTCAATCTTCTTAATGATATTCAAGCTTGTATTATGTTGGAATTGGTCAAAAGGGGATACTTCTGTAAACTATTTGTTCACAGAACAATTGAACTATTGGCGAACCTTTTTAAAGCTGAACTACTGTGAAACCATTTTCAAATGGGAGAATGGAGGAGGTCCAGCCGAGAGAGATTATCTGACACTGCAATTACCTCTGGCTGCACACACACACACACACACACACGCACGCATGCACGCACGCACAAACACACTTCTGAAAACTGTACAGCAGCCTCCAGCTGCTCAGCTATACTTTACAAGCTCCAGACAAGCTTTTTAATGTCAAGTTTTCCTCAATAAACACTTGTTTGTGGCTCCGTCTGGTTCTGCTCCATGGGACATTTAACAGGCCACATACAGAACAGACAATCCCCGTTGTCTGTGAGAAACAGCCCCTGCAAATCCAGATGCAGTTGTTTTTTAAGGACTTTGAATGGAAGAACTTTGCACGACATAAAAGTACCAACATTCGGGCCTGGAAGTTCTAAAAACTATCAGCCTTTCACAGACTGCTCTCTCTATGAGTGGGCCAAGGCTGAGAGACAACTGAGCAGGGAACACACATGCACCAGCATTCGTTTCAAATAACCCAGATGGGCACGAAACACTGGCAAACAAACTGTGAGCCCCCCCTAAAACACTCTGGGGGTGTAGAAAAGCACTATATCAAAGGCAATACACTATGATCATTATGATTATGATTAATATAAGGGGCAGTGTCGACACAACGAGTATCAAATAGAAGACGTTTTTCTTTACTGAGCCGTTGCCATGACTATACCTTTCCGTTTCAGCTGAGGGCTGTCCTGTGTGTTGAAGTGGTTGGTTAGAAGCCGTCTGGTAACAGATCCTGAGTCAGCTATAGGCTACACTGCTTGGGAGGAACACTGTCAGATGGCGTTTCCAAGACGACACAGGGAACTTACCACAGAACAAATTAGACGTTGGTGTTAAGGTGTTGTGAAGGGGACAAAAGAGAAGGGAGTTTTTAAAATAACTATACTTTATAATAACTAAATAACTAAAATAAAAAGTATTTTTTTTGCGTGTGTGCGGGTGTAAGTGTGTGTGTGTGTGTGTGTGTGTGTGTGTGTGTGTGGTGGGGGGGAGTAGCTGCCCGTGAAGCAACAGTTAATTAGGAGAGCTCTAGAAGAGAACACTTAAATAAATACACTCTCATTCTTTATTAACCAAGCATGATCCACATCCGTTTAACAGTGTGATCAACACAAACAACAACAAGCTGTCCAAACAAACACACAAATAACAAACAAACACACAAATAACAAACAAACAGAAGAAAAGAAAAGGGCCCCAGTCTGTAAGAGCTCCTACTGATCCTGGAGTCTCCCTGTAGATAGATTACACAGAGCGAACTCAGAGAGCTGTTGGCGTGCCATTACCATTAGTGGAGAATCCCCTTACACAGCCATGTAAAACCCTCTGGCACGAGCAAAGACACAGGCAGACTGCCCGTCACTGCAACTCCCCACTGGCACGAGCAAAGACACAGGCAGACTGCCCGTCACTGCAACTCCCCACTGGCGGGATCAAAGACAAGGAGACGGTGCTTTTGTCTTTTAAAATGTTTTAACAGGAGGTGGCATACAAGTGCCCGTCTCTCCTCCCCACTGGCAGAGAGACACAGGAACTGCCCGTGTCATCCCTCTGGGATCAAAGACACAGGCAGACTGCCCGTCACTGCAACTCCCCACTGGCGGGATCAAAGACACAGGCAGACTGCCCGTCACTGCAACTTGGCGATCAAAGCATAGGCGCGCCTCCCCACTGGCGTCAAAGACACAGTAAAACGCCGTTTGTGGTCAAAGACACAGGGACCACTGCAACTCCCCCTGGAAGGACACAGGAACTGCCCGTCACTGCAACTCCCCTCTGGCACGGGGGGGGGGGGGCAAAGACACAGGCAGACTGGTGTTGACAAAGACAAGGAACCGTAGCAACTCCCCACTGGCTAGAGCAAAGACACAGGCAGAGCAGACTCCCCACTGCAAAGTAACTGCCCGTCACGCAACTCCCCACTGTGGGCAATCACTGCAACTATCAAGCAAAGCTCACACAACCAGGAACCAAAAGACGTTGCCTTTGACAACAGGCTAGTGAATAACTGTTCGGCCGTCTTGGGTGTCCCAGTTTAAAATCTCTGTGAAACCAGACTCTCTCTCTCGATCTTCATTATACTTTGTGGTGTTTGGTTCTGCGTGTGTTAGTCTCTGTGGGAATATCTATGCAAAGCTCACACAACCAGGAACCAAAAGACGTTGCACTTGACAACAAGTGAATAACTGTTCCGTCTTGGGTGTCCCATTTCATCTCTGTGTCCAGACTCTCTCCATCTTCATTATACTTTGTGGTGTTTGGTTCTGCGTGTGTTAGTCTTATGTACTGTGAATACAGCATCCAAGGTCTGCAACATCTTCTGATTTCTCTCTCTCTCTCTCTCTCTCTCTCTCTCTCTCTCTCTCTCTCTCTCTCTCTCTCTCTCTCTCTCTCTCTCTCTCTCTCTCTCTCTCTCTCTCTCTCTCTCTCTCTCTCTCTCTCTCTCTCTCTCTCTCTCTCTCTCTCTCTCTCTCTCTCTCTCTCTCTCTCTCTCTCTCTCTCTCTCTCTCTCTCTCTCTCTCTCTCTCTCTCTCTCTCTCTCTCTCTCTCTCTAGCCAGGGAACACTGCTGCCACCTAACCCAATATTAACTCCATGTAGTGGAGGGTCTGCTGTCTCTCACACACAATCGTGTCAAACATTCCCAGTTTTCAATTTCCTGACGGAGCGACGTCGACAATGGCAATGTGCAGCTGGGCGCCCCGACAGGAAATCAACCTCGCAGTGCCGTTTCCTGTTTGTCGTCACCTGTTGCTGCCAATGTGAGCCGAAGTGCCACTGGCGAGCTCCCTCCCTGACCTTGTTAGGGTGGAAGGAGAAGTTAAATTTCCTCCACACCTGCCAGGCCGGCCCCTATCACTGGGGTAATAACCCAGGCTGCAGGCGGGCCCCTATCACTGGGGTAATAACCCAGGCTGCAGGGCAGACAGACTGCTTAGCAACGTAAGTGGCTTTCACATCGCTACCACCCCTGCCTGGCCATCCAAACAAAGAGCAATTTTGTTATATATGCACAGTTACGACTAGATCTTTCTACAACAAATATACAAATATACATATTTGTATATATATATATATATATATATATATATATATATATATATATATATATATATATATATATACACATAATTATATTTATATATATTTATATACATATACATATACATATATCTTATATGATATGGCCGTTCCTGGGAGTATTACCAAGTATTATTTCCCAACAGTTCTATAAACTAAAAGATAATCAAAGTAAATATTTCAAATCCATTGAGAGAAAAGCCATATCACATGCAAAACGAAATAACTAGTTTCATTCCTGAAACGTCCACGCCACATGAAACAGAACAGTACAACAGCGATAAACTTTTGAAAGAGTAATAGGATTTCTGTCTGCTGGAGAAAGAACGAAAGACAGACAGACTTGATGTTATGGATGCTGTCCAAACCTCCAGTCCTCCTCTCTTTCCACAGACAAGGGAAACCTGGCCAGTCTTGCTTGTCAAGTGTCTATTACGGAGTCTTATTGGATTCGAGTGACTGGATATGACAATTTCTTCACCTCAGTGGACCAATAGGCAGTGCAGAAGCGAGCTAATCTGCATAGAGCTTTCCAGAGCGCTGCATTTGAAAAAGTAGAGTGGACATGATTATCCAGATAGTTGTTACTAGTGCCTACTCATGAGCAAGCCATCGACTGGATAGCCTCTTTTGCTCTGCTCCTGTTCCTTTAACAGGAAGCCACTAAAGTAGTTATGGTTGCCTCTGACAACCGACCTGTAAACAACCGTTCAGCCATGTTTGGGGCACAAATTGTCCCTTCACTTTTTCCAACAAACCCCTTTAATTGGAACAAAGTCCCAAGAAAGAGCCACTGAAACTCTTAGTTTGAACTTAACCTTTCAACCCTGTTCTCACAGCTCCAATGAACCACACATTGGAAACATTTGAACTAAAAAACACCCAAAAGTTCTTTAGCCTAATTGCAGCGGAGGGTTGTACAGATTAGTGCTGTATAGATTTGAGAGTATAGCGCTAAGTTATTCCAGAGGCTTACCAACACAATGGCTTCTGTAATACGCTGAGCACCCCTCTGCATATTGGTGCACTGATAAATATTTCACCCCTGTCAAAACAAACGTGTCTATATTTTTGTACAGCCGCATATAAAGGATGGTTTAAAACAAAGTGACACCTCTAGTACTTTGACAACATGGTGGCTGACACGCCATCAAAACTCTTTGGTAAACCTCTTCTTTATTTTTGAGATGGTGGGATACTAATAATCACATGAACAGTATTTAGTATACAGCAACCATATGTGCGTTTGTTTTTCACACACTTGGCAAATCTCATAATATGAGGGCTCCCCATGTAGCCGTGATGTCTGTAAAGCCTCTGCCTGTTCACCGTTTTCCAGACGCTCGCTGCTCAAACCACTACCTTCTCCACGTACTGTCAGCTGTTTCCCCTGTACATTAAAGCACAGTGCGGCTCCCTCCGCTGTCAGCTGTTCCCCCTGTACATTAAAGCACAGTGCGGCTCCCTCCGCTGTCAGCTGTTCCCCCTTCTCTCTCTAAAGACATTGAAGCACAGTGCTGCCCCCACACAGCCCACACACCTCCAGTCAGGGTTGCAAATTTAACACCCCCCAGACTAACCACCCCGGTCACGCCCCGCTGTCATTTATAACCCAGGCAGTCAACAACAATAGGGGTGACTCCTCAGCGCTCCCTGCTCCAGTCTACCTGCTGCACTGGGTGCTGCTCCAGTCTACCTGCTGCACTGGGTGCTGCTCCGCATGCTGAATGAGCTCATTTTGGAACGCCACGCCGCCGCCGCCGCCAACGTGTCAGAATATATTTGTCTGTTTTGTGACGGGAGGGCTGGAGGGCGGAGGCGCTGCAGAGGAGGGGGAGGGCCAGAGGGGAAGATAGAGGGAGAAGAGGAGAGGAGGCTAGGGGGAGGAGAGAGAGTTGGATGGAGAAAAGGTGGAGAGAGATAGAGGGACCGACAGACAGACAGACAGACAGGCAGGCAGGCAGACAGACAGACAGACAGACAGGCAGGCAGACAGACAGGCAGGCAGGCAGGCAGGCAGGCAGGCAGGCAGGCAGACAGGCAGGCAGGCAGGCAGACAGACAGACAGACAGACACAGACAGACAGACAGACAGGCAGGCAGGCAGACAGACAGGCAGAGGAATATCAGCAGGCAACATGGATGAAGACAGGAGAGGGAGTGAGATGCACTGAGATGGAGGGAGAGGTATAGAGACAATGAAAGGGAGGGAAAAGTGGAAAGAAGGAGGGAAGGAGGGGAGGAGGGATAGAGGGACGGAGAGGAAAGGGGAGGAAGAGAACAGAGAGGAGGCAGACTGGGAGGCAGACGCAGAGGCTATAGGCACCAGCCTGAGCCTGGGGAGGGTGCTCACCCAGCCATGGACCCAGCCGAGCCCCTGCTATATTTACCCAGACACAGTAGGTCAGCCAGGGGAGAGGGGAGAGGGGGGCAGAGTGCACGGGGGGTCTGGGAGGGAGTGCAGCCAACGGGCAACGCCTCTCAGTGTCGCTGCAAGCCTCTGGAGGATCTACAATAGTTAATATATTGGGACAAGCACACTCACAGGCAGATGTACACACACACACACACACACACACACACACACACACGCACACACACACACACACACCAATACTTTCCTCCACTAGCTCTCACTGGGTGCAGTATGGGTCAGGCATCTAGATAGGCACAGTCTGCATCACAGAGAGATGGTTATGTGCCACTCCAAGGCTTAAAGACAGACCTCCATCTGACGGCTGGCTATGAATCTCTGTGTGAACCTGCCTCTCTGGACGCCCAGACCATGTGTATAGGGCACTGCATTACCCAGACCATGGGTATAGGGCACTGCGTTACCCAGACCATGTGTATAGGGCACTGCGTTACCCAGACCATGTGTATAGGGCACTGCGTTACCCAGACCATGTGTATAGGGCACTGCGTTACCCAGACCATGTGTATAGGGCACTGCGTTACCCAGACCATGGGTATAGGGCACTGCGTTACCCAGACCATGTGTATAGGGCACTGCATTACCCAGACCAAGCGTATAGGGCACTGCGTTACCCAGACCAAGCGTATAGGGCACTGCGTTACCCAGACCATGTGTATAGGGCACTGCATTACCCAGACCATGTGTATAGGGCACTGCGTTACCCAGAGCATGTGTATAGGGCACTGCGTTACCCAGAGCATGTGTATAGGGCACTGCGTTACCCAGACCATGTGTATAGGGCACTGCATTACCCAGACCATGTGTATAGGGCACTGCGTTACCCAGACCATGGGTATAGGGCACTGCGTTACCCAGACCATGTGTATAGGGCACTGCGTTACCCAGACCATGGGTATAGGGCACTGCGTTACCCAGACCATGTGTATAGGGCACTGCATTACCCAGACCATGTGTATAGGGCACTGCGTTACCCAGACCATGTGTATAGGGCACTGCATTACCCAGACCATGTGTATAGGGCACTGCGTTACCCAGAGCATGTGTATAGGGCACTGCGTTACCCAGACCATGTGTATAGGGCACTGCATTACCCAGACCATGTGTATAGGGCACTGCGTTACCCAGAGCATGTGTATAGGGCACTGCATTACCCAGACCATGGGTATAGGGCACTGCATTACCCAGACCATGTGTATAGGGCACTGCATTACCCAGAGCACCCTGACAAACAACAAGGTTCCTCCACAAAGCTGTTATAGGATGAATGCTGAGAATCTAATTGTGCTGTAAGTGCTTTGAATTATCCTGGCTTCTGAGGCCAAATACAGCAGTAGAACGGATCAAAAGCACGTTAATGGGCAGGCTTGTGCTGTGCGGTATGTGTTCAACTCTGACCAGCTTTTACTGAATACCAAGTTTTTTTTTTTTATAACTTCGGTTTTAAAGTATTTTCCATCTGCGCGCCTCATTAAAATTCCCAAACCCCTAATACTATTCAAACAATGCGGTGACTCGTTATGCTTCAATATTTCTTTTAAAAGCAGTGACTGAACAATTTTCTTTCGATGATTAAAACTTCTAAATGCTACCGCTGAACTATTCCGAAGACGGATCGTCAACCTGGGAAATTCAATCCCGTCCACAGAATGAAGGCCGAGGACGACACACACCACCAGATGGTCAAAGCGTCGCTCGGCACTTGTTGTTGCATTACAAAGCCGTTTGTCACTGTGGAACAATCATACTGCGCTGCAGGTCATCTCAGGATGAGACACGCAGGAAAAGTAGAAAAGGCTCATAAATATCGCACCGTTATTTGTATTGGATCCACTGGGATGTTTGTGACGCACACATGATGCCAGAGCATCGACTGAACCTCAGGGTGTTGGTCTAAACGGCAGGCCAAACTGTAAGCAACACAAAACAAAGAAGAAAAAGACAATCAGATAAGAACAACAGAATAATCAAGAGAGAGAGAGAGAGAGAGAAAGACAGAGAGAGACAGAGAGAGAGACAGAGAGAGAGAGAGAGAGAGAGAGAGAGAGAGAGAGAGAGAGAGAGAGAGAGAGAGAGAGAGAGAGAGAGAGAGAGAGAGAGAGAGAGAGAGAGAGAGAGACAGAGAGAGAGAGAGAGAGAGAGAGAGAGAGAGAGAGAGAGAGAGAGAGAGAGAGAGAGAGAGAGAGAGAGAGAGAGACAGAGAGAGACAGAGAGAGACAGAGAGAGAGAGAGAGAGAGAGAAAGAAAGAAAGAAAGAAAGAGAGAGAGAAAGAAAGAAAGAAAGAGAGAGAGAGACAGAGAGACAAAAAGATAGAAAGAAAGAAAGAGAGAGAGAGAGAGAGAGAGAGAGAGAGAGAGAGAGAGAGAGAGGAACTGTTCGCGACACAGGATGACAGTGCAGGAAGTGCTACAATCCAATTCTAGTCAGAGAGAGAAAAGGAAACTGTGTGTGTTTGCATGTTAACGGGACAGACAGCCCATTAGAGTATACTGCTCCTCGTCTGTCATTGAGAGAGGGGGGAGGAGGAGGAGGACAGACAGCCCATTAGAGTGTACTGCTCCTCGTCTGTCATTGAGAGAGGGGGGAGGAGGAGGGACAGTGAGTTTCCCCAGCTCATCTAGCGCTCACAGAAGCACGGAGGATTTTATGAGCAGCGCTAAGGGGACTGGGGACTCCGACCACAGGATCACTATTCCATCTGACATCCCAGACGGAGGATATGGGACAAACACACAGGCTGAGGGAAACGAGAGGCACACGCGCATGCACACACACAGAGAGGCTGCGGAGGGCCAGGAGGGGATAGTCACTGAGCAGTCACTGTGTGTTGCTAAAGTGTGTGTGTGTGGGGGGGGGGGGGGGGGGGCTGTGGAGGGCCAGGAGGTAGTCACTGAGCAGTCACTGTGTGTGTTGAGAGGAGAATCAAAGAGGGATTGGCTGGAGTCTGGCCCCATCTGTGTCTCACTGTCTGTGGGCTAGAGGAGTCTGAGTGTGTATCTGAGTCCTCATCTCGTGATTTTACCCAAGATGTCTCTCCCTCTCTCCCCTTCTTTCTCTCTCCCCTCTCCCTCTCACTCTCTCTCTCTCTGTCCCTATTTCTCTCTCGCTCTCTCTCCCATTCTCCCTCTCAGTTCTAACTACCGTCACTGCTTCAATAAGGAGGCATGTTTCTTCCCTGTTATGTGTCTGAGAGGGGAAACAGCTACACTTCATAATAAGACACTGATAATAATTGTGAGTGAATTATATTGGGTAAAATATTGCTATTTTCCTAAATGAAAGACTGGTGACTGAATTAACTGACGGCTAAACGTATTATATGACGGGCGTTACTGGTAATGAGGGACGGGCGTTACTGGTAGTACCACAGTCTTTCCACTGGTGTCTGTCCAATAACGGTTCCACGTTGCCCCTTCTAACTGGTGGGAAAGGTGACTCACTGTTTCTGTGGCAGGCTGAGAAAATGCCCTCTTTCTCTCCTGTGCCTCTATCTCTTCATCCCTCCATGCCCCCCCAGGTCTCCAACCCTCTCTGCCCGCAGTGCAAGCTCCATTCTGGGGCACGATGCTGTTGTTGCCTGCATGCCAAGTCCACCCTGCAGTCTGCACTGTCTGTCATGACCTGAAAACCTGCAGTGACTAGATACTGTGTGTGTGTGTGTGTGTGTGTGTGTGTGTGTGTGTGTGTGTGTGTGTGTGTGTGTGTGTGTGTGTGTGTGTGTGTGTGTGTGTGTGTGTGAGATTTCAACAATCAACTGTGCAGAGATTGATTTGAGAAGGGAAAGGTTATGATAATAAGTTGCGTGCATGAATAATGGGTGCATGAGTAATTGCTGTTTGGGGTGAATATAATGACACAGGGGGAGAGAGGTGGAAGAGACAAAGAGAGAGGGGGGAGAGAGAGAGAGAGAGAAACAGAGAGAGAGAGAGAGAGAGAAACAGAGAGAGAGAGAGACAGAGAGACCCTTTAATTTCACCCTTTCTCTCTTTCTTTGATTCTCCTTCCGCACGTCTCTCTAAAGACTACCACCCTCACCCACATGTCTCTCCTCATCTCTCTCTCTCTCTCTCTCTCTCTCTCCCATGGGGGCAGATAGAGCAGGCATTGAGACATAAAAACATTGTCTTGGCTAATGAACATAATTGCTGTGTAATCAGTGCTTTAGACGCCCTTACCCTTACTTCTCCAGTGTGTCCCTGTGTGCCTGAAACGACCCCTATCACTTTCCCCCTAATACCACGTACCATGTTATTAGAAATGTTGCTTTCGTGAACATTTACGTAATAGCGACGGCTTAATTCTATTTCCTCAAGAAAAACAAAGAACACTACTGGACAGGAGTCCTATGCTGCTGTGGTGCAACACACTGTGCAGTGTAGACAAGGAGTGCACTCCAAAAGGACCAGGTTTTAGTCGGAGACGCAGGGGGGAGAGTGGTATTGATTGTCCTGTAAGTGTTCAAACTGCTCCGTGCATCTGGTAGTAGGAGACAAACGAGCTTAAATGAGCGCTTTAACAAAGTCTCTTTTTTTCTGCCAAGCATCAGAGGATTAAACTGGTCGTTACACCTCCCACTGCCTACACCCACACAATGAAAGCATGGGTGGAGTGTGGCTGGAACATGGAAAAAGCCTTGGGAACAGGCGCGTAAACAAGATTTCAACAGCTATGCTGATCTGACTCTCTCTCTCTCTCTCACACACACACAGACACACACACAGACACACACACACACACACACACGCACACGCACACACGCACACTCACGCACACTCACAGATTCAAACACACACACACACACACACACACACGCACACAAACTCACCACCATATAAACTCTGATGAAAACTTCAGAATTTATTGAGCGTGTGGAATTAAAACAGAGATGGAAGTGTTTGGAAAAAATGTCAACTACAGAAAGCAGAGAAATGTGGTATCGGAACACTTTCAATTGACACGGTTGAGTGGCTGGACAAAAATACACCAAACTAGGCATTTGCTTCAAGAGACTGAGGACAGAAATAACTTCGAAATTAAAAGCATCCAAATCTCCATCTCTCTCCCTACACTCTCTATAGAAACTCACATATACTCACTGTTTATTATATACAATAAGATATATACTGTGTATATATATATATATATATATACAGTATATCTTATTGTTTTGTAATATATATATATATATATATATATATATATATATATATATATATATATATATATATATATATATATATACATATTACAAAACAGTACAATGAATTATATTTGTGTTGCTTTCTTGAAGGATGCATATAAATGCGTTTCATAAGAAACAATAAATTCATGTTTTTAATACATATTTTTTGATTAAGGCATTCGTCAGTTACATTGCCAGGAGTTCTGGGTCACATGACTCCAGTTTGAGGAGCCCTGACAGGTCAGCAGATTGACCACAGCTCTGCTGGAGCGTGCTGATTGGGACTGAAACGTCGCTGACGCAAAGTGCCCCTTCTACGTCTGCCTGTGCCTCGTCCCTGCTGCTTGGCAGCGGCCTGTGCGTGGCTGTGGTCAAACTATAAGCAGACGGCAGAGAGCGGTTGCCGAGCATGATTCACATCCGCACATGATCAAAGTCCAAGCCGGAGATCTGCGGCCGGCGTGTGGTGACCGTTCCTGTTAGATTAGAGCGCGCATGCGCACACACACACGCACGCGCGCACACACAAGCACACACACTCACACGCACACACACGCACACACACACATACACACACGCACGCGCGCACACACGTGCACACACGTGCACACACACACACACACACACACACACACACACACAAAAGAAGTATGTCGCGGTAATCTTTTTGATTCCGACCCAATCAAATCCAGAGATTGGTCTTGGACTGGGAAAGTGGTCGGGGGCTACAGAGGGGTGCAGGGATCCATTAGACAGACTGAACCACTAAAAACACTCTGGTTCTACCCGGGCCTGAGAACCAGGGCTTGCCCTGTATTTCACTATAAATCTTTGTAATGGATGTGGGGGGAAGTGTTAAAACAAACTGGTTATCAAGATGAATTCCACCTGACTTTTTCCCAGAATGCTATACCACCGCTCTTGAAAAAAAGGGTCTTTAAAAGGATTGCTTCTAGAGAGGAATAAGCCTGCTGTTAAAATGTCCTTTGACATGCTAGTATGAAGGGTGCTGTTCATGATTCACTGGGGGTTTGGGTCTTTTCAGTAATTCTAGGCGGTCTACAGCGAACCAAAACCCTGTTCCTCGTGGACCACACTGATCCAAAATGGCCGCCCGGTGACTGCGCTGCAGATGGCGAGCTGATGAGACTCTCAGAAACTCATTAGAGCCCAGCCGGATGAGCAGTGTGAATGATGGGGGTAAGGCCACTGCCAAAGTATACAGAGGGACTATACTTTTTCAAAAACACCATCCGTTGTGCCTGTCAGAAAGACTGAACTGAACCAGCAACTACACGTTTTGGCTGTTTCACGGTTGACATCATTGATGTGAGCAATCAGCCTTTGAATTAGGAGAGGGTACAGAGGGACAAGGCCTACGCAGAATCCCAACACAGCGCGGCATCTCTGTGTGCTCCAGTGTCTCGGTCAGACCCCCCCCCGAAGTCAACCTGGAAGCACTTAGAAACCCTGGCCTTCATTTACTGCCGGGGGTCAATCGGTGGAATCCAATTACACAAAGTTCAATCACTGCTTAATTGTTCCATGACTGATGGGTCTGTGTGACAATGCTGCATTGCACAGCTCCGTCCAAACAGAAAGAAACCTGTTGTTTTGCTCTTTGCACATTAAGACACTAAATATTCTTTCTCACTGTGAGACTGTTTATAATAGAATACTAGTTTAGAGTAGTTTATTAACGATGTTATTATATTTTCAACAATGTAGCATTGTATCAAAGGTGACGAATCCCAACATGCTGCTGTGTAACAGGAAATATTACCACAGCACACCTTTTCTGTCAGGCACTCACCGACTATGGCTCATATTAACATTCAGCTGCCATGAGAGCAGACCAAACTCCAATTAGCTTCTTGTTGGTAATATCATTGGGTGGCAGGACAAAATCGATGAATTCTGAAAAGGGTTTTCATACTCTAATGAAACGGCTGTCTCCTTCGTCCCTCCCTCTTCATCCTCTCCTTCCGTGTCTCCGTCCGTCCCTCCCTCCCTCCCTCCCTTCACTCTTTCTGTCACTGGCTCATTCTGTATTTCTTTCATGCGCCCTCCCTTAACCCCGTCTTCCCTTCCGTCGCAGACTCAATATCTCCCTCCTTCCCCTCCCTCTCTCTCTCTCTCTCTTCCTCTCACGCGCCATCTGATCTCAACCTTAACCCCCCAGCCCTGTCTCTCTCTCAGACTTTCTAGCTAATGGAGTGCATTAAAGGCTTTCTAAAAATAGCTTTGCCGCAAAGTGGGGTATTTCTCTTTTTCTTTGATTCTCCTTCCTCTCTCTCTCTCTCTCTCTCTCTCTCTCTCTCTCTCCTTCTGCTTCCACCCACGAGGGAAAGTCAGAGATATATAGGTAGAGGCAGGGTTTAGGAGTTGGGTTCTATTGGCTCATTTATCAAGTAATGCAGCAGTGCGCGGACACTCCTTTGCCTGTGTTGCTGAAACACTGGCCTTGGGGCTCGGGGTGGGGCGGTCGCGACCTCCAGCTGTCTGTCTGTCAGCGAGTCAGACCGTTGCCATGGCGCCCCTGTGCTGGGGTCATAAATGAATGTGTGGTCAGCGGCCGTAACCGGGGAAGGTCGTTACATGGGTCCAACAAATCTCCAAGAGAAGCTGGCGGTGTCTGGACTGAGACTTTGTAGGATAAACCTACTGGTGACAGAGTAGGTATGTTTTATTTATCTCAATATAGAAACTCATAGGTTCCATTAGAAAGAGAGAGAGAGAGAGAGAGAGAGAGAGAGAGAGAGAGAGAGAGAGAGAGAGAGAGAGAGAGAAATGAGGAGACATGTGGGTGAGGGTGGTAGTCTTAGGGGGTGAGGGTGGCCAGGGGGTGAGGGTGGTCAGGGGGTGAGGATGGTAGTCTTAGGGGGTGAGGATGGTAGTCTCAGGGGGTGAGGATGGTCAGGGGGTGAGGATGGTAGTCTTAGGGGGTGAGTGTGGTAGTTTCATGGGGTGAGGGTGGTAGTCTCAGGGGGTGAGGGTGGTAGTCATGGAGCTCCTCACACAGAGCAGGGAACCCAACGAGACGCAGAGAGAGATTAGCAAAAGAGACAGAGCAGAATACGGAAAGTAGTAGAAAGAGAGAGGGTGCGTGGGGGGAGAGAGAGAGAGAGAGAGAGAGGGGGGGGAGAGGGGGGGAGAGAGAGAGAGAGAGAGAGAGAGAGGGTTCTCAGCGCGTGATGACAGTGCGGAAAGCGCTACGATCCGATTGGCGTCACAGTTGTTACCCCCGTTACTCCCCCAGGGCCTTTTGCCGAGGTGGAGAATCCATTATATTCACCAACTAACCTACTGACTCTCTCAAACTATGACGGAGAGAGTATCAAACCCCGCAGAACAACCACCTCAGGGGCCAACCCAACATCCACGCTGAAAAACGCTGAATATGCATGCAGTATTAGGTCATTATAAAACTCAATGTGAAGCTAATTTGGTAGACAAGAGGTTGTGTATGTGTGTGTGTGTGTGTGTGTCTGTATGTGTGTGTATGTGTGTGTGTGTGTGTGTGTGTGTATGTGTGTGTATGTGTGTGTGTGTGTATATGTGTGTGTATGTGTGCGTGTGTGAGGTTACAGTTCATAGATGAGTCAGTGTGGGGTTCTGGCAGCACGCAGAGACAAATGTTCAGGCTCGTGTCTATTTTTGAACGTCTCCCACTTAGTATTCAGGTTGATGGGCGTGATGATAAACGTACCAGGCTGGGCTTTACCTTCCCAATGGGGGGAAACCAAACACACTCCCTGGTCTACCGTCTCAATAGTGAACATCACAAAGCACTCGCTCAATGTCTAACAGGAGATCCAGAGTCTTTTCGCGGGGTGACAAATGCCTTGTCGTTACACATTAGCGCGATCTTCTTCGAAAGAGGGAGAGAGAGAGAGACAAAGTCACAGAGACAGACCGATAGAGGATTATGAATAGTGACAGCCAGAGAGAATCCGCAGTGAGAATATCAACTCTACTCCTGTTTTCCTCTCCTTCTCTGGAAGCCATCGCAACATCTCTCTCGCCATGATTCTTTCACACACACGCACCCACACACACACGCACCCACACACCCACACACACACGCACCCACACACCCACACACACACACACCCACACACACACACTCTCTTTCTCTCTCTGTGAGATATCTTCACAGTTTCACAGAGCGTGCCGCGTTACTTCTCAGCGCAGGCGAGGGAAAGGAAGGCCTTGTGCCGTGAAACCACGCGTCGCCACGCCGACCCGGCCTCTAAGATCTGTTCCATCCTCCTCCTCCTCCTCCTCCTCCTCCTCCATCCTCCTCCTTCGTCCTACCACAGGTGACCCACAGGGGGCAGTGTGGAGGGTGTAAGGGAACGGAGGAGAGAGTGATGGAGGGATGGAGGATGATGGAGGGATGCAGGAGGGTGGAGAGATGGTGGATGGAGGGATGCAGGATAATGGAGGGATGGAGGGTGGAGGGATGCAGGAGGGTGGAGGGATGGAGGATGGAGGAATGCAGGATGATGGAGGGATGAAGGGATGCAGGAGTAAGGAGGGATGAAGGATGGAGGGATGGAGGAGGGGTGAGGGTTGAAGAGAGACCACAGAGGTGATGGACGGGGCGTTCTCCCACCTGCTCTATTCATCCACACCCTGTGTGATCAGAAGCAGAATCATCCTCAGTCCCCTTCATATGCAGGATGGAAGGTACAACTCTGTTCACTAAGCATGTGGAGTTTAACAGGGTGCTCTTTGTGCAGGCTACTGCTTCACAGTTAGAGTATTTCACACATGCATGGCAATAACAGATGAACAGAAATAATGTCTAAGTGCATCTCTAAAACTTCCAGCGTTATTGATTCATCTCTACCATAAAAAAAAAGAATTTTTGATTAGATGAATCCACTTCCTGGTATGAAGTCACATCCAGTATTGTACTTTCCATTGGAGCAGGGAGCGCCACTGTTGAGGAGCTTAATTGTCATAATGCAGAGTGAGTCTAGGAGTCTTTGATCTCTGGTGTTCTAATGAGTCTACGTTCATACAGCGGCCATCAAAACACCGTAGGCCCGCTCACGTTGTACAGGTAAGATTAATTAGTTTGTGCGCCTTTCACCCACATGTATCCAGTTCCAGCTTCAAAGCTTCTCCCCAGCCCTTTAATGAAGTTACACACAGGGCTTTTAAAGGCAACCCCCGGTTTGAGCGAGAGAATTGAAAAAGCTAATACCGCAACATCACAGGCAGCACTCAAGAAGACTCTCTTCTCTCCTCTCCTCTGATAGTGTTACAGTAAGTCTGGCAGGAGCAGACCAGAGAAAACAAAGTAACGACGGACAGGAAGCCATGGAGAGCTCAATACAGGGGCTTTCTACCATCATCTCCCCTCAGACATTTTTCCACGGCAG
Source organism: Galaxias olidus (assembly GCA_026901105.3). NCBI lineage: Eukaryota > Metazoa > Chordata > Actinopteri > Galaxiiformes > Galaxiidae > Galaxias > Galaxias olidus. Next base: position 68,518 of record JAPMUY010008949.1, read on the forward strand.
GGCGGTGCCCTAGCTTCTGTCTAGACTAATTTGTGGGTGTGTGGCTGTGTGTGTGTCTGTGTGTGTGTGTGTGGGGGTGTGGGGGGGTGTGCGTGTGTAGAAATGTGTCTGTGTGTGTGTGTGTGTGTGTGTGTGTGTGTGTGTGTGTGTGTGTGTTTGAGTGGGTTTGGTGTGCGTGTGTGTGTGTGCGCGTGTGTAGAAATGTGTGTGTTGTGTGCGTGCAAGATCAGTGGTAAGATATCCGGATCCTTTCAGGCATCAGAATCTAAATGTTGGCTGGACAACTATTCATGTGCCGCTGGCAAACCGCCAACCGCTTCAAAGTCAAATGGAAAGGCTCCTATTTACACTCCTATTTGTTCTGTTTCAGGAGCTACAGACACAGGAGAGAAGATTCTGCTGCCTGCCGTTCTCATCCCGTAGAGCATGGCAGACGTGTGATCCAAAAACTGTTCAGACATTGAGATGTTCCCACTCTTCCTACCGGCGGAAACACGAGTCTTTGAGAGTTTGTTAGTAATAATAAATAATGACTTTATCTATATTGCACCTTTCAAAACTGGGGTACAAGGTGCTTTACAACAAATCTTTAAGATCATCTAATCTTTGATTTCAGCAAGGCATTACAAAATATGGGAAACATCGGTGATGCCAGGCTTTAACAAGACATACAATTGGGTGTCATAACAATGGAATCAAAACTATGTCAACGTATGATTTGTCCCTGTGGTAGTATATAGATTATAAATAAGAGGTTACCCAGAATGGACCCCTGGGGGACCCCACAAGAGAGAGGAGCACAGGAGGAGGAGGCATCTCTAAGCGTTACAGAGAAGGACCTGTTTGATAGATAGGAGACAAACCAATACAGAGCCACATCATTGATACCAACATAATCTTTCAGATGGTTTAAAACATCATGGTCCACTGTGTCAAAAGCTGAACTGAGGCAAGCAGTAAATCGTTGGTGATCTTCACCAGAGCAGTCTCGGTACTGTGTAAGGCACGGAAGCCAGATTCAAAGATCTGAATGTTGTTTATAAAAGAAATGAGTTGAGTGGGGACAATCGTTTTTCTAAAATCTTCGATAAACATGACAGTTTGGAGATCTAGTCTAAAATTACTTAAATAGAGGGATGAAGTGAGGGCTTCTTTAGACGAGGGTAGTAGGTAACATAAAGAGGATGAAGAGTGTTTCTTTCTACTTGTCTACTTGTCGTCTTAGTGAGAGTAACAGTGGGCATGGAAAGAATTTTAGAATACACACTTATTTATTTATACTTACCTATTGTAAGATTTGTACTATTTCTTTGTTTAGCATTGTTTTTTTATCACTCATAGGGATTGTACCAACAAATGAAAAAGTTAAATCTGTGCCTTGTGCATTTTCTCTATTTTACCTCTGACAACACATCTACCCTATTTTACAAGCTGTTCTGAATTTCACTGATTTGTGACGTAGAAAATTCAAGTCAATCTAGCGACAGCGAAATCATTGAGCAGCAATCACTCAGCTGATGAATGTTAATGAGCAATGGGGGTAAACTTGCGTTCACCACTGAAAACGGCATGAGTTGGAAGGGAAGAAAGAGACACCTTAGAATAATGATTTAAAAATATAATATACATTTTTTTTGTTTAAATACTTTTTAATGTGCTTCATAGACACCAAGGAAGCACACAACAATGTATGATTATCTACATTATGGGCCCTTTAATAAAGTTTAGACAGCCCAAAGGCATCCTGCCCACACACGATACCCAAATAAAAATACACTCAGCGCAGGAAATATCCATCCAGCCTATCCCCAGCCAACACAGGGCGAGAGGCGGGGTACACCATGGACAGGTCGCCAGTCTATCACAGGGCTAACACATAGGGACAGACAGCAACTCACACCCACATTCACACCTACGGGCAATTTAGAGTCACCAATTAACCTGCATGTTTTTGGACTATGGGAGGAAACCGGAGTACCCGGAGGAAACCCACGCGAACACGGGGAGAACACGCAAACTCCACACAGGAAATATGACCCATCAAAAGCAGCTTATGTTTTAGCTGTCAGAAGATAGGTGTCCTTGATGTCACTGCAAACGGTTCTAAGTGTGTGAATCTAGCTGGGTGGAGGAGGAGGAGGCATGAGGCAGCTTCATCGTTGAGACTCAGATTGCCCTGATAAGATTTAGGGCTGCTAATCCTCTGAAGTGGCATCCTGGTGTCTCTGTGATGGATGACCGGCCCAGGCAAGGCTCCTCTTCACAACGCTGGCGCTCTCTGAGAAGGGAATCTGGACAGGTTGGGAGGATGTAAGATGTGTCCTTGAGGCATTGTGTTCTTGCAAAGAACAAAAGGGCAGTGTTGGATTCAAATTTGAACAGGCAGGTGAATATTAATCAAAATTCCTCACAACTTTCCTCAAAATTCTGTCAACATCTGCTAGCTGTCTCTCTAATATTTTGTGTCAATCATTTTAACCTTTTGTTCAATCAATCCCTAAATCCATGGATAATGACAGGGACCTAAACTAACCGAGAAACCCTTATTCTTTCTTTTCTTTCTTGGTTAGAATATATTTTAGAAAATGTTCTATATGTCGCTCTGCACCCCCAACAGAAAGACAGATCCTCAGTAGATTTGTCTATTGCGGCTCAGCATGGACCCTTTTAATCTGTCTGATCTGAGCTGTCCCCCTCCTATTCAGCTGTTTGCTCCCATCTCCCTGCACCGTCTGTGGCCGTGCCACGGCGGACGATGGAGGGCAGAGAAACGGGAGGGGCAGTCCTCGTGTCGATGAGCCTCTGGGCCCTGGTGTTCTCCAGCATCTATCTCCACAGACGGACACAGTGCCGTCAATAACTCACAGCCCATCAATGGAGCCCGGTCTCCACGCCTAAATCATCAATGGAGCCCGGTCTCCACGCCTAAATCATCAATGGAGCCCGGTCTCCACGCCTAAATCATCAATGGAGCCCAGTCTCTACGCCTAAATCCATGCTGCTCCAAGTGAGTTTCAGACAGCGCCCGCAACAGGGCCAACTTAAGGGATTTCTCTGTCCAAATGTTTTGTGTTGTTAACATAACACTACAAATGTGGGTTTTGTGTGTCTCTCTCTCTCTCACAGTACAAGGTCTCCGTTTTGATTTCATATTGGTCCGTCTCCAACTTGTCATCATCGTCTCTCTCTCTCTCTCTCTCTCTCTGGGCATATTAAGTCTACTGTTTTCCTAGTCACTCCCACAGTGCTTGAGAGAAGTGCTCTGTAGCTGTAATTTGTCAGGGCTGTGTACTTCCACTCATCATGAATCATAATTACTACTGGCTAATTACACGGACTCCAATCACCCAAACAATAACAATGTTATTAGAGTTTTTTAATCCATTAAGTAATGCTTGAGTTTAACAATCAAATCATTTGGAGGTTCAAGAGCACACCTGGACCGCTTAATATTTATACTGTTGTTAGAGTATTTCATATAACCAATAATAGTGTTTGGACATTGCCTTAAATTTAATGCCCCCCCCCCCCATCGAGTCATGGGCTTACGGAGATGATGAACTTACAGAAATAGACTAGTACCCTATGGATGAAGGGATGAAAGAGAACGAGATGAAGTTCATGGTGTTTGCACTTGGTGCTTTCATTGAACAGTGCTCCCTGTTTAATAAGTCATGGCTTCCAGTCATAATCTGCATAGGAAATCTATGAGACAATGTTTTACGTCTAACCAGCATGGCTGGCATCACCTTTTTATCTATATATGGTGGCAAACCTTTATCCATTGCGTAACCTCTCTTCTATCATCAAAATAGAACAGAAAAGTAAATAAGCAACAAATATTAACATCTCTAAATGATTTTCAGGGACATCTAATGTGTGGGCTCATCTTAATCCAATATGTACCAGAACGCTCCGAACAAAACGGCTATTTTATCCTAATCGAATCTGTACCATAACACTCCAAACAGAACGGCGCGCTACGCCGGAGAGGCGGGGTAAAATTAATCACCATCACACAGGAATGTGGACGGACTGATTGAAAACCCGACAAATCGTGAGGGCAGTGTTTTTACGGGGCGCTGTGTATTTCCAGGACTAACAACCTGCTTTGCTGGAGCTGACGGCTGAGACTGGATATGAATGGAGTGCTTCGCTCTTTACGTTGACAGAATGCCCCCGGGAAGGTGAGGCCGGCAACGAGCAGACCCCATCCACACACACACACACACACATAAAACATACACACAAAACAACACACACACACACACACACACACACACACACACACACACACACACATACATAAAACATACACACACACACACACACACACAACACACACACACACACACACTAAATACACACACACACATAAAACACACACACACACATAAAACATACACACAAAACAACACACACACACACACACACACACACACAAAACAACACACACACACACACACACACACACATAAAACATACACACAAAACAACACACACACACACATACATAAAACAACATATACACATACACACACGCATGTGCACGCAGACATAAACCTACACGCACGCACGCGTGCGCGCGCGCACACCACTCACCCCTCTCTTACTCTCTTGCATAGCAAGCAGGACCAATGGCCCTTGAGACAGAGGAATGATCACACACTGCTTGACAGGAGGAGCTGGCTCTTCTGACAAGGTGATAATGACGATCGCTCAGTGGAAAGAGTGTCAGTCTAGCGTGTCATTTTCCCCACGTCAGGTGTGGAACGCTGCGGGACCCCCTATCCACTCTCCTATTAGATCTACGTGGTGGACGCAAACCGCCAAAGCATTGTGCATGGAGAGGATAGACAGCTTAGGAAGTTTAATTAGCACACCTTGATGTTTCTGGCATCAACACGTCATTGTACCGGAGGTTTCACACGTTCAGTTTAGTGCGGATTCTGCCTACTCAGAAAGTGACCAGAGGCACGTGAACAAAGCGGACAGATTGGGATAAGCCTGGTAGTATTATTATGGTGCAACCTAAACATTGAGGTTGATGAGAACAAGCTGACCCAAGTAAAAAATAAGTTTACTTTTTGTATTAAAAGTATACTAAAGATTTAAAAAGCATGTTAAAAGTATACTAAAGATTTAAAAAGCATTTTAAAAGTATACTTTCCTCTTCTAGCACTACCCAAAAGCACACTGTTACTTTTTGTAAGTACATTTGAAATACATTTGATCTAAATTTGTATTTTAATACACTTTCAATAAAATATATTAGAATAGAGTATATATTACTCTGCTTTTTGCAGATGATGTGGTCCTGATGGCATCATCAGTCTGCGACCTGCAGCACTCATTGGATCGGTTCGCAGCCGAGTGTGAGCGGGCTTGAGGATCAGCACCTCCAAATCTGAGGCCATGGTTCTCAGCAGGAAAGATGGATTGTCTAGTCCAGGTAGGGAAGAGTCTTTACCCCAAGTGAAGGAGTTCAAGTATCTTGGGGTCTTGTTCTCGAGTGAGGGTAAAAATGGAACAGAGATGGGCCGGAGAATTGGAGCAGCGGGTGCGGTGTTGCAGTCGCTCTATCGCACCGTTGTGATATGAGCCAGAAGGCAAAAGCTCTCAATCTTTCTTCGTTCCTACTCTCACCTATGGTCATGAAGGTGGGTCTGACCGAAAAGAACGAAGCGGGATACAAGCGGCGGAAATGTTTCCTTACTGGCATCTCCCTTAGGGATAGGGTGAGAAGTTACATTTTGAAATAGAAAGGAGCCATTTCGGGATCTAAATGTTCCAGGCACGTATTTTAATACACTTCCCCAGTCAGAGCTGGTTAATGTGGCCCGGGAAAGGGAAGTTTGGGATGCCCTGCAATAAACGATGATGATGATGATGAGAATAGAGTATACGTACAGTGAATTATTTTAAAGTACACTTACAATACATTTGGTCTAAAATTTTATTTTAATACACTTTGAATAAAGTAAATTAAAATAGAGTATATTCACAGTGAATTATTTGAAAGTACACTTAAAATACATTTGATCTAAAATTGTATTTTAATACATTTTCAATAAAGTATATTAGAATAGAGTATACTTACAGTGAATTATTTGATAGTACACTAACAATGCGATCTAAAATTGTATTTTAATACACTTTGAATAAAGTATATTAAAATAGAGTATATTTACAGTGAATTATTTGAAAGTACACTTAAAATACATTTGGTCTAAAATTGCATTTTAATACACTTTGAATAAAGTATGTTCAAATAGAGTATATTTACAGTACATTATTAGAAAGTACACATAAAATGCATTTGATCTAAATTTGTATTTTAATACATTTTCAATAAAGTATATTAGAATAGAGTATACTTACAGTGAATTATTTGATAGTACACTTACAATACATTTGGTCTAAAATAGTATTTTAATACACTTTGAATAAAGTATATTAAAATAGAGTATATTTACAGTGAATTATTTGAAAGTACACTTGAAATACATCATCATCATCATCTTCATCCGCTTTGTCCGGGGTCGGGTCGCGGAGGTAGCAGTTCCAGCAGGGCATCCCAAACTTCCCTTTCCCGGGCCACATTAACCAGCTCTGACTGGGGATTCCAAGGCGTTCCCAGGCCAGTGTGGAGATTTAATCCCTCCACCTGGTCCTAGGTCTGCCCCGCGGCCTCCGCCCAGCTGGACGTGCCTGGAACACCTCCCTAGGGGAGGCGGCCAGGTGGCATCCTTACTAGATGCCCGAACCACCTCAACTGGCTCCTTTCTACGCAAAGAAGCAGCGGCTCTACTCCGAGTCCCTCACGAATGGCTGAACTTCTCACCCTATCCCTAAGGGAGATGCCAGCCACCCTCCGGAGGAAACTCATTTCCACCGCTTGTATCCGCGATCTCGTTCTTTCGGTCATGACCCACCCTTCATGACCATAGGTGAGAGTAGGAACGAAGATAGACCGGTAGATTGAGAGCTTTGCCTTCTGGCTCAGCTCTCTTCGTCACAACGGTGCGATAAAGCGACTGCAACACCGCACCCGCTGCTCCCCTCCGGCCCATCTCTCGTTCCATTTTCCCCTCACTCGAGAACAAGACCCCGAGATACTTGAACTCCTTCACTTGGGGTAAAGACTCATTCCCTACAATACAATTGATTTAAAGTTGTACTTTAGTATACTTAAGACATTTTATAATTTTAAACATTATAGAAACATACTATTCGTGTATTTTTTTCAATTGGTCATTTCAGTAAGAAGCGCCAATTACAGGGCTCAAATCATAGAGCAGTATTTTGAAACAAAACAGTTCCAATACTGGGTGTCCAATCACAAGCTCCGATTAGCTGGTGCTGCCAACTTAGCGACTTTGTCGCTAGATTTAGCAATTTTTCAGACCCTCCTGGCGACTTTATTTCTAAAAAGCGATTAGCGACAAATCTAGTGACTTATTCAGACCCTCAGGGAAATATCAAGAAATGTACACAAATCTATTAAATTTGAATTTATTCCCATAAAGCGTGGGTAGCTCTCTCTCTCTACACACAGTGTGCAGGGAGCCTGGGTGTGTGTTTCAGGCAGGAGCAATAGTATGTTCCTGCAGAACCGGAGGCACCAGTTTCAGGACCCCAGTTATAGGACCCTAGTTGCCACAGGGCCGCGTCCTAAAAAACGTAGCTACGTTCATGATGCCTTAGCCATTATTAGCCTACTTTCACAGTAAAAAAAAGAAAAAGAAAACTAATGTCACAGTTGAGGAGATTTGAGCTTTTCTGAAGACAGCGGTTGGCTTGTAGTACTTCTAGTACACTTGTTTTAAATATACGTGAAAATTTGTCCTGCCAACTGTCATAGCTACGTACATTTCAGCTAGCTAACTTTAACTTTGCTACCCAATTCAATACACACACTATACTACTTTGACAAGATGTTTTCACATGCTGGCTTTTGCAGACACTAGATCTCAAGGATGGGGAGGCAAGAAACACACATGACAAGGACGACTGGAGTCAGATTCAAGAAAATATATTTTTAGATCCAACACCTAGGCTATACCCCTTTCTCCCCCCACCCCACCCCAAAAATACATAAATAAACAATAGACACCCATGGAACTATGGAATTTGTGTTGCCATAGGAACGCGTCCTTAAAGCCGGTAGCGGCAGTAAAGGTTTTTAGTATTGTAGCCTTCATTTAGGTAAACGACTTAACATGTAAAGGCAGTGAGTTTTTCAAAGTATCTGTAGCAACATATCCATTATTTCTCTTACGGTACAAATGTTTTAATAAAAAATTAAATGTAAACTATTGTCAAAGTTGGCCATAGGACTTGAATTATTAGCTTTTTTAAAACAGCGGTTGGCTAGCGCACCGTAGTAAATTAACTGAAAATCTATTCAAATCTAATATAATAGTAAGCAAGAAACATATTTATCTAGCTGACTTGCTGTCCAGTTATGTCGCGATAAACTACGGTCCTAGAATTGGAATCCTAGAACTGGGGTTCTGAAACTGGAGCCTCCGAAACTGCAGCTAGATACTACTTGGCAGGATTGGGAAAGCGAGTTTCTATGGTTACATGGACACGGTTTCTCTTGACTCAAGAGAAAGTTGAGAAAGAGTGTTGAGAGTTCTGAAACTTTCTCGCACTTCGAGATATCTCTTTCTAAAATGGCATTGTCATAACAACACTTTACAAATTACAAAAAAGCAAACAAATTTCTCCAGTTTTTATGTAACTCGAGTCTTTTTAATACAAACACAGGATGTCCCTGTAGTTAGCTTAACTTAATATACTTAAAGTGTAATGAAGATGCACTTAAATATACATTTATTACAATTTAAGTAGTGTTGGTGTGCTAAATTGGAACAACTCATAGTACACTAAAAGTACGCTGAAGTACATCTTTTTTTTGTAGGAAAAGCCTCATCCACAAAACAAAAACTGGATGCCAAGAAGTTGGATGCTGTAATCGGTATGTCTTTGTTTTTCCCTAAATATAAATACCACTTTTATTTTTTTTTGTTTTCAGAAACTGGAATGGGAAAATTCCCTGGCACCTCTGTCTGAAATCAGGTCACTGATTAGAAGAAAGTGCAACAACGACAGTTACAGCAATTTCAATATACACAGGATAGGACATTGTAATATCCATTATGCCATACTCCAAGACGAGCACTTCAAAACACAATATTTTAGAATGGACTTTGGTTGAGAGCAGATATGTCATTGGGGTTTTCAAGTGGGCACCCTCCATCCCAGATGTTTCATTAATTTGAGCCCACGACACCTCCAGAAGGCTTAACGGTGAGCAATGACGTCTCAGAGCCACCCCCCTCTATATCCGCTCTCGGCATGGCCAGATATTAAGAGAAAATAAAACGTTTTTTAACCCGAGAGATATCCCTATACCTATCCCTATTACAGTGCATCCGGAAAGTATTCATACCCCTTCACTTGTTC
>JAPMUY010008953.1:0-10000 GCA_026901105.3 Galaxias olidus
TGTATGAGTACAACCGCTTGCCACAGGGTCTCTGTAATAGTCCTGGGAGTTTCATGCGTATGATGACAAGCATCTTTGGAGACCAGAACTACTTGAGCTTGTTGTGTTATTCGATGATTTGCTGGTGTATGCACCCGATGAGACAATTGCATTACAACGCTTGGAGATGGTGTTTGAAAGGTTACGTGGTCACAATTTAAAACTGGCCTAAAGAAGTGTTTCTTCCTTCGAAAGTTCAGAAGTTCCTTGGTCACATAATTGATGAGAATGGTGTGTCCACAGATCCTAGCAAGGTTGAAAGCCTCTCAAATATGACAAGTGCTGATCTGATGGAGATGGTGTGACCCCATCTCCGAAACGGGTCCGATCATTCTTGGGAATGATCAATTACTACCAGCACTTTGTGCCCAGCTTTTCCACAATCGCCAAGCCCCTATTTAGTCTGTTGAAAGGCCAGAAAACAAAAAGGAAATGTGCACAGAGGTCTAAACAAATGTCACAATTCAGGAAATTGAAACCCGCAGATTGGACATCTGATCAAGAACAGGCGTTTGATAAGCTGAGATTGTCACTGGTCAATACGGTTGCCCTGGCCCACCCAGACTTTACTCTGCCCTTCATGCTGTCGACTGATGCTTCCCTTGATGGCATTGGGGCTGTCCTGTCTCAAGTCCAGGGGGGTGAAGCCAGAGCAAGGCCAATTGCATTTGCCAGCAAATCCCTGTCACAGTCACAGAGTAACTATCCAGCTCACCGTCTGGAGTTCTTGGCCTTAAAATGGTCAGTGTGTGACAAATTCAGCCACTGGTTGAAGGGTCATGTGTTTACTGTCTGGACAGACAATAACCCGTTGACTCACATCATGACAAAGCCCAAGTTGGACTGTTGTGAGCAGCGCTGGGTCGCCAAGTTGGCCAGCTACGACTTCGACATTAAGTATGTTCCAGGGCCACAAAATGTGGTTGCAGATGCCCTGAGTCGTGTGCCCTTTGTTAGAGAGAGAGTTGGCCATAGGCTGCTCCAAGAGCCCTACGAGAATCTCCTCTCTGAAGTCAAAGACATGTCAAATGGTTCTGTCCAAGATGCCTTTCGTTGGTCTAGTGGCCGAAGTGAGAAGCCAAGTCAACAGGCTCAGAGTGTGTTTTCTTCAGTTGTGCTTGTACAAACTCAGTCAGTAGAGATGGATGATGTCTCCGCTGTTTTGCAATCACACAATGATTGGGAAACGGGAGCTAGAATGCGTGCTGTCTCTGTTGCTCACCACCTACCTCAGTTGATCCCCAACAGCCAAGACTCGCTACCTGCTTACACTGAGAAGGAGCTTCGTGACGTGCAGTCGAATGACAGATCCCTCTCTCGTGTCATGTACTACGTGGAACGACGCCGCAGGCCCTCTAGAAGGGAGCGAGCAAAAGAATCCATCATAGTTTTGAGGTACCTGAAGCACTGGGAGAAGCTTGTCATGAGCAACGGGATACTCTACAGAGTCTCCCGTGATCAGATTTCAAAGTCAAAACGCTTTCAGTATGTAGTTCCTGAGTCTGTTAAAACTGAAGTCTTGAAGGGCATTCATGACCATGCAGGCCATCAAGGCCAGTTCAGGAGTCTTGGCTTAACCAGGCAGAGGTTCTTCTGGCTTAATCTCGACAGAGATGTGCGCGACTATGTCCGTCACTGTCAACGTTGCATTGTCAGCAAAACTGTTGAGCCTGATGGTAGAGCTCCCTTAGAGAGTATAAAATCTACTAGGCCACTCCAACTTGTCTGCATTGACTTCTGGTCAGCAGAAGACTCCTGTAACAAATCAGTTGATGTCTTAGTGATAACTGACCATTTCACAAGGATGGCTCAGGCATTCCCCTGTAAAGATCAGTCAGCCAAGCAGGTAGCAAGGGTCCTGTGGGACAAGTACTTTTGTGTCTTTGGATTCCCAGAACGTATTCACAGTGACCAAGGGGCAAGCTTTGAGAGTCAGCTTATTAGTGAGCTGCTCAGAGTCTCGGGTGTTCGGAAGTCCACACAACCCCTTACCATCCATGGGGAATGGCAGCGTTGAACGTTCAATAGAACACTTGAAGTATGATACGTGCATTGACTCCTGATACCAAGCGTGACTGGCCTAGACGCTTACAGACTTTGACGTTCATGTACAACTGTGCTGCCCATGAGACGACAGGATATGCACCCTTCTACTTGATGTTTGGGCGAATTTCGTCTCCCGTTGATGTGCTGTTCCACAATGTTCTCAATGATCCTGCTGTGACCAGTTATGACAAGTATATGCTCTCTCTCTCCAAAGACCTGAAGGAAGCCCTGGCCATAGCCCAAGAACATGCTACAAAGAGCAGCATCGACACACACAGCTCTACAATAAGAGAGCCAGGGATCAGCCATTGCTGTGGGTGACAGAGTGCTCTTGGCAAACAAGAAAGAAAGGGGCAAGAAAAAGGTTGCTGATAGATGGGAATCAACTGTCTACACTGTCATGGACAGGAACATTGAGACACACACGTACAGGATATGTGACACAGTCACTGGAAAGGAAAGAGTAGTCCATCGAAACCTGTTGATGCTCGTCAACTTCCTTCCTTTGGAAGATGTGAGCGAAGCCTCCGAACCAGTTGATTCCTTGTCCGTAATCCAGACTTTGAGTTATAACCCAACAACAGATTCCTTGCTAGAAGGGGAAAAAGACTCTTTGCTTGGTGAAGTGAGAGAGTGAGTCTATCTGAGAGAGAGAGAAAAGATTCCTTAACTGACTCGGTGCCCTTGGACTCTGGAGGAAGAATTCAAGAATGGATTGCTCAGTCACCATTCTCCGGGCGCTCTCCAGCTGAATCTGTGGTTGTTAAAAGTACACCATTGGTACATCCGCCCTCTCAAGACAATCCAGTGGAGATGACTGGCGATCAGTTTGAAGACGAGTCTAATGACTCCACATCTAGACCTGTGACTGACAGTGACGGTTGTGCTGATGTTAGCCAACAGAATACAGACACCCAATATTCAGACAATATTACTGACTCTCAGTGTGCAGACACAATTGCTTCTGACAGAATGTCTGAATGTCCCAGTACAATCGATCAGGCTAGGTCCCAGTTTGGTCGCCTTATCAAACCAGTCAATCGGTTGATATACACTATGGCAAGGCAAGATATGGTCCAAACACAACGCTCAATGTTAAGTCGATTTGTAAGTCTGTATTCAGAGCTTTTAGCGATTAGATTGATCCTATCAAATTCGTGGTTATAAAAAAAAAAAAAAAAAAAAAAAACGTAAAAATATATTTTTTTTCTTTCATGCTTTTGTTTTGAGCTGTAAGCACACGGTGAGTGGGTCTTGTGTGGTGTATAAGGCACCCTGCTGCCAATAGTTGATTTTGAGAGTTTTGCGCTGCTCTCTGGTCACTTTATTCCTATGGGATACCTTTTAAGGTTGGCTTTCCTGTCATTGGTGGCCCTGTTTGAGTTTCGAGTAATGGTTGTGCTTGTGTGCCCTGAGTAGATGTTTTGCATTTGCTGCTTAAGTTTGGCAAAATTCAGTGAGGGTGGGTGTAACAGAGTTAGAAATGTACTGCTGGTATATGTGAGTTTTGCCATAACAAAGCAGCTTGTTCCAGTATTTGTTTTAGCGGAGCCTCCTGGTTGTTTGGGGTATTGCAGTCCTGCTGGTTTATGTCCTTTTGGTGTTGCCATAGTCTGTCTCTTCAGAAACAGAGAGACTGAATGATGGTAGGTCGATGGCATAATGTGGTTCCTAGTTTTATGTCTTAAAATGGAAATAACATGATTTTGTTTCACATGCAAATGCACTGTTAGATATTATATTTGTTAAGGTATAAAGTGATGATTAGTGTGATATTAAATATTTGTATTTAACAACTTTATATACTTATTAATTATATCGCTTTGCTACCTCAGCCAAAACGGCGCGAACATTCCTGACATTCCTTTGTGTTCGCATGCTAGTTGTGTCGGTGTAGTGACTGAGGCATGTTATTTGTATTTTATGCAGTTCTAAAGCAGATTGCGGTGCAACAACAACAAATAACAACAAATGATTTTGTTTGCTCTGTTTACCAGGTATGATTTGCTCCAATTGTTTAATATAAAACGTTGTTATTATTTAGGTAATGTAGCCTACTTGGTCGCAATTTGCGCACTGCTCTTCTGATGTGTTTGATGAATGCGTAATGTTACGTAATTCATAGTATAACAGTTGTACAGATTTACTTTTGTTTACCAGGTCTCTCTTCAGAAACAGAGAGACTGAATGATGTTCTAAAGCAGATTGCGGTGCAACAACAACAAATAACAACAAATGATTTTGTTTGCTCTGTTTACCAGGTCTCTTCAGAAACAGAGACAGAATAATAAATAAATGAATGAGAACCAGTTCCTGTGAGTGCAGTCCATTAACAAAAACAAGAATCGTTACACTTACATGAACAACCTCACAACTTTAACTATCTGCAGTTTAGAATGCTTCTTTTTTGTTTTTTGTTTTTTGTTTAGAATAGTTTTCTTTCCTATGGAACTTTGAGAAAGAAAGAAAAATATAAAGCTACAAAGGATATGTTCACTTCATTCCAACACTGAAAGAAAGAAAGAAAGAAAGAATTTGTGAATTTGGTCGTGAATTCATCACGTGTCACTGGCCTGTTCAACAATAGTAGCCAAGCATGGCCTGAGGTTCTGAGTTGAGTGACTAGGTGTGTGTGGAGTGTGTGTGTGTGTGTGGAGTGTGTGTGGAGTGCGTGTGCGTGTGCGTGTGTGTGTGTGTGTGTGTGGAATGTGTGTAAGAGAGAGAGAGAGAGAGAAAGTGAGAGAGAAAGTAAGTGAGAGAGCGAGAGAGAGCAAGAGAGAGAGAGAGAAAGTGAGTGAGAGAGAGAGAGAGAGAGAGAGAGAGAGTGAGAGAGAGAGAGAGAGACACACAATGTGTCAATGTATTTGTTACACAGACTGAGCGTGGCCACAACAAAACGTTTGTTTGTTTACAACTGGATTTATCAAAGCCCGTTATCTCACAGCTATAGGGATCCCCTACACACCAATCAGCCAGGTATAGGGATCCCCTACACACCAGTCAGACAGCTATAGGGATCCCCTACACACCAATCAGCCAGGTATAGGGATCCCCTACACACCAGTCAGACAGATATAGGGATCCCCTACACACCAATCAGACAGGTATAGGGATCCCCTACACACCAGTCAGACAGATATAGGGATCCCCTACACACCAGTCAGACAGATATAGGGATCCCCTACACACCAGTCAGACAGATATAGGGATCCCCTACACACCAATCAGACAGATATAGGGATCCCCTACACACCAGTCAGACAGATATAGGGATCCCCTACACACCAATCAGACAGATATAGGGATCCCCTCCACACCAGTCAGACACACTTATTGATAATGCCTTAGCTGTGGAGGAGGGCCCAATCATTTGATATCGCCACAGCGACGCACCACACAGTATGGTCAGAGAGAGGGAGAACTTAAAGAGGATGGGAGGAGAGGAGAAAGAGGGCCGAAGAGGAGGAGGAGGAGGAGAAATTAAAGGTAGTGAAGGAGGTCTAATTGAAATCATGTGTCTGCGTCTGACGGAGTTCTTCTGAGACTCTTCTCATGCTTTAGCCGCCACGCTAATCCCCTTTGGACTTTGCACGGAGCTGCGCACCGCTAACCAAACACAAACCAGGCCTTCACAGTCCTGCAGGCCCTTTCTCCGTGTGTCCGGCTGGGAGCTCTTGTTCCCGGGAGACAGAGTCATTCCAGGGAAGCGGTGGCAACGTTTGTCGCGGGGATTAGGGTCTGATTACCAGACACAAAAACGACTAAATAGCTTAGGTTTCTGTTCTGTCTGATGTGCAAAGCTGCAGCAGCACGGGGATGTGAAAGAGACAGGTAAAACGAGTGAGTGCTGACGAACGAAAACTATAAATCAACATGGGACTCATTTATCGCAGCGGTTTGAAAATATTTTGTATTTATATGTAAGTATACAGTATGTGGTCTGTAATTGGACACAGAGTCCACTTCACTGTGAACGGGTTTTAAACATGCGAGGCTACAGGGACGTTTTTTATCATACCCTGAAATCTATTTGGATGGACTGTTGGCTTAAAATTCCATCTTAAAAAAAAAAAAAAAAAAGTTAAAAGAAGACGGATAATCTTCCCTGACAGATATTGGAAGTTCCATTCATAAAAAAAAAAAAGAATTATCGTAGCACTTGGCCCAAAAAGAAAATACAACAAATTCCAAGCGGCGAAGGAGTTAGTGTTCATGGGAGAGACACGCACGGCCTCTGGCTGTCCGCTCTCATCAATGTTAGAGGGAAGGACTGTCCGCCTCCTGCCAGCGGGAAAGCAGAGCTGAAACGGGGCCGAGCATGGAAACCTTGGCGACGGGAGCTCCAGTCGCCACTTCCGGATTAGAACACACACACAAAAAAAGCTCATACTTTCCAAGGCCATCTAAAACGGTCTAACAATTAGTCTTCCATCAATCAAATGAAACTTCTTACTTACTGCATTCCATATTATTACGATGACGTCATCGTAGGTTAGTTTCATATTAACCATAGATACAGAAATCCAATTTACAGATATTAGTCCTACATCAAAAGAAACACTTTACTGCATTCCATATTTTGATTACTTTTACAATGACATCACCATAGGTTCGTTTCATACTAAGCATAAAACAAAACTGAAACATTTCAACGCAGAAGTCCAATTGACAGAAAATGAGTCATGACAGATACCTATAATCTTATTCTGGCAATCTTGCCCTGTTCTTGGAAAACCATCCTCTTGATTTCCCCTTGGAGTGGAGAAGGAATTCTAGAAATAACTTTCCCGTATACATTGTAACTGTCACGGCGGCGAGCCAAACCATTCCGTTATTGGTCATTGTGAGCTCATCCGACACCATCTCCCACGTTCCCAAGGAAACACCTTCAAGATTCCAACATGTCACTTCCTGTTCCATAGCTCATTCCCACATGCTGGACTGGAATTTGGCTCCCAACTTTGCTCCATTAGTCCTGTGGTGTTTTTTTTCTCCCACTGCTCTTCCTGAACTGAACCGAAACACCCCGCTATATAATACAGAGGGTTTACTATAGGTGGCGATCAGAAAAGCACTGAAATGTAAGAATCGGTAAAAACTGACGTAAGTTCAGGGTGCACGCGTCACTACAAAGGTATGAAAGTGAATTCACGTGTGAATTGTTTCCACTGTGCCTGGGGGAACAAGCGGTATTGTTAACTGTGGTTTCACTTCTCCGAGGCATATCGGACCGTTGCAGGAAGGAACCTTGGCGTGTTTATGGAACTCTGGGGACGGGTGGCTTCCCTCTCTCCTGTTGAAAGGAATCCACCTCAGCATGGACCCAAAGCAACACTGACTTAGCACTTCTCATTGCTCAGTTTGAAGCTGATTCAAATGAGACACTGGGGGGAACTCGAGAAAGACTTTAACAAAGAGAATAGAAGGGAAGAGAGAGAGAGAGAGACAGACAGACAGACAGACAGACAGACAGACAGACAGACAGACAGACAGACAGACAGACAGACAGACAGACAGACAGAGAGTAGAAACTATTAACATATTTATATAGCAGTCAAGGAATATTGACTGACAGAGAGAGAGAGCATGATAGAGAGAGCAAAAGGGAGCGAAAGCAGTATAGAGTGAAAGCAGGAGAGTAAGAGAAAGAGAGAGAAAGTGAAAGAGAGAGAGAGAGAGAGAGAGAGAGAGAGAGAGAGAGAGAGAAAGAGAGAGAGCGAGAGAGAAACTCTAGCACTGTTCAATTCCTCAGGAGCTTCCATTCACTCTCAGCTCAGCCATTAAAGTCTACCACCAGGCCTGTTGAGGGGGAAATCTAAATCAGTATAAAACCCCTGTGGATAAGATGACAGATAGATTTAATCTCAGGCCTGTGTGTTTCCATTCAGCCCCTGGACACCCGCTTGTTAAAGGACCCACACAGGGAAGGTGGACATAAAGCAGGATAGAGGTAGGCTAAGGGGAAAGTATGACGAGGGGGAAAGCTGAAAGTCGTTATGACGACCAGAGTTTCGGTCCTTGGAGACGTGCTTTTTACTCACTCACTCGCCTCGCCTCGCCTCGCCTCCCCTCACCTCACCTCACCTCACTCACTCACTCACTCACTCACTCACTCACTCATTCACTCACTCACTCACTCACTCATTCACCTCACTCACTCATTCACCTCACTCACTCGCTCGCTCACTGCGGCGCCATACAGCTCGGATTGCCGGGAATATCCGTTTTGGCTTGGAGCGAACAAATCAGGACAGTTTTTCCCCCGAGCCCTCTTTGAAAGAACACGTCAAGCGTTGTAGCCGACTGACACAATGCATGATAAATGGCTATTGCTCACACATCAAGGCCACAATACCCCACATTGTATGATTGTTTTGGCTCGCTCTTTGTCTCTTTCTCCCATAACGCAACAGACCACCGACTGCCAGCGTAGGAAAGCTTGACAAGGGTTAAGCGGCGCCGTACAGCTCGGATTGCCGGGAATATCCGTTTTGGCTTTGAGCGCACAAATCAGGACAGTTTTCCCCCGAGCCCTTTTTGAAAGAACACGTCGAGCGTTGTCACGTTCTCTGCTTCCCAGTAACAGTAACAGCCCTTAGCCACGGATCAGTCGATGGAACAGTCGGATTGTATCCATGACGATGTGATGGAAGTGAATAAACAGTAACCTGCGAGTCAGTATCCACGCCGGCCATGTAGGGGCTTGTCTGGCCGTCTTCGGGAACCGTCGGTGACCACACTTGCTCTCCTGACCTGAAAGTACAACAACCACAACGTGAAAAAGAATGCTAAATATATACTACAAAAACCACCCCCCTCCCTCCGCCCCCCCCCCTCCGCCCCGTTTTCATTAGTAAAGAATTACAGGCTTTCACAGAACAGCACTCGTAAAGCAGTTAGAATAATCGCTAGATTTTACTCCTCCTCAGTGGAGTGGGAAAGGGTGAAACTCTAGACGCTTTTTTATGGTAATATTAATAATGCCAGAGTGCACTGCAAGCTAAAAATTATGACAACTGAACCTTCATTTTCAATACCAGAAGCCATAACTAGATATTAGTGGTCTGTCGTCCTGGACTGGAATTGCCCTGTTTGCTCCAAAGCAAACTTTCTGTCTTTATTCTTTCCCAAGATCAAGTAACAACGTTCTGTGTGTGTGTGTGTGTGTGTGTGTGTGTGTGTGTGTGTGTGTGTGTGTGTGTGTGTCTGTGTGTATGCAAAGCACTGCACATGTCCATTAGGCTACATTTTGTGAAAGCACAGCGCGTGCCAGTGCCATCTCATGATAAGGCATAGCATCAGCTACCGTACAAACTCTCCCGTTTCTAGGCAACACGAAGACACAGTATCTTTTTCTCCCCTTAAAATGCCAGCGGTTCATTTCACTATCTCACCAAAAAAAAACAAAAAAACAAACACAGTGACCGATTAATGAACTTCTTCTCTGTCTGGTTTCTAACAGACCACTTTCAAAACAGCTCCAGTGAGATTTAAACCCTGTAATAAAAACACAGGGTCATAAAAACATATAAATTCAACTCAAACTGCAGTATATGTTGTGTTTTGAGGCGGACAGTATATTAAAAGGTGTTGGTTTGTGTCTGTGTATGTGTGTGTGTGTGTGTGTGTGTGTGTGTCCATAAACATCGCATAGAACAGGCCGATTTCTGTAGTGTTTGCAATTAGGTGGGCAAGCCACTTACTGGCAATAACATGACCTCACCGGTAACACGGTAAGCAATGTGTGTGTGTGTGTGTGTGTTAGTGTGATCTGTCCAAATTCCTACCGTATGTGTTTTACAATAAAAATGGTGTGAACAAAACAACACTTTCGCACCACCACTACCTGGTCTCACACACACACACACACACACACACACCTTCACACCTCGGTCTATGGAGACCTAAACACCGC
>JAPMUY010008953.1:12500-57500 GCA_026901105.3 Galaxias olidus
GTACGACCACATGAAGAGTAGCCACAGGAACAGGGATGGAGGGATGGATGGATGGAGGGATGGATTCTTCTCTTTGTTGGGAGGCTCTTTCTTGTCTTTTTCTTAGCGTGGGGGGGGGGGGGTTGTGTTTCTGCGGTCCTCCGTCTCATTCATAATTCCTCTCCTCTGAGTCACTGGTCATGCCATCAAAGCAGGACAGCAGGGGCGAATCCTCTCCCCTGTCTCTCTGTCTCGCTAACTCTCCGTCTCCGTCTCTCTCTCTCTCTCTCTCTTTCTCTCTCTCTCTTTGTGTCAGCCTTTCTTTCACGCGAGTGCATGTGTGGCTGACAGCTTTTAGGGAGTCTCACCCTGGCAGACATCCACTCATCCCTCTCTTTTTCTCTCTCCCTTTTCTCTGTCTGTATCTGTATCTCCCTCTCCCTTCTTTGCGTCAGCCTTTCTTTCTTTCTTTCTCTCTTTCTTTCTTTCTCTCTCTTTCTCTCTCTCTCTTCTGTCTTCTTTGTGTCAGTCTTTAATATTTTCTAACCCCTGATCATTTTCTGTCACTTTCTTACACACTGTCACATACTCTCACACACACGCCCCCCCCCCCCCCCCCCCCCCCAAGCCCAGACCACCGGTGGAAACACAAAAACCTATCCGTCTTCTAGACCCCTGGAGGAGTCCCAGAAGAGGGGGGGTGAGATATCATCATCGTCCGGAAAAGAGGGTGCAGAAAAAAAAAGAGAACAGCTGATGAAGAGAAGAAGAGGATAAGACGAAGAAATGGTGACAAGTGAGTGAGTGAGTGAGAGAGGGAGGGAGGGAGGAAGGGAAAAGAAAATAAGTGAGAGAGAGAGAGTGAAAGGGGGAGAGGGAGGAGGCGACCAGAGATGGGGAGAAATGGGGGAGAAAGGGAGGCCAACGACAGGAGAAGCAGGGAGAGAGGGCCCCTGGGGGAGAGGGGGAAGGGGGGTGGGGGGCTAGCGTAGCTAAAGGGGTGGGGGGTGGTGTGGTGGGGGGGTTCTCCCCACACAGCTGGTCTGTATCATCATGGAGAGGGCCGGCTGGCCGGAGGAGGATTTCCAGGCAGACTCCAGGAGACGTGACACATGGGCCTGTGTGTCTGGGTCTACGCTGACACCCCCCCCCCCGCCCTCCAGCCTGATGCCTGCAGGGCCAGCCAGGGCCTTCGTAAGCTACTCTCTGACCCCCCCTCCTCCTATTCCCCTCCCCGCCGCCCCTCCAGCCTGTTGCCTGCGGGGTCAGCCAGGACCTTTGTAAGCTACACTCTGACCCCGACTCCCCCACCCCACCCCCGCTCTGCCTTTTTGATCAGGCAGCCAAAAGAAACAGAGAGCCATTTGACCTTACTGTAGCTCTGTAAAGTTAGGTGTTGCAGTCGAAACAGTGACCTCTCTCTCTCTCTTGTCTCTCTCTCTTGTCTCTCTCTCTCTCTCTCTCTTCCATATCTCTCTCTCTCACCTCCATATCTTTCTCTCTGTTTCTCTCTGTCACTTTCTCTGCTCCATAGTTCTCTCTCTTTCTCTCTCTAAGCTTCGCATCTCTCTCACTATCTCTCTCTTTTAACCCCCCTCCCCCTGCATGAACCATGACCCCCCCCCCCCCATTCAATATATTATTTCTACGTCTCGTATTCTTTCACTGCCTTGGCCTGCTCTCCCTCACTGCTTGGCAAATGTATTTTTATTCCCTGATGTATGTAGCTGTTGATTTGTGAGCAGCTGCTCCACCAACCTTCCGGTTCCTTCCTAAACTCACTCCGCTTCCAACTCTCTTTCATTAGCTTCTCTGGTTTGAAATTCAAAAGGCCCTGAGCTTTGAGAGATCTTTAAAATTGGTTCGCATATCTTTATATAAGTCAAAGGTTTGGACACACTTTCCCATTCAAGTGGGCATGAGGTCTTGTACAATGCAAGAATGTCTCAGAGTTAATTCCTCTGATAACGCTATACTATACTATACTATACTATACATGCATAAAAATGCACATACAGCACCAGTCAAAAGTTTGGACACACTTTTCCATTAAAGTGAATGGGAAGGTGTGTCCAAACTTTTGACTGGTACTGTACATTTATGAAAAATAGGGTTACCAGAGGAAGAAACTTGGTGGTATTCCTGAGAAATTCTTGCAATATACAAGACCTCATGACCGGCTGCAACCAAAGTAATTTTGGGTCACAGCAGATGTGTCCACTCATATATTTATCTGACAACAGAGGGAGGAAAATTACAGGTCTCTCTGGTTTTAAATGCTCAGAGTCCCTTATAACTGTGTTCTTTAATGAGGTCAGACTGGGCTGTTGTTTTTTCTAAATGTTTTTTGGTCTCTGACATTGCAGTCCAATGATAAAAAATGGGATTTTAATTGAATCGGTTAAAATTGGTTTTAACATTTCTAGAACAAAAAAAATCTCCTATTTCACATTCAACATTCACAATAAAATAAAGTTATAAAGTTAAATAAATAAAGTTAAATAAAAATTATCTAAAATCAAGTGGTCTGTTGGAGAGTCCTAGAGACAGAGCTTTTGGAATCCTATCTCTCCAGTTGTGTCTTCTGGTGACAGAAATGACTTTAAAATCCAAGAGATTCCACTGAGGGAGGGATGAGAGGAGGGATGAGGGGAGGGATGAGGGAGGGATGGAGGGAGCTGGGGGCCAACGTGCTACGGGCTTGTCGGAGAAACCCAATGCTATGCTGCGCTATGCTAGTCTATCTAATTGAATTACCAGCCGTATGCACAGCACAAATCTTGGCTGTAAAACAACATTCTAGGCAGAGAGGGCCCGTGTGGGATTTTCTCAGTCTTTCTCTGCTAACCCCCCGCCCCCCCTCCCCCCCCTCCTGCACACACACTCACACACACATGCACTAACACACCACACACACACACACACACACACACACACACACACACACACACTAACACGCACTCTCTCTCTCTCAGTCTCAGTCTCAGTCTCAGTCTCAGTCTCAGTCTCAGTCTCAGTCTCAGTCTCAGTCTCAGTCTCAGTCTCAGTCTCAGTCTCAGTCTCAGTCTCAGTCTCAGTCTCAGTCTCAGTCTCAGTCTCAGTCTCAGTCTCAGTCCTCCTCTCTCTCCATCCCTCTCAGTCCTCCTCTCTCTCCATCCCTCTCCGGCCAGCACGGTCATCCCACAATCAAAGACTGAGGAGGTAAAGGATAGCCGACTTATCTCTCCAGCACACGCCTCCCTCTATCTCCCAGCCAACTGTCATCATTACTCCCCAGGTCTGCTGCTGAGAGGAGCAGGTCACATGCCAACCGATACCAGGGTCTGGATCACTTTAGCGCCATGCTCATTGGCGTCATCCTGACCCCCCCCACCCCCCAAGCCAAAAATGCTGTTTTTGCCTACAGCCTTTTGGGAAAAAAGATGGATGAACGTAGTAAAAAACAATAAAAAAACATTGTTCGTCCTTCTAGAAGCTGCGGGTCTGGATTGCCGACTGGCTTTCTGGCTGTGTGTAATGATTCCTCGTGCTCATGATTTAAAATAATTTCACTGTACTAAAAGCAAATTTTGTAAATGTGATATGTCAAAAGAGAGTCATGAGATGTTGTCTACGAGTGCAGGAGTCTGAGAGTCTAAAAGTGCATTCTTATCGTTAACGTTTAGCGGGAGAGATCTCTCTGTGCTGAGAGTTTCCCAGCGGTTACACCCTGTGACCCCCCGGCCTCATCAAACTCTGCTATGTTTATCCCACCAATAAATTCACCATTCCTCCGTGAATACACAACTTAAAATCTCCTGATATATAGAGAAAAGCTGCAAGAGTGCCCGGGCCATTCTGTCGAAGTAGTTTTTAAAAAGCATGCCATTCTAGAACACACAAACAAGAACAGAATGTTTCGTCCGACAATGGCCGGGGGTAAAGTTTGGGACTTGCTGCGGGACTCCTGCTCATTAGGATTCGGACCACGCTGGTAATTAAGAACATAATTTCCACTGTGTTTGCAGTGTGCAGTGTTTTGGGTCAGGCAAAAATCCACTACTATTTTAAGTCCTCCCACGTTTTCTCTGCAACCCTAGAAGGAGAGAGACAATATATCCAGCTGGCACATGTCTGTCCAAGTTAGACTAAACCACCAGAGTGCTCAACTCATCTGGGATTATCAATGCCTACGGGAGCTGTTGCCAGGTTTGTTCAGCACACCCCAGCCTCGATCTGGCAACCCTGAACAAAACCCTGTTTTCTGAAACCTTGGTCTGAATCTCTCTTCTCCCCCCCCCCCCCCCCCCCCCCCCCCCCCCCCCCCCCACTGGCATAACTGACGTTGGATTACATTGCTGTTGTTTCTAAAAGTATGTCTGCCCTCTCCTCCAAGTGCACTGTGGGCTCGTCTATCCACAGTTCTCCTAACTCAAATCGATGGGATATGTTAACCTGTACGCAGTGGTGGATGTGGGAAGAGAACAGCTTCACATATCAAAATCTGCTGAAACACAAAATTAACCACAGTCCTTTTTTGTAAAAGATGACTTTGTCTGTCCTTAAACTGCCAACGGAAACTCAAACTGTGCCTGCGTTGCTGAACAGAGTGTGTGTGTGTGTGTGTGTGTGTGTGTGTGTGTGTGTGTGTGTGTGTGTGTGCACTCATTCCTGTCTGCTGAATTGCAACTGACTCACAAAGGACAAATGTTCCAGAATCAGATAATAGCAACTTTAATAAATGACTTTGGACCAATGGAAAGTCTCTATTGAGCATATAATTCAGTTCAGAGACAGGAAGTCTGTGTCAGATACAATTAGTCCTTTCATTTGTGCCGATTACAAGAAGCAACAGGCAAATTATTTTAGGTTATGATTTGAATTTACATGACCTCATCTTCTCCCATGCGACGTTCAACGCTTGAGAGCGCAGTTCTTCGACAAGTTAAAATGTTAGCCTACACTAATACTCTGTTGATATAGCTTGCCCTATTTCAGCACATTTAAAGTTCTATTTCTGGACATTTCACCACAACACATCTCTGAAGTGAACTCCAGCTCAAAGTTCACTTTAGATTTTTTCTAGCTAGACTTCATAAAATCAAGTCAATATCAATCTTTGCCATTTTAAAACTCCAGTTCTCCAACAGAGAATGTACTGAGTCATAGCTGTCTTGAGCTTCCCTCTACTTGTATAAAACAGACGTCTTTGTGCCGGATTGTGACTGAAACTAAAAACGAGAAGTGTAATTGATGAGCCGGATGTGTCTGGAGGAGCTCTTCATACCTGCTGATGACCAGTGTCAGCTTCTCCACGCAGGCCTTGATCCTGTTCTGAGCCTCCATGTGGGACATGGCTTCTGTGCTGTCTCCATTGATGGCTAGGATGGTGTCCCCCGGACACAGGTCCCCTTGCCCAGCCTTGCTGCCTGGTGTTATCTAGACACACGCGCACACACACACACACACACACACACACACACACACACACACACACACACACACACACACACACACACACACACACACACACACACACACACACACACAAAGAAAAACAGGAATATTAATGGTGGAGATGCTGAACCTGGATCAACACCATAATAGCAGATGTTTGGAGTGCTGTAGCTCCACCTTGGTCGGTGCTATAAGGTTACATGTTTTAAGGGAAGGTGGTTTGGAGTGCTGTAGAGCTACCTTGGTCAGGGCTATAAGTTTACATGTTTTAAGGGCAGGTGGTTGGAGTGCTGTAGAGCTACCTTGGTCAGTACTATGAGTTTACATGTTCTAACACCAGCAGCAGTGACACAGTATAAATTGGCCGGTCGGAGAGTGAATGCGGCTGCTTGAAGTACAGATTTGTTTGTCTGAACTCAGCTGGAAAAGGCCTGCCATCCTTTTGAAGGGGTTAGCCAGCAAGAGTTTGCAGCGCGGTGCAAGTTTACAGCTTTGCTGTGATGAAACTTTGGCATAATAAAAAACTGTGGAGCTGCAGAGTGGGGAAAGTTTTCCATGTCGTTGGGCCAACGTTCTCAGTCCTGTCTGGACTGCGAGCCTTCATATCCCATATCGTTCAAAAGAGCTGACGTTTTTATCAATGCATTTGTTCAATTTGCTACAACATTCGGTTCTCATTTTGTTTGGTGGTCCACATTAGACATGTTGTTGTTCAACATGGGAGTCTGCATGGCTTCATGCGTGTGTAGCCTATCAACAGGGGGACTCCACATTGGTCTAGGTGACATACTCCAGACTCCTATCTGTAACCTGTCACTGTTTAATACCTGAGAGAGGAGGAGAGAGGATGAGAAGAGGCAGGGAGGGACAAGGAGAGAGGTCAGGGGGTCGGGGGGGTTTGGGAAGGGGGGCTCTTCCTGGTTCTCCCGCCGGTGTTGTTTCACCCTCGGAGGACATACCTATTTACATACGACAACAATTTTCCGTAATTACACCCACGTCTCCGTCCTCTACATCCCCTCATTCCTCCCCCCATCCTCCTCTCCTCCCCTCCCCTCTATTCATCCCCTCCTCCTCTCCCACCCATATCTTTCCAAGCTGGGTTGATTGGACATCTGGAACCAAACTCCTGAACCAACCTTGACAATGTCCAACATTTTTCCATAATATAATATAAAATAACATAAAAGCAGCTGGAATAGCATGCAGCAAGACAGTAAGTGTAATCGCCCATTGTTTTGATTTGCTAAAAAACAAAACTTATTGAAAACAGCAACTTTCAACAAAATATTTAGCAGGAAAGAATAAAGGAAATGTTCCAATCCATTGCTCTCTACTTTATCTTGACTAAATAGGTTAACCGCTTTCCCAGATACAGAGTCGGACAGCATTTACGTCACGAGGGATTCTAGGACTACAATGCCGGTCCAATAACAACTAGATCTTAACATCAGGGACAGAGGTTTCATATTTATGGATACATTTTCAGGCTAATGAACCCCTTAAGTTTGTTAAAGGCCATCCATTTGTCACCATAGAAACTGTCATAAATGTCATAGGCTTTTCCAAAACTCATTTGTCTTGTATGTGAGTGAGAGCAATCGGAATCCGCTCCCACGGCAAGCCTATTACCTTGAGATGGTTGTCAACAACTGACATTCAAGATGTGTTATTTTTGGAGGTGCGTATTGGAATACAAGACAAGCTTGTGTTGAAACAATATTGCACTTCAACATGCATGCGTTTAATGATCACAATGATGTGAGAAACTTATCTTAAAAAAAACAAAAAAATCTATGGAGCCTTATCAGTCAAACTGATGGATAACGGTACTGTGACTCAAAGTACTAAAAACAGCATTTTGAAATAGCAAGCAAAGAAAGCAAAGTGGCAATTCCATATATCTGAACCAGAAGGTTACATTCTGCAACATATAACCACGTCAGGGGACGAAATATTACGAGGGTGCGTTGAACTGGAGATGGGAGTTACTCAAAGCTTCAGGAGGAAAGGCCCAGTTCACGCTCCATGGAGCAGTAATGGCTGAGGCGTGTGGCTCACTTTGTGGAATTCCTCATTTAAAGCTTTTTCTGTCCCCCATTCTGGTAAGCAGAGAGGTCAGAATCGTAGTGGGAAGTGGGAAGTGTGTGTGTGTGTGTGCGTGTGTGTGTGTGTGCGTGTGTGAGGGGAAAGGGGTCTCAGAGTAAGAGACTGTGGCTGAAGTGTGTCATAGCGGAGAGTTACGTGTTGTTCCAGAGAGACAAAGCCTACCAAGGCCAGTCCAGGAATAGTCGCCAATGAGTCACACACACACACACACACACACACACACACACACACACACACACACACACACACACACACACACACACACACACACACACACACACACACACAGAAAGGTATGCTAAGTACCACATTGGCTATAATGCCAAGGCTATTTGAGCAGGACAGGCAGTGGCAGGTCAGGGTGCTGAGTGAACGATTGAGACATAAAAATAGTCCCTTATGTTTTACAACCTCAAGTGATGTAATCATCTTTAGACAAAGACACCTTTAATCTTCCTAAAAAAAACAAGTTTTTTGGTTTTTTAGTCGTTTTTTAAATGACATCATCCTCCGGGCTAGGACCACGAGCACAGCAGTCCATAATTACCTGCTTGGTTAATGAGGTTTTCGATCAAATTCACGGAATACGCAATGTTCTCGTTGATGAGCACAGTTCTCTAAATCACTAAGAGCACCAGTGGATTCAGAACCCTCGATTGAATAAACATGTCTTACAAATAGAAAGTGACACTGATTACATGAAATAGGAATGCATTGCTTAAGAGGTTGAAACTGAACAATGAGGGGGTCCCTCTAAAAATAAAAAGGACACTATAATAGCTTACAGATTCGGTGGCTAAGACAATAGCAGTATAATGTCCCCCAGGGAAACCAAAAAGGCCTGCCAAAGCCACAGGCTTATTCTCTGTGTGTGTCTTCATGTGTATATGTATTTCAATTACGTTTCTGTGGGTGGTGGCACAGGCTGGCTCATAGTGTCCTTCTGAGAGATTGTGGCTGAGTAATTTGTGTGTGTGTGTCTATGTGTGTGTGTGTGTGTGTGTGTGTGTGTGTGTGTGTGTGTGTGTGTGTGTGTGTGTGTGTGTGTGTGTGTGTGTGTGTGTGTGTGTGTGTGTGTGTGTGTGTACTGTATATATGTGTGTGTTCGCTGTATGTGTGTGTGTATGTGTGTGTGTGTGTGTGTGTGTGTGTTTGTGTGCGTGCGCAACTGGAAGTTGAGCTTATATGCTTGACCAGTTTTGATTTAAATACTGCTGTATCAACAGTGCTTTCTCATGTGTGAAAATGGGTCTGAGGTCAAAGTATTCTATTGTGTTGTGGTCCGTGTGCGTATGTGCTTGGCCCTGTGTTGTTGTCCTTTTTCGCTAACTCCTTTCACCCTCATGTTCATTAGTCGACTGTCATAAACATGTCTCCCTCAATCAACGTCTCCAACACACTAAAACATATTGGCCTATTAAGGTTCGATAACGTAGCACTGCTAAGAGATCGTATAATGTAATAAAAAAAAATAATAATAAAAAAAATAACATGCCTGGCAAAAAGAAAGAGGTATTTATTTGCTTGGTAGTTTAATGAAAAAAAAAAACAAAAAAAACATTGCTATGGCCTAGCTGACACTTGAGAGAACCATTACGTCGCCATGGTTACAACATTCCAACCATTAAACTGTTGTTTGATTGTCGCACTCAGACAAATGGGGCTTAAAATGCCAAAAGCTCATTACAAAAGTGCAGCTGTTAAGTAAACACGTGGGCTCTCCTTTTAATGAGATCTCTAAGAGATGGGAGGGTCCCCTTAAACTTTAAGAAGTCAAATCCCCCGGCGAGTTAGTGTATGTGTGTGCGAATGACCATGACACTATGGTCACCATATGAGGGATTCAGCTCAATGACTTCATCGAATTTGCCCAAAAAATAAAATATGTAAAAAAATCCATGCAAACAGGTTTAGGTTTCACTTGTAGTTCAATTCAATGATTCCTATCTATCCTTGTCTAACGCCTGCATGGGAATACCACTTTACCCATTCGTGATTTACAGGAATGCCGTTCGCTCTGTGCCCTTGGTGATAAGAGGTCCCACATGAGATCTTATTACTTAGTTATGCAAACGTTTCCCAGGGTTTCCATAATCTAGACATTTCCTTTTTATAAATAATAGTTTTGGAATACCAAGCTAGCCTGTTGTAGAAAAGCCATTGTAGAGTTAAGTCACATGGCTTTCTTATGGTATGTGGCACTGTGACCGAAGTCTAGGAGCACACGGGACAATGTGTCCAGCACCATTGTGACGTTACAGAGCATTGAGAAGCAAGGTATGCATTGGTAAACATCAGAAGGTCAACTTACCCCTGGCAATCATTGCCATGTATGGTAGGGAAGGATGTTATAGGTCAACAGGTTGGTCAAACAAGGTGTATTTCACAGTAGATGTGAACTGGCTGCTTGTGTTGAAGGATTTTAGGATGGGGAAAATGTATTTTGGGTATAGTATTGTTTTTTAATTATGTGGTATTATTAAGCATTGTGATTTATATCCTCTGTTCATTGCAATTTATTTTTGAAATGTAAACCAAAACGATTGTCTGATAAGTCAAACACAGTTATGCCCCTTGATAAGGTATCACTCTTGGACTTTGAACACTGCTGACAAAAACAAAACAAGCCACACTTCTTATAGATGGAGGCATGCATGCAACTTCAGGTTTAAAATAAGGCTTTCTATGCCAAAGAAAATCCGGTTGGCTTGGTCTAACCTTTGGGATGGTGCGGTGTTGTATACAGAATGGCTTGCCTGGAATTGCCTCCTCCATCATTCGCACAACACAAAAGTCCAGACAAGTCATAGGTGTCAGAAGACAAGAAAACAGGACAACTAATCATTACACACCCAGGTTAGTATTTACTTATTAAATTACTTAGTATTAACACTCAGTTGTGAGCGCCTATATGTGAGCAAAGTGTTAGTCAGTTGGCACGTCTCTGAAAAGCTGCTTGCATCACCTCTTGCAGGGTAGATGAATGGACATGTATTTAATTAACAAGGGTTTTTCCCACAACTGTCATATTTATCACATCCCTTCTAAACTCTGAAGAAATTACGTCATTGGTCTTGTTGCCCCCCCCACCTCCTCCTCCCCCCATGTGGTAATTAATCAACAAAATCCTACTAAATCAAGGACATTTTAAGACTAATAGCCAAGATTCAGAAAATGTGTGTTCTCCATACAATCCGGCTGTTGCTATCAGTTCCAGTCACACAGAATACGGGACATTCCCTGTCTCACACGGCAGGTGTTCCAAATCAATAACCCGGAGAAATGCACATGACGAGGGATCAATACATTAATAAAACAAATATAAGTGTGCGCTTCTCTGGTAAAGTAGAAAAGTATAAAGTACTATAAGGTAAATCTCTCTCTTCTGTAGCTATTGGAAACATGCTGTCATGTTACAGCTGAATAAATGACACTACACAAGCCGTTTGGGAGCTGAATCCCCTGCCGAACATTTTGTGGACCTGGAAACTCACACTACAACCACGCCATTCACTCCTGTTGTTAGTTGTGAATACAGCAAGAATGCAGTGAGAATGGGATGAATGGGGAGTAGGGGATACTATATCAGAGGCCTCGAATAACAAATCACATGTTTCCACAGAATGTAGGAAAGTCTCACAACGGGAAGGCTATAGTGTAGCGGGACACTTTTGCCGCAACATGGAGTTTTCCCAAAATGAAATGACGGTGCTCCAAGAGTTATAGACCTAACTTTATTCCACTGTTGTTGTTTTGTGTCTAGAAACACTATGGAATCAAAAAAGCTACCTTGCTGAGCAGACAATACTCTAATACTCTGAACATTCCAGAACGCAAAGTTCCAACCATGCTGATTAATGCTAGACATTTCATGTCGTTGTTGTTTAAGTTCTGCCTGATGTTAAAAAAACAAGCATTAAACAAGCCTGTGACTCTACGCAGCCATTGCAACAGCCACGACGAAACACAGTCTTGAGAATGTTACTGCTTAAAATAAACACCCGCAGCAGTTTGATTACAAAACACTTCCATGACAAATGTTACCAATCACTTGTAGTGTGTGTTAAATATTATGACTGCTTATACCTGCACCCACAATATTCCCAATGTCATTGATGTGATTTTGTTTCTAGTCAGGATGCTTTAAAATATGTTGGATGGCATACCCTGTCAAAACACTTGACAGCTGAGTACTAGGAAGGGACAATGGTTTTGCACAAGCAATTTGAACTATACAGTATTTACGCTGCACTTTGTAATTTACTCCACTGAAGGATATCAGCATAGGCTACCTAATGTAACTACGCAATGTGAAATATCTAAAGAATCCCTTTGCAAAATGTCCTAACTTTTTATTGCACTGCAGCTATGCACGGATTGGACCGGTTTAGGAAAGGCTGCTGAGACAATGGTTTTGCACAAGCAATTTGAACTATACAGTATATACGCTGCACCTTGTAATTTACTCCACTGAAGGATATCATTATAGGCAACCTAATGTAACTACGCAATGTGAAATATCTAAAGAATCCCTTTGCAAAATGTCCTAACTTTTTATTGCACTGCAGCTATGCACGGATTGGATCAGTTTAGGAAAGACTGCTGAAATAACTTCTTGACAAAACAGAAGCCCAGAGGAACATTACTCAGACTCGGACACTACGACACAATGTCATACAGGCTCTTCTTCAGTTTTTTATAAAGTAGTCCTAGTCATGACGTCCTTGTGGGGGGATCTGGACCGACACGGATCAGCGAGCATTTCGGGTGACCTCGCAGGTTCATTCAGGCCACTCCAGTCAGTCTAAGTCACAACATCCCCCCCTCCCCTTGTGAATCTGAATAATTACACCCTTGGCTCTCAGGGGAGAGGGCCCTGTGTTTAAAAAGGGTCGACTGGAACGGTACAGCTGAGACGACACCTGGAATCCCTCAGCGGCACCAAACCAAACTAGCAACACCCCCTTCACCCCTCCCTCCCTCCCTCCCTTCCCTCCCTCCCTCCCTCCCTTGTCCTAATGAAAAAACAAATGTCTACGCAGGCGCTCCATGGAACCTTGGGGCAGCTGGTACAGGACGCCGACAATGTTTACCATCAGAGATGGTAAATAGATTAACTATTGGGCTACTGCGCAGATTCCACTGGCAGACCTGCTGGCTCTCTTTCAGGTTGCAGTACAATGAGACTTGCACTTGACCCAGATTCTGTGGGCAGGCATCAGGGTTTATAGGGGCTTAGGCTTTAAAGGCTTTTTGTGTGAATCATGTAATTTTATCATAATAATACATATAGATACATATAATGTGAGCTTGCATCCTTCTTTTGAAACTATTGAAAGACTCTGTTGAAAGAGTTGATGCATACATTGAATTTTATGCTCTTTTTTAAGGCTGGAGAGATTGTATGTAGCCTTGGAACGAGACGCAGCCAACTTTGCTTTAACTTCAGACACACAAGGGTGCAACATTATGGCCACCTTATGCACACAGTGATGCTGCCAACTACAATTTAATTCAATATTTGTCGTTTGTCGCAACACATATTCTCACATTTTAGAGGGCACAACTGTGTGAGCTGCAACAACACCCTGTCACCAAGAATATTAAACATAATAATAATACTTAATATTAAATATCGAATGTTGAGACAGATATTAACATTCTAGCACATGCTGTTTATGGGCAAGAGAATGTCATAGTTGACCAAACAAAAATCAATGTTATGCGTCCAGGACAAACTCAGTAGAATGACGAATTTGATATAGAAAGAAAAAGAAATTGTGTAAACCGACATACCCTTGAAATTGTTAACGGTGTGCTAAAATCCCTTCCTCCGACCAGTCGGAAACCCCAAGGTGAGGGTCCCTTTAGTGTCACGGTCTGGGACATCGTTGATCAAAAAAGGAGAAATATCCGCTCTGAGGGAAACAAGAAGCTGTGAGAAATTGACTAACCAGATCCACTCCCTTCTACAGCCTAGCTGCTAGGCAACACTGTCTGAACCGCAAAAACTTTCCTCCGCACTTGTCTCAAGTTTAAATAACGAAGCCGCCTCTGACGTGGTATAAGCTTGAACGTAAAAGCCGGCAGCGCGGTCCGCCTATTCTCGGTCGACGCAGAATGACAGAGAGGGGATGGGGGTTGGAGAGAGGGAGGGCCAAATCAAACGTGAAGTCTATGGAAGGAGTTCCACTTCCACTTCTGTGTGAGTGAGGCGCGACTCACTTAAAAGTGAAGTTATGTTGAGCAATGTTGTTATATTAAACGACAGGTTCACAGCTACAAACAGTTCTATGAACCTGCTATCTTTAGTATTCATTTTCGAATTAAATAATACATTATTGGATCATTGTTAAACCAGACATATTATGGTATCCTCATACCTTAATTAAAGGCTTTTCATTCATGTCCACTTGACAATGACAAAGTGAGTCATCGAGACTTTATTGAGTGACTACCTACAATACCTTTATGCCCTGGCTAGACTTTTTTCAGATAAGCAACACGCATGGCTTCGTCTGGCTAAAGGTTTACGTCAGGGTGAGTCACACGAAATCCATCTGAGAACTGACAAAAACAGCAGGTGGGTAAAGATGTAATTGTAGCTCCATAGCAGGCCTTACAGAAACGCATTGTCCCTTGTGATGAAATGGTTAGTCTTAACGTATGACTGAGGTTGGAAACAATGGTGCCTCGGGGGCCCAGAGGGAAGCCAATACATTTTACATTTATGGAAATTCTGCTGGGTAATTCATGTGGCTGAAATATTGCTGAGTAGAAAATGAGAAGCAGATGAATTCATGCAGTAAGTTAACCACAGGGCCAAACAATCCTTTGTAAACCTCGACCTAAGAGGATGTCCAAGATGATTATGCTTGTGATAAAAAGAGACAGAATGCAGAAGAAAACACATGAATTTGAATATTTCAAACACATTTTTTATGTTGACGTCATGCGATGAACCTGTCGCACATGTAACTGGAATAGTACCTCGTTGTGCAAACCTCCATTCAAGTGGTTCAAGAAAATTCTTCAATACTGGAAAAATATGAATTCTAAAGGAAACTCCAAACAGCGGCAGTGATGATAATTATATTTATCCTTTACAGCGTAAAACTCTTAGATATTTATGGGTTCATAGTAAGTAATGTAATAGCAGAATAGAATTTCCATAGCAGTAATCATCGATCAGCAGTTTAACTCAGAAAGGCCTTGGTGTATGTGTCCCCAAGGAGAATATTTATTTACCATGCTATCCATCATCTCATGTGTAAACAAACCACTATTTTCCAGCCACACCCACAAACACCAGGTGCCAGTAATTAATATTTTATTTTCTACTTTGGTCCATGTTGCCCTTATTATAAATGGGTGTGAATGGTTTGGAGCGCTGAGATACATTAATATTGTATATGATCAAATAACGACAGCTAGCACGTCTTGTTTTGTTTTGTTTTTATGAAGTGTCCATCACAATCTGATGGGCTGCTAAATGAAGCAGAAATAAATCCTTGAATAAATACTTAAGAAAAATTCTTAATTATTATAGAGATAGAATAGTTCTATCTCTGTTTCACAGTACGTTAGTCAAATAACACACTTTCTTATGTCATGTGCAATAGCAACCAAACATCCACACGCACACACACACACGTACGTATAACATACCCCAGCATTAACCTGGCAAGCAATTACTCCTAATTAAATGCTTAATTTGAACCATGAACAGGCAGGGGAAGTATTTCCTCTCATTCAGCTTTGTCCAGGGACAGATATAGGCTATATAACCCTTTTATGCACATTAACAAACACACACACACACACACACACACACACACACACACACACACACACACACACACACACACACAATTTACCCCTGCAGTAGTCATGCAGGCAATTACCTCTAACTAAATGCCTAATTTGAGCTCTGCACTGGATCTGATAACCTCTTGCTTTGGCATCGGCTGCTATGCATCTGCAGGGTCACTCACATGAACTCCCATGACCAGAACCCTCTCATTAACTCGTGCAGGAGTCCAAACATTTTGTGGCCCTTCACATAAAGTATTGTGTCCACAACACGGAGATGTGGAACAGACCTCTGCCAGCTCCCACTCAACCTCCTTCAAAGAACAGAGAGCATTGCTGATATATGGTCGGAAGGTAGCGTAAACATTGTATGTGTGTACACATCCATTCACGCCAGACAGACAGACAGGCAGGCAGGTAGGCAGGCAGGCAGGCAGGCAGGCAGGCAGGCAGGCAGGCAGGCAGGCAGGCAGGCAGGCAGGCAGGCAGACAGACAATACTCCCACATACATACACACATGCACTCACACAGTCACAGACATAAAAACACTTACACACATATACACACATATACACACACGCACACACACACATACATACACGCGCTCACACTCAAACGCTGCGGAGGCAAGGGGAGCAGCAAACTGATGAGCTCAGCACTTTCCCACACTGTTGACTCGGCAGAAAACACTCTGTTTATAATGTGCCACCTCCACCACTGATGCCATGCAGCTGCATTTTCCCTCTCTGTTGTCGCCGTTGTTTTTGTTCACTTGTTTATGAGGATTCGACCAATGGGAATACTGCTAGCTCATGATGGCCGCCTGCCAGAGAGCTCAGACCACATATCGGATGTGTGTTGAGGAATGGATTGTGTGTCAGATGGTGGACAAAGAGATGATCATTTAGCAATGGTTTAAAACCCCTTCGTCATTGCTGGTGTCCACCTCCTCGCCTCCGCTAAAGCAATTGTAATTTCCTCTCTCTCTCTCTCTCTCTGTGTGTGTGTGTGTGTGTGTGTGTGTTTGCTTGTGTTGAATACAGTTAGTACAGTGATTTACAATGTCACACAAAAATACTGCTTTTGTAACATTTCTGGGCCCCCACAGAACAGTCTTAAATGATTCACTAATGAATTAGTCGAAGGATTACGTAACAGTAAACTGGCTAAATCCTTTTATCCATCAGTGTTTAAAACACATTAAACAATGGCAAGGTCAATGTGGTGTTAATCTGTTTTAGATGAAAAGTGTAAAACTTGTATTTGTAAACCAATTATAATCAATGAGAAGGTTATACATGAGATACGAAAACATAAGCCTAATAATAGGGCTTTAACAAGGAATGCATGTTATTCATACCAGAGGCGTCGTGCTCATTCAAACAGAGGGGGGGCACGTGCCCCCTCAATTATTTGAAATCAAATCCATAGTATTATGTATACTTGTCAGGGCCCGAAATTATAGGTAGTAAAACCTTGCTAGCCTACCACTTTTTTTTTATATAACATAGTAGGAGTTGTTAAGCTGTGGCCCCCTCAAAAAAGTGGGGTGCATGACGCTTCTGATTCATACATACCTTTTATAGTGTTCATAAATCACAGCAATTGGTAAAGGGGTACTTTTCTTTAATTAGGCGAATGATGTATTTGTAGTTTGATGGCTTTGCAAAGGCACTACCAAACGTCCGTCAGCTCTTTTCGACCAAACTGAAGCATGGAGAGAGATAAAGAGAGGCTTGGTGGAGCAGCATGTGTTTGGAACTGTCCCATTGGATTACGCAGATGGTAAACCGCAGGGAAGAACTCGGTGGGCATGTGAGTATGGCTAACCTAATATACACG
This sequence comes from Galaxias olidus, assembly GCA_026901105.3. Classification (NCBI taxonomy): domain Eukaryota; kingdom Metazoa; phylum Chordata; class Actinopteri; order Galaxiiformes; family Galaxiidae; genus Galaxias; species Galaxias olidus. The sequence continues at coordinate 29,680 of JAPMUY010008953.1, forward strand.
GTACCAGTCATAAGTTTGGACACGCTTTCCTGAACCTTTGATTGATACTGTGTATAGATTTACTACTTCGTTTTTAGGTTTTTTTTGCTCAGATTAGGTGGAAATAATATTTTCAAACTGAAACGACATAACTGATAACCATTGTAGAAAATGTGTAGCCTTGAATTAAAAGAACCAATCAAGTTTTTTATATACAATTACAAATATTATAATTGTTAATTAAATATACATTTATTTAATTGTAATGACTTAAATTTGAACCAAGCAAATACATATACACACACACATACACAGTCGTTGTATTTGAACATGTTGTCGGGGTGATTGTCAACATTTCACATTCCCGCCCTGTCACTCTAATCCGCACCCATGGAAACCACCCTAAACATCTGAAGGACAGCAGCTGGCAGGAAGTGGGCTGACAGTTTATACAGACTGAGACAGTCCCACTCACATCTCCACTAAGCCTGAGACATGTCCCACCCAGCCTCCCACCCACCCTCACATGCGTTTTACAGTAGCTGTCCATCACACACCTACACACACACACACACACACACACACACACACACACACACACACACACACACACACACACACACACACACACACGCAGCAGGACACCAGCAGTGCTTAGTGGGACAAGTCTGATCCTGAATTTGAGACAAGCAATTACACGCTAGACCCAACAGGGAGACCAGGGAGGGCTTTGAGAGTGACGGGTTTCAACCCACGTAAGGAGAGCAGGACCGGTGTCCACACACACAGACACACACACAACACAAACACACACACACACACACACGCAGACCCACACAGACCGACAGATAGACAAACATACAAACAGACCGACACACAGACACAGTCCCACAAACATAACAAACCGACACACACACACACACACACACACACACACACACACACACACACACACACACACACACACACACACACACACACAGACCAACAGACAGACAAACACACACACACAAACAGACACACATGTGTACATGTGTGTGTGTACAGGGGCAAACAAACTGAAACATACTAGGGTCATGTTGCCTCTGGAGCTTAGCCATAACAGAGGTAGCTTGCGAGATAAAGTCCCTTCCCGAGTCAAACTTTTCCCAGAGGAGGCCTAAATACACACCAGCAGTTAATACTTATTGAGGGGCACAGTAGCCGTGTCCATAGCATTAGATCATAGCCTGAGTCTCAGAGGGGCGCTGTGTTGAAATACTGCTGGCCTCAGCAGCTGGCCATTTTTAACACGGAGCCGAACACGGAAAGAGAACTTCCAGAAGAAAAAGATCAATTCAAAACACAGTGTGTGGCTGTGAGGGAAGCCTCTGTGTGGCGTCAGCTATCCATGATTAACAAGGTTTGTCTCCTGAAAGGTCAGAAAACAAGGTCGCATCATAAACCACCACCGTTGTGGTTAACAGTTTAGAGAGCTGAGTGTGGCAGAAAAGCAGACACGATTATTTTTTGTCAGGCACAGGCTACAGCCATGATCAACAACCCCCCCCCCCACACACACACACACACACACACACACACCCACACACACACACACACATCTTTCTCTCTACAATGCCAAAGCCCTTGGTTGAGCCCTACTCAGGAATGCCAAACAGCACTTGTGAGAAAGGGCAACAAGGTCTGCCAAAAGGCACACACACACACACACACACACACACACACACACACACACACACACACACACACACACACACACACACACACGCACTCGCTCACCTACAGGAAATGACTGTGTGTCTGGCTTTTGTGTCTATTCTGTGTGACGGCCCTGTTTACCTGCCTCTCAGCTTCTCATGTTCAGCGTATTTGTTCCTTCTTGGCAATTTTGTTTCTCTAAATTTAAAATATGCTTTTATTTTTTTTTATTTTTTTTGCTTGCCTTGTGTAAAGCACAATGAATTGCCTCTATGCATGAAATATGCTATACAAATTAATTTGATTTGATGGGGAATTAACTGTACCTTGCTGCTCATTGGACCTCTGCAAGGAAGAGAACAAACTAATTAGTGCTTATTGTGATTCCTACATAATAATAATTTATTTGTATTATACTTTGCACAACAACACCAAAAAATACATGCTAAACACACACACACACACACCAGTTATATTTTACCGTTGGGTATTATTGTACTAACCTGTCTGAATATCTGCAGACTCTTGTAGGCTATCCACAATGTCTTCTCCTGTTTGGGTTAGATGTGCTGGATCTTTTGCTGAGGTATCTCTGACATAAGGAATACTCCTGGGTCTGTTTTTAACGACCCCTAAGGAGAGCTGGGGGTCTTTAGTGGCTTTACGGGGAATGCAGAGAGAAAGAGGATGTCTTACCTTCTTTGCATAATGGCTTCCAGACACACCGCTAGTTTCCGTCTTGTTAAGCTACATACCTTCATCAGGAGATATCGCAGCAGGAAAACACGTCCATCGATGACCTTATATGGTTTGGGGTTTCTAAGAGCTCCAATAGGTGAATGACAATATTGGAGACAGTTTGGGGTGAAACCTTCCAGCTTCATCTAACCTGGAGTAAAATGTTTGAGCGGTTCATTCTCCATGCATGCTCTTGAAATTGAAACTCTGCTCCTCGCTGGGAGAGGAAATTTAATTATGAGTTCATAATTATTTTTCCATAAATTTAAACTAATTTTCTCAGTGACTTGACATGTCAATGACGTGAAACCTAATCGTTTTTCTAATTATTTAATAGCAATAGTTCCTGATTACTTAAACAGACAAGATTAAAATCTGTTTTCCAACGACTGTGACATATTGAAATTAAAGTGCCATTCAAAATATAAAATGCTTAACTGAAAAGAAGTACTTTTTTTTTTTTTTTCTGTGGAAGCAGTAAATGGAATTTATTTTTCGTTCTTTCAGGACCTGGACTGGATTTTACTTCCTTAAAACAGACTATGTTTTTTTTTATTTATTTACATAAGCATGGCATACTGGCCTTAAGTGGTCAAATACGATTTAGCATGTAATGCACAAAAGACCTGGGGCTCTGGATTCCCTCTCCTGGGCCCTCTTTAAAGGGATGCCGTCTCCATTCCCAGATCCTGATCTCTCCAGCACATTTAGGGGGCAGTCTCTTTTCTACTTCACCCTGTCAAGTTCATTGTTCAACTGAGAATCACTGTTCTGTTATTTTTATTACTTATCTGAAATTAATCGACATCAAAGTGAAATGCACAAACCAAATGTCACTCTAAACTGTTTTTTATTGTGTGGATAAAGAGGAGTTTACAGTTTACAGTTTCACCTTTTTGAAATACTGCAATGGAGCATTCATCCCCCATGGCTCTACCTCATGGAAACCCCAGCGCCACCAGCCTGCACGAAACAAAACTGGATGAGCCAGCTCCGTCGATCTGGGTTTCTCATTCACATCTTTTCATTGCTGTGGGAATTTCAGTATGTGTGTATGAGGGTGGTTGGTTTTCAGCCCTTGTGTGCGGTGTAAAGGTCACAGTCATTCCTCATACTCTACCAGGGACAAAGGTCACGCATAGGCAGGCAGGGTCTCGAGGGTTATGTTTTGAAAGTCCCCCCATGGCTATGCGTCTTGTTTTAGCCATGAACCGCACCTTATAGTGTAGAGTACATGTATTTATATGGGGAGCGGGGGGAGCGGGGGGGAGCGGGGGTCTCTGTTGTCCTGTCTTGTATCTGAAACTGTCTTTTCAACTCAAGTCTTCCTCCAGGGAGTCCAGTTTTAACCCATGGGTCACTGTTATGTTTTGTGTTTTTTTATACAGGCACCAAAACCCTTCTCTTCTTGTTAGTGGGATCAAGCTGTTTGTGCATCTGCTTTTGCTGGCCGCCCTTTCAGGAAAGAGAACTGTGTCAATATTAGTGGAGCTGTAACTCAAAGGAAACGCTGAATGGTGAAAGAATTCCTTTGTGACAGGGCCGTAAGTCAATTGATACAAACACACACACACACACACACACACACACACACACACACATGCATAAACTAAACACAAAACATAAGCATCATGCATCAAACCACAGAATTCAAGAACGAGCACACGAGCTCACACACAAACAGTATCATTGAGGAATAATCACAACTCGCTCCTGAATGTAGTGTATTTTGGAGAGAGAGAGGAATTTATGTTGCTTCCAGAGAGGGATATGGAACGATTGCGAAGAGGATCTAGCAGCTCATAGACAATATGGTGTTTTTGAGTGTGTGTGTGTGTGTGTGTGTGTGTGAGAGAGAGAGGTGGGAGAGACCAGACCTGAGGGTGCTCATTTGGACCGTGTTGAAGGACGTTGCCTGGTAACCTGACACTGCCTCTCTGAGTGACAGGTCAGCACTGAATCCTTCCTTGGCTAAGACACTACTGGATCAGACATTCCGCGGGTGAGCAGGCTAAAGGCACGCGCACACATCTACATCCAATGCACAGGGTTTTCTCTTCCCTCGTTTGTTGTTCCCTGTGTGCTCAACGCCTGGCACAACCCGAGCCCCGAGATAAATACCAAAAATAAACAAGTAAAATGAGAAGTGTGTTTTGTATCTTGAGACCAGCTGACAATGGGTTAAAGGTCAAACTGTTGTAACTCTACACTCGCAGTGTGTGTGTGTGTCCACCCTCAATCATACTGGCTCTACAAAAAAAACAGAGGGAGAGCATCTTTGACCTATTGACATGGCTTGTTGATGACTACCCAAGGCATGGAGCATAAGCCTGGTGTCTGGAAACACTTGCAGCATCTGGAACAGATTTAGTTTAACTAAATGAATGGGTGGAAGGGACACAAACTTTGTCTAATTGCGTTGCTCTCTCGTTAAGTATTCCTTTGCCACCAGGGGTTAAAGAATATAAAATAAAATAAAATTTGTAGTTTGCTCATTGGCATACATTGTGTTAGATATTTAAATAGTGGTGTTATTAAAGCACTTTCACAAGCTTGGTTTAAGTTAAAACATGAACGGGTAGTTTTGCATTTTGACCTCTAAATCAGTTTCTCTACATCAGAACAGCACACCGAATCAGGTAAATCCCCCCAAAAAATAATCCCAAATCACAGTTTTTGTAGTCGTCCCAAAAACCTTTCGATGGCATGTTATTTCTTGAAATCAAATGTGGGGACTATGAATTCCTCTCTGTTTATTTCAGAAGAAGAGACGCCCCTTGCTGTGTCAACAGTCCTTGATTTATGATGATGAATTGTTCAGGGGGAGGAGATAGATTGGCGAGTTTGTTTAAAGATTTCTCAGGGAAATTGTATGTCATTGGTCAAATAAATTGTCTTTATCAGACAGCAGGTTTAACAAACGCTCTATATTATACAGTAAAGAGGCAAAGAAAAGCATGCGCATAACTTATGTTTTGCCTTGCTTGTTCTGTCTGATAAAATGAAAAGATTTTGCAAGACCGATACTGTCTGTGTCACATAGTGAATAATTTTGATATTGAACCCCATTTCTTATAGTAGATCCAGACAAAGTAAGAAAAAATTGTCCATAAATAAGGACCTTTACATTTAAGTATTCAGTTTTTAACATACGTTTTGTATATACTATCAGCCCGTTTTAATCGGCTGTAATTCTTATTTATAAATAAATATAAACATAAATTGCATACAAATGTTCTTGGAAAAAACGTATTTTTCAAGTTCCCAAAATTGTGATAGTAGGAATTGATAGTCTGGCAGATTATTGAGTGGTAATTTACTGACACCCAGAGGGCATAAATGGGATTACAACTGTGCTCAGTCATTAATTTACTAACAGAAAATGTTGTAATGCCAGTCAAAACTACTGACTAATGACTAATTAGTGTGTTCTGGTTCTAAGCTCCTCTCTGGAGCTTTAAGTGTGGGGTTTTGAACAGACTAAACTGTAACGCATTTTTGCTATCTGTATATTTTTTATGTTTTTTCTGGGTTTTTAAAACGTCTTGGGCGAGTGGCATTTCTGTCAATAAATTATATTATATTTATGAGAGAGACTTACATTTTGAAAGTGGGAAAGCTCTGTTATATGACAGCGGAGAGCGTTACTGTCCGATAGCGTTCCCCCATCAATGAGAAAGAAAGCACACACATCTGTCAAATTCATATTGCTGACTTGTTTCCCCAAAACCAGTAAATCCGGTGATTTTCAGCCTGTTATCCCTACATTTGCCCATCACAACAGGGGGAACACATCCTGACAAAAGACGGCGTCATTGATCCAGTTAACAGGTGTTCGGCGGAATGGCCAAGACAGTCGGTACACAAACTTAACATGCAAATACATAACATCAATGCTAGATGGCGGTACATGACCGTGAAAAAAACTCTTATTCATTTCAATAGGGGCACAAACCGACTAAAAATAATAGTTAAAAATATAACACGTGAACCGATCACTGAGCTACACTAGAAGGCAATACCTTTCAAGGCCTGTCGGCACTCGAATGGAATCGATAGGGTCAAAAGTGCGGGCGTAGTCAAGCGACCAAAAACAGCCCTAATAATAATAATAATAACGACTTTGCCATAACAAGATGTGTGCGTCATCACTGACATACACACACACAAAATATGAAACGGACAGCAAGACTGCTGTTAAGATTTATTTTTATTCTGATAATTGAGTGTTGACATCACAAATGTAATGTACTTGGGAGAGTCACGCACATACATGTATCATATAATCAAAAATAGAAAACTTTGGTTTAGGACTAGTTAAAAACATTACCACACTGCAATCAGCATTGAGTATAATGCCACGATAAAGAGTGTTGATCAATGTAATTCCAATGGCTGCAATCTCTAGTTACAGTACATTGATTGGTAAAATTACTGACACTTATCTGGAAGCCGAGTGCAATTAATTTCAGTAGTGGACACTTGGGTAACAGTACACTTCATTTGAGGAGTGGACACTTTTCACTACTACTCTCACCGTGTGCATCAAACCACTCACTAATTTGCACACATAATTCCTACAAAAGAAATCAATGAGTGTGCAGAAAGAGGTCCTTAGACAAACTAGGGATAGTGGAATCATGGGTTTAACTCACTGGCATTTCAGGGAAGTTCCCAACAAACACAAAAGAAAAAGAAATCTACAACTTCCTGTGGGAGTTCTAAAGAGCAGGAGCTTGCTAGCTTTCCAAAAACAACCTGGGAAAAACAAGAACACCTCCAGAAAACTCATATTAAGAGGTAATTTAAAACTAGTAAACCCCAAGAAAACTCCTATTCAGAGTTAATTTACAAAGAAAGAATTAACTAATTTGGTACTTCAAAGGACTGTCAGATATTAACATCCAAGCCCTGCTTTCTAAATGGTCCCTCAGGTGTGAAATGGTTGAACAGTTTTCCATCACCTGCACACGAACACAAACACTGTGTATAGCTTGACGGTTTCAACAAGAACGAATTAAATCAACGTTGAAGCAAAAGGTTTAGCAGACTTTGGGCAAAAAGTAATTTGCACTTTTTTTAACATGCAGTTGTTTTCATTAACAAGACAAACAGACAAATAAATACATTTATAAAAATAATCAACACTGGTTCCACGAGGGCAAAGCTGAGAACGATGGTAAGATGACACCAAAGCACCAAAACAAGACGACAGTGGCACCAGCACATGTACTTACTCGTCACCAGTTTGTCACGGAGATAGGAGACAGATATCTACTACTGCAACATGGGGAGGCTACAGAGAAACATATACTAAGAGGGGAGACAAAGGTTCACTGTAAAATAACTAGCGGTGTCTCCTAGGCCAAGTTCGCTGTAAATTAACTAGCAGTATTTCCTAGGCCAAGTTCACTGTCAAATAACTAGCGGTGTCTCCTAGGCCAAGTTCGCTGTAAATTAACTAGCGGTATTTCCTAGGCCAAGTTCACTGTCAAATAACTAGCGGTGTCTCCTAGGCCAAGTTCGCTGTAAATTAACTAGTGGTATTTCCTAGGCCAAGTTCGCTGTAAATTAACTAGCGGTATTTCCTAGGCCAAGTTCACTGTCAAATAACTAGCGGTATTTCCTAGGCCACATGCATGATGAAGTGAGTGTGTTTGTCGCACCAGCTTTATTACTCTGAAGGTCTATGATCATTTCATACACAGCCATTATATCTAACGAGATCACGGCTGCAGATAACACTTGGACTACAAACTGTAGGGATGGGAGAAAGGGAGGACGCTATCATGTATCTGGGGTAACTCCTGGACTAAAAGTCAGAGGGAGGGAGGGAGGGAGGGAGGGAGGGAGGGAGATATCATGTATTTGGATGGCCCGGGGTAACTCCTGGACTTCAAGACGTAGAAAGGGAGGGAGAGAGGAAGGGAGCTATAATGTATCTGGATGGCAAGTGTCTGGGGTAACTCCTGAACTAAAAGCCAGAGGGAGTGAGTATGTTCATGTCTCGGGGTTTAAGTTTGTGCGGCCGGGCGCCCTGCCTCCGACCCTCAACGCTGGGGATCTCCATCTTGGGCGGGGCTGCCGCCTGGTTGGCAGTGCTGTCGGCCAGCCGGGTTCCCTGGGCCTTCATCACCTCCATGGGGGAGGGCTTCTGAGCCCCGCGGTACGACTGGAGTGCAAAGCCTGCTGGGAAGGGTGGAAAGGACACTCCTGTTAAACAGCTGCAACCTCCGGCCAGCTCTACTGAACCTTCGTCCTAATCCGGGAAGTTTGACTGGAAAGCTATGGGGGACAGCTTGGCATGAGAGTTCTATAGTTAGAAGTCAATCGCGCTAAGCTATTCCCTATAGGTTTACAGGCAGATGGTTAGCATTGTAGCTAAACAGGAAAATGTAACTACTCAAAAGCAGCTCGCACTGCAAGACAACTCCGGGAGACATTTAAATAAGATACAGCATCTGTTACAGTGAACTACTCCTTTAAGCATGGGGGGTGTGATACCTGGTGTTGGTTCTGCGCCCAGGTCAGAGGTCGCCTTTTGGACACTGTGTCGCGGGCCAAACACACCCCAGCGCTCGACGGTCCCGCCCGGTCCTCCTCCTCCCACCTCGCCTCCTCCTGCTCCTCCTCCTCCTCCTCCTCCTCCCATGTCCACGCTGCTGTTGGAGGAGACACTGAGCTCAGAGCCCGCGCTGCTGAACCAGTTCCTACACACACACACACACACACGCACACACGCAGCTTATTTAATATCAATAGGTTATTAATGTTTTTTTTTTTTAATGGCACCTGACTGAAAACAAAAACAAACTTTAGAATATTTTTATCTATTAAATCATACATAATGCCTCTGACCCACTACTGACATAGCGCACTGTACATTTGCCTCAGTGGCAAAGGTTGCAGTCTGGATTAACTTTTCTCTTTTTTTAAAGAAGAGCTCCAAGGATTTGTCGAATGTCTCATTCCCACCAAACTTTGGGTAACGAGTCGGGTCGCTACATATCGGAACAGTTACACTGCGTTTCCACCGCAAACGGGTACCCTAAAATGCAGGCAGGGTTCATAGCCACATAACAATCGAGACAGAGTAGAAACGTAACAATCAAAATGGAGGATATTTAATGTTTTCCGTTCTTTCTTCTCGGTATGAAGATGCTGATTACAACAAAGAGAACGTACACAGCGGCGGAACGTACACAGCGATGGAACGTACACAGCGGCAGAACGTACACAGCGGCGGAACGTACACAGCGGCGGAACGTACACAGCGGCGGAACGTACACCGCGGCAGAACGTACACCGCGGCAACACTGTGTGTGGTTGGTCAGTAAGTGCTGGTCTATTGTATGTTTCATAAAAGAATAGACTATTGAAGTTGTATTGTCTGGGTGTTTTTCACAGGATGGTAGTGTGTATGCGACAGACCATTGGACTTTAGTTTCTTCACTAGGTAAGAAGGGGACATCACAGATTACATGATTACATGACGTACCTGCGTTTGTGTTTTGGGGAGCTCTGGGGCGTGCTGGAGGGGGTGGACTGGGCAGACAGGCTGGGGTTCTCCTCTTTCACCTCAGCATTCTGGATCTGAAGCTTCTGAACACACAACGCGGCTGTTGATCCACCCATAACACACAGGCTAGGGTTGTCATGGTGACAGGGTGTTACACTGCTTCTGTTTGTTCAGGCTAGGGTTGTCATGGTGACAGGGTGTTACACTGCTTCTGTTTGTTCAGGCTAGGGTAGTCATGGTGACAGGGTGTTACACTGATTCTGTTTGTTCAAGCTAGGGTAGTCATGGTGACAGGGTGTTACACTGATTCTGTTTGTTCAGGCTAGGGTAGTCATGGTGACAGGGTGTTACACGGATTCTGTTTGTTCAGGCTAGGGTAGTCATGGTGACAGGGTGTTACACTGCTTCTGTTTGTTCAGGCTAGGGTAGTCATGGTGACAGGGTGTTACACTGCTTCGGTTTGTTCGGGCTAGGGTAGTCATGGTGACAGGGTGTTACAAGGATTCTGTTTGTTTGGGCTTCAAATGAAGAACAATGCCCTTGCGTAAATATTGGACAAAATGTGGCAACTTGGTGTGAAATCCAGCCTGTATTTCAACCACAGCCTGAATAAACAGATTCAGTGTGACCACACAGGCCTTAAGAGTAAAATCTTGCCTGTATTTGATTAAATCGGCACGTGTCGGGTCCTAACTTACGTGGAAGGTTTCGGGCACGCGTTGGTGGTAGCGTGTCTCCTCAGCAGTGAGACCTTTGTGGGGGGTGTAGCTGGTATCACTGAGCCCAGCCTTCTGCTCAAACTTGAACATATTGTCCTGGGTCTGCTCTGCTCCGTGACAGAGAGAGAGAACAAGATAATGTTTAAAAAATATATAAAAGTACATGACAGTGGCATGTTGGGTCAGGTCTAATAGTGTATATGCATCTAGACATGTACGGTCAGTTCTAATAGTGTATATGCATGTAGACATGTTGGGTCAGTTCTAATAGTGCATATGCATGTAGACATGTTGGGTCAGTTCTAATAGTGCATATGCATATAGACATGTTGGGTCAGTTCTAATAGTGTATATGCATGTAGACATGTATGGTCAGTTCTAATAGTGTATATGCATGTAGACATGTTGACATAGAGACAGAGAGAAACAGACGGAGACAGACTCAGAGACACACAGAGACTGAGAGACAGAGACCGACAGAGAGACAGACAGACACAGAGACAGCGAGACACAGAGACAGACAGACACAGAGACAGCGAGACACAGAGACAGCGAGACACAGAGACAGACAGACACAGAGACAGAGAGACACAGAGACAGCGAGACACAGAGACAGACAGACACAGAGACAGACAGACACAGAGACAGACAGACAAAGAGACAGACAGACACAGAGACAGACAGACACAGAGACAGACAGACACAGAGACAGACAGACAGAGACAGACAGACACAGAGACAGACAGACACAGAGACAGACAGACACAGAGACAGACAGACACAGAGACAGACAGACACAGAGACAGCGAGACACAGAGACAGACAGACACAGAGACAGGCAGACACAGAGACAGAGACAGACAGACACAGAAACACAGAGACAGAGACAGACAGACACAGAGACAGAGTACTAATGTAACGAGTCTCACTGGTCATCAAGGAGCTCATGATGATGGAGGAGGCCTTGGTTTTCACCACAGCTGGATAACTGGAATAGGCAGCCGAAGCGGTGAACGTAGCCGTGTGGGTCAGAGCAGCACCGCCGGAACCACCCTCTTCATCCTCCTAACCCCAACAGAACCACAGCCCATTACAGCCAGTCATTGACTATGTCCAGGTGTAGTCCAGTCTAACCCCAACAGAACCACAGCCCATTACAGACAGTCATTGACTATGTCCAGGTGTAGTCCAGTCTAACCCCAACAGAACCACAGCAAATTACAGACAGTCATTGATTATGTCCAGGTGTAGTCCAGTCTAACCCCAACAGAACCACAGCGCATTACAAACAGAGTCATGTCCAGTCTAGAGGTGAGTGAGGTGACTCCAGTATGCAGGGAGGGAGTCCAGTCTAATGTACATGGCATGATCTAGGATTGGTGTGTGTGTGTGTGTGTGTGTGTCCATGCTAGTGCTGACCCAAATGCTTTGATTGTTGCCATGGTTAATCGATTTCCAAATCAGAATACGAAGGTTGCATTTTTTTTTTCATCCAAAATAGCACATAAAAATAGTATGCCTAATCCTACATTAATCATTATACATCAGGCTTAATTATTATTCATTATTATTTGACGAGAACATTTAACCTTAGCATAGTGTTGTGCCTCTGATCTACCAACACTGAAACTGGGAGTTTGACCATATGACAGGCTTACAACTAGGCTAGCAAAGATGTTGGCATAGGCTACAGTCTTTCTAGTAGGCTGTTTATTAATCTGTGTATAGGCATATGAGCACGTTCGTTTTTATTTGGTTATAGGCCTATATTTAATTTGATTATTGCCAGGGCTGCCACCTTTTCCGAAAACCTCTGGGTGATCATGAGAGACGAGTACAGTATTGTGCTGTTGCTTGGGGTCATCACGGCACGCTTCAGACATTTGAACCCTAATTCTTAATTCTTACACAAACTAATAACAAATTAACATAGAAATACAACTTTCTCAAATGCTCCTATTGGATCGCCGCTTTGCTCTGACTGCAGTCACCCATGGCTTGCCGCTTTGCAGAAGTAAAAAATATCGCATGGTCCGATATAATTGTTTTTTCCGATAGCAGAAGTTGCGTATAGGCGCCATGCAAAGCGGCATTTGAGCATTTTTCAATGGTTAGCAATAGCAGTTTGCGCTTCCCAAAAGCTAACGTGTAAATGCGTGAGAATTATGAGGCGTGTGAAGTGGGTAATTTGTTTCCGGTGTCTGTTTAAATAAAAGTTTGAGGACTAGCCTGTTGCTGTAGTTACAGAAACCGGGTCTTTTATAAAATATGTTGGCATAGGCGATATATTTATTCATTATTCATTATTATAGGCATATGAGCAAGCAACATTTGATTGCATTGTTGCACGTCGTCAAGATCCTGCTAACACCTCCCATACAGCTTTGCTTCACTGTTTATTACTATCAAAGCTTCGAAGCCCAAAAAATGGTATTCGGGACAGCACTACTGCGTGCGTGCGTGCGTATGTGTGTACCTCCGCCAGGCGAGTGAACTTCCTGTCTGGGATGACAGGCCTCCTCCACAGGTTGTTGATGCTGATGTCGGAGGGGGGCAGCTCCATGGGGGCCTCCATGTTGTCGTCATAGCTGAGGGCCCGGCGATGCATCCCAACGGGCAGACACATGCCCCCCATACTGCCAAGGCCTCCCATGCCACCCATACCAGGCCCCTCCAGAGCTGGGCAGCAGGAAACACATGTTATTACTGTTTAATCTAACCCTAACCCTAACCATAGCCATAACCCACCCGTACCAGGCCCCTCCAGAGCTGGGCAGCAGGAAACACATGTTATTACTGTTTAATCCAACCCTAACCCTAACCATAGCCATAACCCACCCGTACCAGGCCCCTCCAGAGCTGGGCAGCAGGAAACACATGTTATTACTGTTTAATCCAACCCTAACCCTAACCATAGCCATAACCCACCCGTACCAGGCCCCTCCAGAGCTGGGCAGCAGGAAACACATGTTATTACTGTTTAATCTAACCCTAACCCTAACCATAGCCATAACCCACCCGTACCAGGCCCCTCCAGAGCTGGGCAGCAGGAAACACATGTTATTACTGTTTAATCTAACCCTAACCCTAACCATAGCCATAACCTCCCCGTACCAGGCCCCTCCAGAGCTGGGCAGCAGGAAACACATGTTATTAATGTTTAATGTAACCCTAATCATAACCCACCCATTCATCTTTAATGTTACACACACACACACACACACGTGTGTGTGTGTAAGTATATGTACATATATGTATATGTTGATTTATGTAACAGGAACAAAAACAGAATATGTATGTATGTGTTTACGTATATGTTGCATTATGTAACAGTAACAAGCAAGGTGAAATATTGCATTTTGTTTTATAATCTAATCTTAGGAAAACTGTTACAGAATATAGGAAAGAAATGTAAAACATTTTATGCAAGCAGAACAGTGGGAGCTGCATTTGTATTTATCAAAGTTAGAATTATGAAAAAGCGCTGAAAATAACATCTTTTTTTTTTCTATCTGTGTTTTCAGAATCGATACAATATCAGAGATAATATCGCGATACTCGTGAATTATGTGATATTTTCTTACACCCTTAATATGTACATGTATGTATATGTAGCCCATATGTTGCATAATGTAACAAGACCAAAAACAGAATATATATACATATATGTACATATGTGTAAGTATATGTATATGGATATGTTGTCTCTTCAAAAGTTGTCTAATGGGACACATGCGTACAGACGCCTTACCGGGTAAATCTCCAGAGCCAGACATGGTCTTGGTAAGTTCTGTTGCTGCTGATCAGTGTGGTTGTGTGTTCTGGTCAAGAGAACAGAAAAACACTGAAGGTCAACATGCAGAACACTCACAAGAGACACAGAGAAAAATAAAGACAAGAATTAATTAATTTCCCAATGCTCAGCAGCCAGCTAGGCCTGATGAACCACAGTTTGAACAGAAAAAATTTATACATGAACATTTTAGTTATGGGAACAACTAACATTGGTGAACAAACTGTGAGTGCCCTCCTCTACAGTGTAAAGCGCTTTGGGTGTCTAGAAAAAGCTATATTTAATTCCATCAAATATGAAATTATTGTTATTATTATAATTATCATAACTATTGTTGTTATTTTTATTATTATCAAGCATTGAGACAGCAGTGAGGCAAAGTGTAGTCCACGTTATGAGTCACTGATAAAAAAGACACACACAAGGTGCAGGGAAACCAGAGGAAGGACAATGGTTCTGTTCTGCGGACACTGGACACCATAAACAAAACCTAATCTATGAACACCGACACTGAGCAAATCTTTACGGCTGCCGCGATTAGTCCACATAATCGATGACGTTGACGCTGAAAATGTGTCGACGTCAATATTCTCTTGTAGTTGTTAATATTATTATCATTATTATTATTATTATTATTATTCCCACCTGAACTTGGCTTTCCTATGCTTAATAATGCACCAAATTTGTCATACATGTCCAGGCCTACTCAAAATGACACTCAATGCAATGTCGCCTCATTATAACTGTTGGTGGTGCTATAGCATAAGTTCAAAGTTCAAAGTATCTCACATCTGAAGGGGAAAGTTTGTTATTTCAGTGAGTGATTCTTGCAAACTATTGTCTTGACACAGAGAACAGGCCATTTGAGCTCAGACCTAATCACCCAAAGCAGTGGTACATTGACAGCAACTCAATGCTGTCAGTATCAAAGGACATGGGAGAAGGAAACCAGAGCAAGTCAATGAGAGTAGGGAGGCCCGAAATCACAGGAAAGTCCCCACTCCACACACTAGGCCAGTTTAGCTGTAATCAGCTCCACCAACATAACTGCTCTCGATTCAACATTGTTTGTCTAACATTCTTTTCTTTATACAAAGTATACCAACTTCAGTATCTAACGGTTAAGAAGCACAACGCATATGGTTACCTTGTGTATTGGAGTAGACCTATGACCAGAGTCTACAAGGGTCCTGCTCCTGCTCAGGCAAGCGTGACAGCAGGCAGAGCATGGTGGAAAGGCCTGCAGGTCGAGGATGAAGCTGATGACAAAAATAAGTGGTTAAAAAAGGGTTTAATTAAAACAAATAAATAAAACACACATCCCGAAATATAAACCAACTTACAACAGGGTAGACACTGTACCACAAAGGCATAATGATTTTAATTCGTGATAAAGTGGCAAGCAGGTCGCGTAACCTAGATCGACACATTGGAAAATGTATGACCTGTCCGGCTAAATGATGAACACACATTTGTGATGATATAGGCCTAAACCGGCAAAACAATTACTTGTTGTAATATATAGCCAACTTTTCTAGATAGATGGTACTGTATTTGTTAATAAAATGCTGATATAGTTTCTTAATCAAACTAGCCTAGCAAGATGTCCAAAACAATCCAGCCACACCACTTGCTAGAGAGCGACGAAATAAAGAAAGGCTTGGGAATTACTAGCTGCGGAATGAAGATAGCGTAAAGCCGTTATGAAAATTATATATTATGGTCCCGCGATATATAGACGATCAAGGCCTCCCTGACACTTGATGAAAAATGTGAATGATTGGAATGATAATACTGCAAACATGTCGAATTAAACTCGTGCATTTCCAGTTACGATATACCAAAAAATTTACACGGTTAGCTAGATAGGCTAGATAGCTAACTATAAATTGTCGTGACCGGACCGGCTGACAATCGCATCTTGAATAAACAGCTGGCAAAGACCTTAGCCATTTGGGACACTGCGGACCTCACCAGATATAATTTTGTTAAAAGTCCATGAGGCGTAATCTCACAATGTCGATGGGAAAACAGTTAGAACAAGAGACGCAGATCCCAGCCATCATATATCAAAAATTATGTGAAGAGGAAACGACGGGTTTCCGATCAGTAAACAAGCTTCCGCAAATGTCGCACGATATCGCGATAGTAAAGTAAATCTAAGGCGAAATCTTGAACATGTCACTGAACGCTGAGTGATATAGGCCTAGCACAGTTTGGCTTTAAAAATGCCTAAACACCCTTACAACACAACACATATTTTCTTTAGAACGATGTTTGACGGTTGGTAAAAGCTGTTCGATCAGCAGTCCTTTCAAAACCATACGCTGCCTCGATTTTATTCTCAGCCCATAGTTTTGACCACAATAATTAAAATAACACAGAGTCATATTAACACATTCTTTATTCACATGATGTGACTGTAAAGAAATATCAAACTTTCTGTCTGAAAACAAATAGCTGTTGGCCTTATAAATTTTTCCTCGAAATAATTGTGCTAACAGTAGCCTAGTTACAAACACAAACCTTTAGGATTGTACCACTTGTCTGGTTCCTTTTCCCGTGTCATTCTACCCTCATGGGGAATGTTCTCCAATGACTCAATTGTAATTGGTTCTCTTCCAGAACAATTTGCATCACAGACAAAATACTATTGTAACCTTAAACACTGTGCTCTAAGTTCTGTATCCTTCTACTGGTAAAGTAGATGTTATACGTCCTGTGCAACCAGACAATGAAGGCCTCTAATTGATTTTTCTTAGCCTCAAGCTTACTGTGACTAATTAGCTACACCTTTTACCTTTGCAAATCTTTCACGTTTTTATTAATTATTCACCATCAAAGTTACATCTAAAATACACACGTTAAAAAAATCTATCAGTATGTACTGTCAAAGGGCCAGAGTTGAAATGAACAACAAATCCACAAACAAATGCTTCATGAAAGCTGCTGTTAAAAGAAAGTATGCACTGATATAAGTGTGCTGGTTTATTTGAGGGTGGGATACCAAAAATAAACAATGTATGCCTTTCATTTAAAGTTTAATATAGTTTTACCCTTTAAATCTTGTGTTATGTGACCCATTTCATTAACAGATCAAATGAATGTAAAAATTATATGACATTGTTTTGAAACAATTCATTAATCTATTTAAAGGAAGGCTTACAGCATTTGGATTTAGATTTTAGTTACACAGTCCTAGTTTCTTTTTTTTAAATGTAGTTTTAGATTTCTGATCAACAACAATTTCAGTTTGTTTAATAATACATGGGATTCATAAGCACCTTGAATTCAAGGACGCTGTACAAAAGGAACATAATTATCATACTTTTTTATGCTGAAAATGTTTTTTGTGTACATTTTTCTCCAATAATCTAAATCCTTAAATGTCTCTGCATTGACTTATGAATAACCTACAAAATACTGTTCGATCTGAAAATGTTTTACTTTTAATCACAAAGGTACATTTTAGTGTAATTTTATTCCCTTCACCTAGTTGACAATATTAGTCGTTAGGTACTCACTAAAAGGCTCAATCCATCACTATTATGAAAAGATTTGAAAGATCTATATTGTGTATCGTTTTAAATCTCTGCTATTGGAGGTAGAAATGAAGTTCTGCTTGCTCTTCTCTGTCTGAAAGAACTACGACACCCAGAGATCCTGACTGACACCATCCCAGTAGGTCCCGGCTGGGAGAGTGCTACCCTGCCTTCACTCCCCACAGAAACCTTCTTTGCCTGAGTCTGGAGTCTGGAGAATGCACACACAGAGGGATGGGCAGCTGGTGGTGGGTTACAAGCAGAGGCATGGAGAGCAGGACTGGTCTTCTCACCCCCGTCACAGTGGTCCTTAAGGCAGAGCGGAGGGTAGGTGCTTTGGGGTTGGGTTTGGGCCAGAGAGGGATGCAGGGGGGTGAGGCTGTGGAAAGAGGCATGGTGGGGTGGAGGCTCCCTCTCTTTTCTCTCCATCTTCCAGGCCTGGCGGGCGAGTCGTGCGGCAGTGAGGGCAGAGTTCTCGTTACCGTACAGCTCCTCAAGGGGATCAGGAACGAGGCACCCAGCCTCACGGCCACACGTCCCCAGGGTAGGGCCTGCTATCTCTGGGGTACGCGTCTCCTCTGTACCCTCTCGTCTCGGGATCTTCCTTGGCTCCCGGAGGTAGCTAGTGTCCGGTTGGGGTCCCATGGCGTGGTCTGGTGGGGGTGCTGTGGGCGGACTGTCCCACTGAGGCAGAGTAGGTACCTTCACTCTGGAAGGCCGGAGCAGGAGCCTTGGCGGCACTGCCGTTCCCCAGGAAAGACTGTCTTGGTCGGGCTCACGCTGGGTGAAGGCTGGGCGGGCCAGCTGGGAGATGGACCCCAGGTAGTCCTGGGAGAGATGGTTTGGACTGGGAAGATGATGGGAGATGGACCCCAGGTAGTCCTGGGTGGAGAGATGGTTTAGACTGGGAAGACTGGAGACTTGGTCCATTTCATGACCCAGTTCTACACTACTTCCTCTGACTGGGAGAAACTTCTTCCTCTGACTGGGAGAAACTTCTTCCTCTGACTGGAAGAAACGTCTTCCTCTGACTGGGAGAAACTTTTTCCTCTGACTGGGAGAAACTTCTTCCTTTGACTGGAAGAAACTTTGTCCTCTGACTGGGAGAAACTTTGTCCTCTGACTGGGAGAAACTTTTTTGTCCTGGTCTGTCGTTTGGAGCAGCGGCACACTCCTAGAGGGAAAATAATGTTAACACAGAATGAATGGTTGAGTTCCGTTTCTGCCTTTGCATACAATATACTCCATACAAAAATAGATGCATGTAAATGAAATATGGATGATGATGGATAATAATTCCTCCTTATTTCTGACATTGCAGAATGGATAGATTGGGTTGGTGTTATGATGGGGACATCCCCACAGCATGGATGGACGAGCAGGAGGGGACTGTGCAACCATGGCAACCTCTCTCCTCATATCTCAGGCAAAGCTCACATTACATTGCCAACAGATTGTACTCGCACACACACTCACACACACACACACACGCACATACACACAACCACGCACACCCACACACACACATACACACAACCACGTGCACCCACACACACAGAAACACCCACACGCAGATAGACACATACGCATTTGCCAGCTAGTTTAAACAACAGACACCCAGCCTAAATCGCCTCTCCTGTATCTACTAATTTACTGTCTACTCTCTTCTACTAATTAGCCTATTTGAAATTATTAGATAGATAGATAGATAGATAGATAGATAGATAGATAGATAGATAGATAGATAGATAGATAGATAGATAGATAGATAGATAGATAGATAGATAGATAGATAGATAGATAGATAGATAGATAGATAGATAGGCAGACAGACTTTACCTTTGGTCTTGGTTGTGGATTGTGGATGTGGGAGACTTAGTGCCTCATTCTCTTTCTCCTCTCTACCGACTGAGGGAGAACGAACTACCTTCGACGCAGCTCTCTTCAAGCACTCCCTCGCTCTCTCTCTCTTTCGCTCACTCTCTCTCTCTCTTTCTCTCTCTCTCTCTCTTGCTCTCTCTCTCTCACTGTTCTCCAACAAAAGAAGCTCAAACCTGATCTCTCTAGCGCTTTACTCACTCTTTCATTCCCTCTCTCTCTCTCTCTCCCTCCCTCCCTCCCTCCCTCCTTACCTCTTTCTGGCCCCCAACCACCCCTCAGGTCCTCCTCTCCCCAGCAGTAGGAACACATGTGGCTATGCTATGTGGAGAAAGAGCTACACACACACCACGGAATCACCACACCGGAATGTGAACCCTAACCCTAACCCTAGCCCTAAACCCTAATGGGGGTCCATACGCACTTATCTTATCTGTTGGTTTAATGAACTGGGACTTGACAAACAGAGGGGAAGAGGTTCAGTTCAGGTTCATTTCTGCCTTTCCCACACCTGATGTCTGCCCTGACCGTGTGGATTCTAAAGGCTCCAGTATGCTTCAAGCTAAAGCAAAATAATTCGCTTTTGCCACAAAATAGTTCGCTTTCGTTGAGGGTAGGCAAACAAAAATAAGCAAAGCGACGTTGCTTTGGATGTTCGTTTGCCTAGAAATGCGCAGCCCATTTTTTCTAGCTCGGCAAACGTGGCAAAAGCGAAAAGTGGCGATCATCCTATGTGATTGGTACAAATATATGCTGGATGGTAGCCTGCTCTGACAAAAGCTTTGGATGGCTGTGTTTGGCTTCCCGGGTACAGCATTATTGTTCGTTTTGGTCACAGTGGCACTTATTTAGAAAAGTTTGGAATTTGATCTTAAACTATGAATACTCTTGAGAGCAGCTTAATTAACTGAAGAAGTTCAAAAATATGAACACTTTTGAAACTGTTTTGTTGTGATCTGTAACGTTTGGTTCCCCCTGCTGTATTGGGGTGTAAGCTGTCGCAAACTCAAATCAGCAGAAAACAAGTATACCATCACAGCCTCAGAGAACAAGCATACCATCACAGCCTCAGAGAACAAGCGAAAAAGAACCAAGCGAACAGGAAAAGTTTGCTTTCGCTTGAAGTATACTGGAGCCTTAACTCTTTGTTTCAACTTCACAATACTCAGGTCATCTTTATGCTACTGCCGTGGTCTGAGTTCAGCCTAGTGTATGTAGGTCAAAGGTCACAGAGGGGTCACAGGGATATAGTGGGTGTGTTTCTTTAACCCCATACCCTATCTAGGTCAAAGGGCACAGAGGCATCAGGGATATGGTGGGTGTTTGTCTTTAACCCATACCCTATCTGGGTCAAAGGGCACAGAGGCATCAGGGATATGGTCTGTGTTTGTCTTCAAACCATACCATATCTAGGTCAAAGGGCACATCGGGGTTCAGGGATATGGTGGGTGTCTCAATGTTGCGTCACCATGGATTTTTCAGACGGTCTGGATCCTTTGTAATGCTGTAAGTGGAGCAGTCCTGATAGGTCAAGCTGCAGAAGAGAAAGTAGGTCAGGGAAACTTAACGAGAAGCAGACTTGGAGGAACCGTTGAGAAAAGGTGAACTAGCGGTAAAGGGAGATTCATGGAACGTACAGTAATTTCTCCTCTATTTCGTTTAGTCACTGTGTTACATGGGAAGTCAGTGAGTTCACAGTCAGCATGTTGGATTCAGATGTGGGGGATTTCTGTTCCCTCTACACTTTAACGCAATGAATGAGCAGGAATCAATGACCTCATGTGCATTGCTTTCACTGTGGCATTACAGGAATAATTAATATTTAACTTATTACGGAATGTCCTTACTCTGGTTTGGCACAGATATATCGTTTGTATAGCAGCATATAAGTAACGCTGTAAATTACAAAGTTGTCAACACAATTCATTCATTTGAATGAGTCGGTAAACAATGTTTGTTACAGGGGGCATAATGTCAGATTTGGAATATTTCTTTGTCTAGCGTTGTTGTATCACTCAGAAGGATTGTACTAACCACATGGAAAAGTTAAATATGTGCCTTGTGCATTTTACCTGGTTCACCTCTGACAGCACATCTACCCTATTTTACAAGCTGTTCTGAATCATGTTAATGAGCAACCGGCGTAAACTCACGTTCACCACTGAAGACGGCATGTGAGTTGGAAAGGAAGAATAATAAAAAAATAAAATTAAATATAGTAAATATACAAAAGTATTTTTAAATGTGCTTGATAGACACTAAGGAATCACATAAAAAATGTATGATTGTCTACATTATGGGTCCTTGTTGATCTTGAGAAACAAGGAGAAATAGATACAAATCCATGATGACGAAATTACCATATATAGTATTTCAAAGCAAATTCAACGAGAGGGATGTTGAATTTTTTGCATCAAGTTGAAACACTGACTATGTTTACATGCATAATATATTTAGTTTTTTGCCCTTATTCCAAAAAGACAATGTTCCTACTAAGCCATTTACATGGCTAATGAAACCTTTACTTCCACAAATATTCCTGTTGGTCAATAAAACCTTTAATTCCACTAATATTCCTGTTGGTTAATGAAACTTTTAATCCTACTAATATTCCCGTTTACATGCAGCCTACTCCAAATAACGGAAAATGCGCCGATAATGTAGACGTCATGCAGTACACAGGATTTTTGCTTTATATTTGAGCATATCCAAAAACCCAATTGAGATGCTTATTTCGAATGTGCCGTATTCGTGTCCAGAGAATGCTCCTAAAACCCAAATAATATCGACATGTCTCATGTTTTAATTGGGAAATGCCATTAAGTGTGTGTGTGTGTGTGTGTGAAGAGGGAATCAGTCATGTTTAAAAATAATTTTAAAACTTGGCACTCTTTAGAGGGAATTTATATACAATACAATACAGTAAAGTGCAAAAGTTACGATACATGCAAAATACGGCTCTGTTTTACACACAGTATTACATTTACAACAGCAGTTAGTATCACATTTAAATTAACAGTACGCATTCTGAATTTTTACAATGTCATACTCCATTGGCCGCCCAGTTAAACCCACATTTATGGTGTATGATCATTCTACATAAGACATTTACTTTCAGATAGCTCACTAACAGATACTCAGGCTGTATTATCATCCTACATAAGACATTTACTTTCAGATAGCTCACTAACAGATACTCATGCTGTATTATCATCCTACATAAGACATTTACTTTCAGATAGCTCAGTCTCTTATCTCGTCTAGAATCCCAGACACAGCTGGGTTTGTGGTGCTAACAAAAAGAGTCACCCTCTTTGAGGTTATTGTAATGTTCTAAACGTGGCGAGTTAGGGTTAAGGTAAGGGTTAGGGGTCATCCTCTTTGTGGGTCTTCTTTAGGCCTCTGGATATTAAAGTAACAATTGTATTGCTTGAACAACTGGAACAGAATAGTAGGGCTGGGACGATGGACCGGATTGTATGAACAAACATTGATGGACAAAATTAAGATAGATTTTTAACAATAGAGATCTTCACTGACTGACTGACTTGAAAAGAGAGCGCTAAAAAAAGACAATCACTGCCGAGTTTTGGAATAAACAATCTCCTATATTTACCTGTGTGACGACCCTCCCACTTCAAACAATCTCCTATATTTACCTGTGTGACGACCCTCCCACTTCAAAACAATCTCCTATATTTACCTGTGTGACGACCCTCCCACTTTAAACAGTCTCCTATATTTACTTGTGTGACGACCCTCCCACTTCAAAACAATCTCCTATATTTACCTGTGTGACGACCCTCCCACTTCAAAACAATCTCCTATATTTACTTGTGTGACGACCCTCCCACTTCAAACAGTCTCCTATATTTACCTGTGTGACAACCCTCCCACTTCAAACAGTCTCCTATATTTACCTGTGTGACGACCCTCCCACTTCAAACAGTCTCCTATATTTACCTGTGTGACGACCCTCCCACTTCAAAACAATCTCCTATATTTACCTGTGTGACGACCCTCCCACTTCAAAACAATCTCCTATATTTACTTGTGTGACGACCCTCCCACTTCAAACAGTCTCCTATATTTACCTGTGTGATGACCCTCCCACTTCAAAACAATCTCCTATATTTACCTGTGTGACGACCCTCCCACTTCAAAACAATCTCCTATATTTACTTGTGTGACGACCCTCCCACTTCAAACAGTCTCCTATATTTACCTGTGTGACAACCCTCCCACTTCAAACAGTCTCCTATATTTACCTGTGTGACAACCCTCCCACTTCAAACAGTCTCCTATATTGGAGGCTGTGGAGCACTCACCTGGACTGGTGTGGTACACCTAGAGGCCAGGCTGAGGCAGCCTACTCTCCTGAGGGCTATGTTGAAAATTAATTTCTGTTACTTGTAACAGACAATAAAATGATTCTATTCTACTTAAGCTAGACACCTCTGCAGTGGCAGGGTGGCTCTGTCTGCACAGTCTGTCTCCACCATGATTGCTTGTGGGAGGGTTATCAGGGGTTGCATTCACCTTGCCTTAATAGGCTTTGTTATTTAGATAAATTATTTTCTCTCATACTGTACACATGCGTGATCTACCCTCGTTCTGTTGCGGTCCTTGAGCCACGGATGGTATCACCTGTATTTCATACAATTGCAATACTTCCTTAACACAACATAAAAAAAACACACCACTGTTGCACTGAGTGCGCGTGCACACACTTCAGAATGCGTTTTTTCCCGTTAGCGGTAGCTAGAAAAACAGTGCACTAAACACCAACGTTTAATTCAAGTGTCATAATCTTTTTTTAAGAATGCCGTCGGATGTCTGGAAACGTTTTACAAAGGAAGCAAACTCAAAGGGAAAATGTGTCTTTTGTCATGACTTTGCCGAGCTTCAGTGGAAACACACCAAATTTACACAAAGTCTGGCAAAAGACACATTTTACTTTTGAGTTGGCTTCTTTTGTAAAACATTTCCAGACATCCGACGGCATATTTGTTCAAAAAAAAATAATACGACGCTGTTGAATTAAACTTTGGTGTCTAGCGTAGATATATATAATCAAAACATGTTAAGATTAAAAGTAGGTTACAAAATCATTAAAACGTTTTTTGTTTGTATTTTTGCATCGATGCGTTGACGCATCATAGCCATACGAGAAAAATCCATCGATGCTTTAAAAACTGATATCGTCCCAGCCCTAGAGAACAGGCTAGTTGGTTTGCACCCAAGCATTCAGACTTACAGGAAAAAACACTCCTAATAAATAAATAACTTTTTTTTTGTGAAAGTTGTGTGTAGGAGTTCTTTGTGCCGTTGGAGGTTCTTGTTTAAAATCTTCTATCTAGCTCCTTTCTTTCCTTTTATTTTATTTTCTTCCTTCCTTCCTTCAATTTTCCTTATGAACTCAGAGCTTCATTCAGCTAGCTGTTCAGTCCTTCATTTTGTCATCCATTCATTGGTCTATTGGTCCATCTATCTGCCCATTCATTGGTCCATCTATCTGCCCATTCATTGGTCCATCTATCTGCCCATTCATTGGTCCATTTATCTTTTCATCTGCCTAGGTCGCCTTCTTCGACTCCCACTCCTAAATAATGAAAACACAACATGAGGACGAGGCCCAATCCGGCTTTGATGTTGTAACATACACACACACACACACACACACACACACACACACACACACACACACAGAGACGAGAGAGAGAGAGAGAGAGAGAGAGAGAGAGAGAGAGAGAGAGAGAGACACACAACAAAGCTACACACATGCACACACAAACAGAGAGAGAGAGATGCTGACAGAGAGCGAGAGAGAGAGAGAGAGAGAGAGACAGAGAGAGAAAGCGAGAGAGAGAGAGAGAGACACGTTCACACACACACACACACACACACAGAGACACACACATGCAGACACACACATGCAGACTCACACACAGAAAGACACACACACAGAGACACAAACACAGAGAGAGAAACACACACATAGAGAGACACACACGCAGACACACACTCACAGAGGGACACACACAGACACAGACACACACACAGAGACACACAGACACACACATGCAGACACACACACACAGAGACACACACACACCAGACACACACTTGCAGACACACACACAGAGAGACACATGCAGACACACACAAGCAGAGAGACACAGAGAGAGAGACACACATGCAGACACACACACAGACACACACACACAGACACACACACACCCGAGAGATACACACGCAGACACACACATGCAGACACACACACAGAGAGACACACACACGCAGACACACACTTGCAGACACACACACACAGAGACACACATGCAGACACACACACAGAGAGAGACAGAGAGAGAGACACACATGCAGACACACACACAGAGAGAGACACAGAGAGAGAGACACACACATGCAGACTGACTACCTTAGCCTTTTTCATGACATTCCCACGTGACGAGCTGTAGAGAGGGAGGGAGGGAGGGCGTTTACGGAGTTCACATGCTGAGTTGACAGGCACACACACATCACCATACACCTTGTCCTTTGGTTTGGTCTGCACCTATAAACACACATATACACACATTAGTCTTACAAAAAATGTTGTGTTTTTATGTTTCGTACACAGTGTAATTATATAAGTGTGCAGTTTGTTTAATGTTGTTTAGGTTTCAGGGTTTTGCAGACTGTTTAAATGTGTGTTTGTTTTTTGGTTTAATGTGTATGGCCTACCTTGGTTATCTGTTTGGTGTCAGTGGGCGGACCCAGTGCTCCTCCAGCCAATGACTTCTTCAGCTTTTCTTTCACAGCTGTCAATCTCAGCTCCAACTCCACCCTCTCCTCCTCTTTCTGCCTACACAGTAAGTCATAGTGGACTAACTGCTGCTCCACATCGCCATCTGTATTAGCATAGACACACACACACACACACACACACACACACACACACACACACACACACACACACACACACACACACACACACACACACACACACACACACACACACACACAGACACACACACACACACACACACACACTCACACATACACACAGGCACAGACACACACACACACAGAGACAGACATACACGGGCATTTAACTTTTAATTTTAACTTGGGAAGACAAGGGTTAACATTTTAACGTTTATAAATTGGAACCGTTTAACAAATTCTTGAGGGAAAAATGGTTCAATAGGCCTTTGTATGATAAAATGCTGCTGTATATCAATATACCACTAGGTGGCGCCAATAGTTCACTGGATTTGATCCTTGGTGCTGGTGTAGTCATACTCTCTCTCTGTGTCTCTCTCGCTCTCTCTCTCTCTCTCTCTATCTCTCGCTCTCTCTCTTACCCCCTCACTCTCTCTCTCTCTCTCTCTCTCTCTCTCTCTCTCTCTCTCTCTCTCTCTCTCTCTCTCACCTCCCCCCCTCTCTCTCTCTCTCTCTCTCTCTCTCTCTCTCTCTCCCCCCCTCTCTCTCTCTCTTACCCCCCCCCCTCTCTCTCGCTCTCGCTCTCTCTCTTTTATCTGTATCTCTCTCCCTTACTCTCTCATTTCACATGGTCAAATAACTGTTATTAAGAAAAGTATATATATATACAGTATAAGTAAATATATCTGATTGCGTTTTCTTTAGCTGTAGGTTCCTTTGTCCTAGGGTGTAGGAAGTGAACGTGCTCTATTCTCACCTGTTCCATGCTTATCTCGCTGCTTCGCCTCCCTCCTTTCCTTGCGGAGGAGAAGGAGCGACTGTTTGATCTCCTCCTTCTCTTTCTCCAGCTCCTCTTTTTCTCTCAGGTAGCGTTTTGCATCCTCTTCAGCCCGAGTCTTGCCGTATCTTGCGTTCTGGTTCACACCTAGCGACGGCGACAGCAACAACAACAACAACAACAACAACATGAACTCCAGCAACGGAGTCAACAATAGAGTCAACAACAA